>LR738710.1:843471789-843498664 GCA_902687465.1 Secale cereale
CCAACCTTCATCTTGACATGACCCCAACAGAAATATTTCTCTCCAAGACTCTCTTCACACCTTAGAAAAAGCCTTTCATCAATTCCAGTAAGTTTTAACCTTATTGGGATTTTTCTTCTATTTATTTTACTCCAAAAACTAATTCTGTCTTTTATAGTGGACGTTGGTGATTTACAAAGGAACCACCATGCCTAGCTTGTTATTTGATTCCAAACCAACTCTCTTAGATAGTCCTTAGTACCCACAACCTAGATCCATCTTGTTTCACTCGTCCATAGTTCAAAATTTTCAAATTTCACCTGGTGCAAGTTTGGACCAGATTTGCAAAATTTGGTGAAATTCATATTTATCTTCTTCCAAAAAATTCTGCGAAAAATCAGGCAGCCTCTAGATACATCAAGAGGCCACTCCACCAAAAATCAGCCCCAGAAACATTGCACACATACCAGAAGCATTTCATCAAACACTTAGCATACACTGTACTATCAAGTTTAGAACTGTTAACTGAAACTGTCGACAGTTCGACAGTTCGTCAGTTCATCAAGCGCTACGACAAATCTCGCCAGTACCTCCTTGGCTCGACGCTGCACTGCACCTTCTTCTTATCCAGTGCGCCGCACGCTCGCTTGGCCGCTTCTGGGCGTCGGTGGCACTCTGGCCCGACCACGCCGGCGACTGCCACGGCAACAGCGCCGCCCGTGGCGGCTGACAGAAGCAACCCCGCAGCTCGACGCCGTTTAGCGCCGCCCAAATCCCCCCAGCGCTCCGCGTGTCCACCTCCAGTGCCAGCGCACGCCTGCCGCACCGTCGCCGTGGCCTGGCACGCGCAGAGCGCGGTTTCTGCCGCCGACGTGCCGCGCGGCCGTTCCGTCGAGGGCAGCTCGTAACTCCCTCTCCCCTGCTGAGTTAGGTGCGGGAATGGAACCACTACACCTCCTAGACGATGCTCAAGCCCCTAACTCCGCCATCCAACCACTGCAGCACCGTAATCGACTCGCCGGACTTATCCGTTCACGGCAACCACCTCGGGCCGGCTATATAAGGCACCCCCGAGCTCGTTCTCGAGTCCGCACACCTTCACTACCTCCCTACATCACGCCCAGCCTCTGGAAGAGCCTCGAGGGGCCCTTCTTCCCCCACTCCGGCCAACTCCCTCCGCCTCGGGCTCCAGCATCGTTCACTCCGGTGAGAGCTTCTCCGCCGCCGTGGACTCGAGCGTAGCACCCTGGCACCCACCTAGACCTAACCCCCACCTTAATTTGATCCCAGGAACCCTCTCCGACGAGGTCCACGACCACCCGAGCCGCCGTCCGTCGGAGACAGGGTCACCGTCAACGTAGGGCTCGCCGACACTCAACTCCACCACCATTCGACGCGGAAGATCTCCGAGAAGCCGTACATATCACTCCCCTCCCCTAACTCGTCGTGGATCGACGCCGGCGATCACCGCAGCACCGGCGCCGGCGCGACTCTGTTTCCAGTTTTCAAACCCGACGAGTGGGGCCTCTTGTCAGCCTCACATCTCTGCCCCCGAACCGTTTTCTGTAAGCGCCTTCGGGCAAAGTACGTTTTCTCCTTCAGTTGACATACTGCGTACCGGTTCGCTTTGCTGTTTTCTGTTCTAGCCCTTGGAACTTTTCTGTTTCATTACAGATGAGTCCTTGGACAGAAACTCTAATATCTTTTAAACTGAAAATGATTTTGAGTTGATTCTTTTTCTGTCCTCTTTAGTTTTCTGCCTAGTTTTTTTGTCATATTTATGTGGAAATTTTTGGAGCAACTTTATTTGCACGCGCGGTATTTACGTTAGTATTTATTTGTTTGGAATACATAGATACCGGAGGCCGTGATGGAGACACGAACGACACCGAGTTAGGCTCCGACTTCTCAGAACCAGGCAAGCATGTTTGAACTTTTGATATGATGAGTGTGTTGCATGTTTGCTCGAGTAGTTCGTTTCATAAGCATGACCATATGGACATAAGTGTATGGTTATATTTCATGCTAGTAAGATTCGGGTGAGCCCCGAAGGAAAATGTTTGAACCACCTCGATCATATGGTGATATGATGGGTGGAATGCTGGTATTATTGGAGCTTGCCAGTAGTTGGTTAACTCAGTATCAACAAGATCATGTCATGATTCCGTTCATCTCCATTTTCGGTACTATCATAGGCCGTCCGTTGGGATTACGGTCTAGTCAGTTGTAAACCACTTCCCGAGTACACACCAAGTAGAGGGGCCGGGATGAGGGTTCCATGGCCCTAGATTAAAGCCCGTCATCCGGTCAGGGGGCATGGGTGTTTCCGGTTGGGACCGAGAGGGGGGCACCCCTTAGAGCGCGCATATATAAGTTAGATCCCATGCTATTCGAGGTTGTAGCCTCCCCGTCTTAAAGTTTTTCGTGAATGTCATCGCGGGTGATTCCGGACGACAGGATGTTAAATGGGTGTGTACTGGTTAGTTGGGTTTCTACTAAAACACTGTAGACGGAACTAGTCCCCGTGGCTAGTAGAATCCGTTGGTTATGAGTAAATAGTACAAGCTCTGCAGAGTTAAATTCCTTCAGTAGCCATGTTTATGGCCTAGGGTCAATCTTCAGGACAACCCGGTGACCGTCTCTAGTAAATTCTTGTTGGCAACCAGAGTAGTGTTTTCGTCAAGTTCATTTGGTAGATGAACTCACCAACTATCTCTGAATTAATTTACTTCCAGAAGTATTTCATCATTATACCCTTGTTCTATATAAGCCCTTTATGTGATGTCGCTTAGACGTACGACTGTGGCATTCTTTTATTTATAAGCCCTTTATGTGATGTCGCTTAGACGTCCGACTGTGGCATTCTTTTATTTATAAGCCCTTTATGTGATTTCGCTCAGACGTCCGACTATGGCATTCTTTTATTTATAAGCCCTTTATGTGATGTCGCTCAGACGTCCGACTGTGGCATTCTTTTTATTTATAAGCCCTTTATGTGATGTCGCTCAGACGTCCGACTGTGGCATTCTTTTTATTTATAAGCCCTTTATGTGATGTCGCCCAGACGTCCGACTGTGGCATTCTTTTTATTTATAAGCCCTTTATGCGATGTCGCTCACACATCCGACTGAGGCATTCTTGTTATTTATTTTTGCTATAAGCCCTTTATGTGGTATCGCTCAGACGCCCGACTGTGGCCTGCTACCATTTATTAATTTCCTACGAGGCGTCACTCAGACACTCGTTTGGTCTCCTTCTATTTTTATCTTATGGATTTCGGGAGGATTACCGCCCGACTTCTATCATTGCATACAGCACGTTAATATTTCATTCCGGTCGCATTTTTGCTGGAATACTCATATGCATCATGTTGGCATTTGGTATATCTTAAGTCCGAACTGTCTTGCGAGTACATTCAAAGTACTCACCTGGCTTGTTGATTTGGCCAGATGTGGACGAAGGCGATCTCATGGATGAAGAATTCGATAGCGAGTCCGACGCTTAGTGGAGTCCCAATCAGTCCCTTGCGATCCTGGGATTGATCACTGTTTTATAACCGCTTCCGCCTACCACCAAATAAATTCATCGGGTCTCACTCCGATACTCGATGAGCTGTAATATTTCGGAGTCACATCACCCACTTCACTGTGACATATTCCACCACCTTTTATTACGAGTTAGTAGTATGCCACCCTGCCTTGTGTCATATCCGCCTCTATGTATTATATTGGCGCGCTTGTAATAAAATTGTTGAGCAACCCCAGCTCAACCTTTTATAATATTCAGTGTACTGGAATTCTGAATCAAGGAATTGTCTGCCAGCAAGGAATTATATTCCCCGCCGGTTTAATAAAAAGGTCGGTCTTCCGGTAATTATTTTACTGAAGGATCGGTCCTGACAATCCCCCTCTTTTTTGTCTTCTCCACAACCACCTCTCTATTCCACCCATAGTGCTATGTCCATGGCTCACGCTCATGTATTGCGTGAAAGTTGAAAGGTTGGAAAGAATATAGTATGAAAACAAGTGCTTGGCTGAAATCGGGGTTGTGCATGATATGAATATTTTGTGTGATGAAGAGGGAGCATAGCCAGACTATATAATTTTGTAGGGATAACTTTCTTTAGTAATAGTATTTTGAGAAGACATGATTACTTTGTTAGTATGCTTGAAGTATTATTATTTCTTATGTCAACATAGACTTTTATCTTGAATCTTCCAGATCTGAACATTCATGCTACAATTAAGAGAATTACGTTGAAAACTATGTTGGTTAGCATTCCACATCAAAAATTCTGTTTTTATCATTTACCTACTCGAGGACGAGCAGGAATTAAGCTTGGGGATGCTTGATACGTCTCCAACATATCTATAATTTTTTATTGTTCCATGCTATTATTTATGATGTCTTGGATGTTTAATGGGCTTTGTAATACACTTTTATATCATTTTTGGGACTAACCTACTAACACAAAGGCCCAGTCCAGATTGTTGTTTTCTTCCTGTTTCAGGGTTTTGCAGAAAAGGAATATCAAACGGAGTCCAAACGGAATGAAACCTTCGGGAGAGATATTTTTTGGAGAAAATCACGCACTGGAGACTTGAGAACCACGGTAGGGGAGCCATGAGGTGCCCACGAGGGTGGGGGCGCGCCCCCCTTCCCAGGGCGCGCCCCCTGCCTCGTGGGGCCCTCGTGAGTGCCTCGGTGTCCTCCTTCCTCCTATATAAGCCTACGTACCCCGAAACCATCAAAAACAGAGAGAAAACCCTAATTCCACTGCCGTAACCTTCTGTTCTCGTGGGATCCCATCTTGGAGCCTGTTCTAGAGCTCCGCCGGGGGGGGGGGGATCCATCACGGAGTGCTTCTACATCATCATCATCGCCCTCACCATGAGTTGTGAGTAGATTACCACAGACCTTCGGGTCCATAGCTAGTATCTAGATGGCTTCTTCTCTCCCTCTGGATCTCAATACAAAGTTCTCCTCGGTCTTCGAGGAGATCTATTCGATGTAATCTCTTTTTGTGGTGTGTTTGTCAAGATCCGATGAATTGTGAGTTTATGATCAAGATTATCAATGAGAAATATTTGGTTCTTCTCTGAACTCTTTATGTGTGCTCATAATATCCTTGCAAGTCTCTTCGAATTATTGGTTTGGTTTGGCGTACTAGATCTATAGTTCTTGCAATGGGAGAAGTGCTTGGCTTTGGGTTCAATCTTGCGGTGTCCTTTCCCAGTGACAGTAGGGGCAGCAAGGCACGTATTGTATTGTTGCCATCGAGGATAAAAAATGGGGTTTATATCATATTGCTTGAGTTTATCCCTCTACATCATGTCATCTTGCTTAAGGCGTTACTCTGTTCTTATGAACTCAATACACTAGATGCATGCTGGATAGCGGTCGATGTGTGGAGTAATAGTAGTACATGCAGGCAGGAGTCGGTCTACTTGTCTCGGACGTTATGCCTATATAAAATGGTCATGCCTAGATAGTCTCATAATTATTCGCTTTTCTATCAATTGCTCGACAGTAATTTGTTTCCCCACCGTAGAATATCGCTATCATGAGAAAAGCCACTAGAGAACACTATGGCCCCCGGGTCTATTCTCAACTTATCAATCTACATCTACTTTACTTTTTCCGCTTTTACTTTCTGTTCTTATAACCAAAAATACCAAAAAAATAAACTGTCATCTGTATCAGATCTCACTTTCGTAAGTGACCGCAAAGGGATTGACAACCCCTTATCGCGTTGGCTGCGAAGTTCTTATTTGTTTGTGCATGTGCGAGGGACTCGTGCGTGGTCTCCTACTAGATTGAACCTTGGTTCTCAAAAACTAAGGGAAATACTTACGCTACTGTGCTACATCTCCCTTTCCTCTTCGAGGGAATACAACGCAAGCTCGAGAAGTAGCACAGACCACGAACGTTGCACCATATCTGGGGCCACCGCCCCGACATGAAGTCCGACCGTCCCCTCTAGAGCGCGTTGACCGGACCGAGAAGCTTGCCACCCAAGTGGCCCAAGATTGCCTCCCAAGCAAGGCCGAACCTCCGCCCCGCCCATGGAACCGCCCCGTGCATCACTTTCCGAGGCCGCCACCTCGGTGCACATCAGCCGTCCGGGGCCGCTGCCGCGGCATCCACCAAACCCGATGTAGGGGGAAACTAGACGCATCAATCACAAGCTAACTCTCCCAAACAACGCCCCCAAGGGGGAAACGACAAAGACGCCGCCGCCGCCCGCTCCGGAAACATCTGGAGCTTAGGTTTTCACCCGGAGAGCCCAAGCCCCACGTAGAAGAAGATGAGTTCCACAACGACGCCTCCAAGGAGGGAAACGACGCCCGAGAGCGCCGCCGTCGACGGCACCGACAAAGTCGGGTCAAGGCTTTCGCCCAGAACACACACATCCCTATGGAGGCCTGCAGATTTGATCCACCCAAAAGCGTGGAGATCGTTGGAGCCATTCATGTTGCGCCTTGCACTCTCCAACGCCGACCATCAAGCTTCACCGTGCAGCACCCACAGCAACATCACCTCAAGCTACGACTGAGATGCGAGCGCACACGTCACCATGGCCAAAACACCATGGCTCCGAGCCCGTGGCCGCCACCCCGGCTTCCTCCTCGCCCCTGCCCGCACATGCCCAGATCGAGCGAACTCGCGGCAAGGAGCAGAGCGCCCAAGCAGCAGAGCACCGCCCGAGCCTTCACGTCGAGCCCCTTGAAGACGACCTCACATGCAGCACACCACACCCACGGCCAGAGTACATCTTCGAGCACCTCCAGGGGGCCCACGCGCTCATGCATCAGTGAGCCGAAGCAAAGGACCGGATCCACGTCGAAGACGCCCGATCTACCGCTCAGGCAATGATATGTCCATTTTGCACCATGCTTATATGTTGATATTTATGGCATTATGGGCTGTTATTACACGTTATGTCACAATACTTATGCCTTTTCTCTCTTATTTTACAAGGTTTACATGAAGAGGGAGAATGCCTGCAGCCGGAATTCTGGGCTGGAAAAGAAGCAAACTCTGGAAACCTATTCTGCACAACTCAAAAAGCTTCGAAACTCCACACGACACCGTTTCAGAAAATATAAAAAATATTTGGCGAAAGAAGATCACCAGGGGGGCCACCACCTGTCCACGAGGGTGGGGGTGCGCCCCCCTCTCTGGGCACGCCCACTACCTCGTGGGCCCCCCGATGCCCATCTTCTCCTATATGAGATGTTTTGACCTGGAAAAAGTCATAAGGAGGCTTTCGGTACTAGACGCCGCCGTCTCGAGGCGGAACCTTGGCAGAAACCAATCTAGGGCTCTGGCAGAGCTGTTCTGCCGGGGATACTTCCCTCCGGGAGGGGAAAATCGTCACCGCCGTCATCACCAACAACTCTCCCATCTTGGGGAGGGCTATCTTCATCAACATCTTCACCAACACCATCTCCTCTCGAACCCTAGTTCATCTCTTGTATCCAATCTTTGTACCCAAACCTCAGATTGGTACCTGTGGGTTGCTAGTAGTGTTGATTACTCCTTGTAGTTGATGCTAGTTGGTTTATTAGGTGGAAGATCATATGTTCAGATCCATTATGCATATTAATACCCCTCTGATCATGAACAATATTAAGTCTTGTGAGTAGTTACTTTTGCTCCTGAGGACATGGAAGAAGTCTTGCTATTAGTAGTCATGTGAATTTGGTATTCGTTCGATATTTTGATGAGATGTATGTTGTCTCTCCTCTAGTGGTGTCATGTGAACGTCGATTACATGACACTTCACCATTATTTGGTCCTAGAGGAAGGCATTGGGAAGTAATAAGTAGATGATGGGTTCCTAGAGTGACAGAAGCTTAAACCCTAGTTTATGCGTTGCTTTGTAAGGGGCTGATTTGGATCCACTTGTTTCATGCTATGGTTAGGTTTACCTTAATACTTCTTTTGTAGTTGCGGATGCTTGCATTAGAGGTTAATCATAAGTGGGAGGCTTGTCCAAGTAAGGACAGAACCCAAGCACCGGTCCACACACATACCAAATTATCAAAGTACCGAACGCGAATCAGATGATCGTGATGAAAACTAGCTTGACGATAATTCCCATGTGTCCTCGGGAGCGCTATCCTTCGTATAAGAGTTTGTCCAGGCTTGTCCTTTGCTACAAAAAGGATTGGGCCACCTTGCTGCACCTTATTTACTTTTACCTTTTGTTACTTGCTACCAATTATCTTATCACAAAACTATCTGTTACCTATAATTTCAGTGCTTGCAGAAAATACCTTACTGAAAACTGCCTATCATTTCTTTCTGCTCCTCGTTGGGTTCGACATTCTTACTTATCGAAAGGACTACGATAGATCCCCTACACTTCTGTGTTAGCAAGACTCTTTTCTGGCGTCGTTGCCGGGGAGTGAATCGCCATTGGTAAGTGGAATTTGGTAAGAAAAAACTTATATAGTGTGCTGAAATTTATTGTCACTTGTTACTATCGCTCATAATCCTTTGAGGGGCCTGTTCGGGGTATCTTCACCCCGACCAGAAGAGCAAAGAGTTGCTCCTCAACCTACTGCACCTACTTAAAATGTTTGCTTTGTAATTCCTTCGGGTATGATAAAGAAACTGCTTGATAATCCTTTTACAAGAGACGGAACACTACATCCCGATTTACACCTAATCTATGTGGATGAAGTTTGTGGATTATTTAAGCTTGCAGGTATGCCCGACGATGTTATCAAGAAGAAGGTCTTCCCTTTATCTTTGAAGGGAGATGCATTGACATGGTTTAGGCCATGTGATGATATTGGATCATGGAACTATAATCGTCTAAAGTTGGAATTTCATCAGAAGCTCTACCCTATGCACCAGGTTCATCGTGATCGTAATTATATCTATAATTTTTAGCCTGGCGAAGGAGAAAGCATCGCTCAAGCTTGGGGGAGGCTTAAGTCAATGTTATATTCATGCCCCAATCACGAGCTCTCAAGATAAATGATCATTCAAATTTTTTATGCTCGGCTTTCTCTTAATAGTCGCTCCATGCTCGATACTTCTTGTTCTGGTTCTTTTATGATGAAGACTATTGAATTCAAATGGGATTTATTGGAAAGAATTAAACGCAAATCTGAAGATTGGGATCTCGACAAAGGTAAGGAGTCGGGTATGACCCCTAAGGTTGATTGTGTTAAAGCTTTTATGGATACCGACGTTTTCCGTGAGTTTAGCACTAAATATGGACTTGACTCTGAGATAGTAGCTTCTTTCTGTGAATCATTTGCTACTCATGTTGATCTTCCCAAGGATAAGTGGTTTAAATACCATCCTCCCATTGAAGTAAAAGTAGTTGAACCTGTTAAAGTTGAAGAAAAGACTATCACTTATAACGTTGATCCTATTGTTCCTACTGCTTATATTGAGAAACCACCTTTCCTTGTTAGGATAAAGGATCATGCTAAAGCTTCAACTATAGTTCGTAAGAGTAATACTAGAACACCTACACCCTCTGAGCAAATTAAAGTTGAACCTAGTGTTGCTATGGTTAACGATCTCTAGAAGATTTAGATGGACATGTTATTTACCTCCAAGAGGAATCTCCTAGAATAGCCAAACCCGATGCTAGGAATAAACATAGACCTGTTGTAGGTCTGCTTGTTATCTCTGTTAAAATAGGGGATCGTTGCTATCATGGTTTATGTGACGTAGGTGCTAGTGCGAGTCTAATACCTATGTCCTTGTATGATGAAATTATGCACGATATTGCACCCGTTGAGCTAGAAGGTTTATGTTACTATTAAGCTTGCTAATAGAGACACTATCATGGTTTATGTTACTATTAAGCTTGCTAATAGAGATACTATCTCACCAATTGGGATTGTTAGAGATGTTGAAGTCTTATGTGGGAAAGTTAAATACCCTGCTGATTTTCTTGTTCTTGGTTCCCCACAAGATGACTTTTGTCCCATTATATTTGGTAGACCCTTCTTGAATAATGTTAATGCTAAGATAGACTGCGTGAAAGATATTGTTACTGTTGGTTTGGGGGATATGTCTCATGATTTTAACTTTGCTAAATTCCGTAGACAACCCCTTGATAAATAATTACCTAGTAAGGATGAAATTATTGGTCTTGCTTCTGTTGATGTGCCTCCTAATGATCCTTTAGAACAATATTTGCTAGATCATGAAAATGATATGCATATGAATGAGAGAAGGGAAATAGATGAAATATTCTTTAATCAAGGACCCATATTGAAAAACAACTTGCCTGTTGAAATCCTAGGGGATCCTCCTCCACCCAATGGTGATCCCGTGTTTGAACTTAAACCTATACCTGATAATCTTAAGTATGTTTATCTTGATGAAAAGAAGATATATCTTGTTATTATTAGTGCTAACCATTCAGAGCAGGAAGAAGAAAAAATATTGAAAACTCTGAAGAACCACCGTGCTGCTATTGGATATACTCTGGATGATCTTAAGGGCATTAGCCCCACTTTATGCCAACATAAGATAAAATTGGAAGAAAACGCTAAACCAATTATTGATCATCAACGATGGTTAAACCCTAAGATGAAAGGAGTGGTAAGGAAGGAAATACTAAAGCTTCTAGAGGCAGGTATTATCTATCCAGTTGCTGATAGCCAGTGGGTAAGTCCTATCCATTGTGTCCCTAAGAAGGGAGGTATGACTGTTGTTCCTAATGATAAAGATGAATTGATCGTGCAAAGAATAGTTACAGGTTATAGGATGGTAATTGATTTTCGTAAATTAAATAAAGCTACTAAGAAAGATCATTACCCCTTGCCTTTTATTGATCAAATGCTAGAAAGGTTATCCAAACATACTCACTTTTGCTTTCTAGACGGTTATTCTGGTTTCTCTCAAATACATGTGTCAAAGGGGGATCAAGAAAAGACCACTTTTACTTGTCCTTTCGGTACCTTTGCTTATATATGTATGCCTTTTGGTTTATGTAATGCACCTGCTACCTTTCAAAGATGCATGATGTCTATATTCTCTGATTTTTGTGAAAACATTGTTGAGGTTTTCATGGATGACTTCTTTCTTTACGGAACTTCTTTTGATGATTGCTTAAGCAACTTGATCGAGTTTTGCAGAGATGTGAAGACACTAATCTTGTCTTGAATTGGGAGAAGTGCCACTTTATGGTTAATGAAGGCATTGTCTTGGGAGATAAAAATTCTGAAAGAGGTATTGAAGTTGACAAAGCTAAAGTTGATGCTATTGAAAAGATGCCGTGCCCCAAGGACATCAAAGGTATACGAAGTTTCCTTGGTCATGCCAGGTTTTATAGGAGGTTCATAAAGGACTTCTCCAAAATCTCCAGGCCTCTCACTAATCTCTAACAAAAAGATATTCCTTTTGTCATTGATGATGATTGTCTAGAAGCATTTGAAATACTTAAGAAAGCATTGGTCTTTGCCCCTATTGTCTAGCCTCCTGACTAGAATTTACCTTTTGAGATTATGTGCGATGCTAGTGACTATGTTGTAGGTGTTGTTCTAGGACAAAGAGTTGATAAGAAATTGAATGTTATCCAATATGCTAGTAAAACTCTAGACAGTGCCCAGAGAAATTATGCTACTACTGAGAAAGAATTTTTTAGCAGTTGTATTTGCTTGTGATAAGTTTAGACCTTATATTGTTGATTCTAAAGTAACTATTCACACTGATCATGCTGCTATCAAATACCTTATGGAAAAGAAAGATGCTAAACCTAGACTTATTAGATGGGTTCTCTTGCTGCAAGAATTTGACTTACATATTACTGATAGAAAGGGAGCTGAGAACCCCGTTGCAAATAACTTGTCTAGGTTAGAGAATATACTTGATGACCCACAACCTATTGATGATAGCTTTCCTGATGAACAATTAGCTGTCATAAATACTTCTCGTGCTGCTCCATGGTATGCTGATTATGCTAATTACATTGTTGCTAAGTTATACCTCCTAGCTTCACATACTAGCAAAAGAAAAAGTTCTTCTATGATTTGAGGCGTTACTTCTGGGATGACCCACATCTTTATAAAGAAGGAGTAGATGGTATTATTAGACATTGTGTACCTGAGCATGAACATGAACATATCCTACGCAAGTGCCACTCCGAAGCTTATGGAGGACACCATGCTGGAGATAGAACTGCACATAAGGTATTGCAATCCGGTTTTTATTGGCCTACTCTCTTCAAGGATGCCCGTAAGTTTGTCTTATCTTGTGACGAATGTCAAAGAATTGGTAATATTAGTAGACGTCAAGAAATGCCTATGAATTATTCACTTGTTATCGAACCATTTGATGTTTCGGGCTTTGATTATAAGGGACCGTTTCCTGCCTCTAATTGGTACACATATTTCCTAGTTGCTGTTGATTACGTTACTAAGTGGGTAGAAGTTATTCCAACTAGTAGTGCTGATCATAACACCTCTATTAAGATGCTTAAAGAAGTTATTTTCTCGAGGATTGGAGTCCCAAGATACCTAATGATTGATGGTGTTTCACACTTTATTCATGGTGCTTTCCGTAAAATGCTTGCAAAGTATGATGTTAATCATAGAATTGCATCCCCTTATCACCCACAGACCAGTGGTCAAGTAGAACTAAGTAATAGAGAGTTGAAATTAATTTTGCAAAAGACAGTTAATAGGTCTAGAAAGAATTAGTCTAAGAAACTTGATGATGCACTATGGGCCTATAGAACTGCATACAAAAATCCTATGGGTATGTCTCCATATAAGATGGTTTATGGAAAAGCATGTCACTTACCTCTTGTGCTAGAACATAAGGCATATTGGGCTATCAAAGAGCTCAATTATGATTTCAAACTTGCCGGTGAGAAGAGGTTATTTGACATAAGCTCTCTTGATGAATGAAGGACCCAGACCTATGAGAATGCCAAGCTGTTTAAAGAAAAAGTTAAAAGATGGCATGACAAAAGGATACAAAAGCGTGAGTTTAACGTACATGATTATGTCTTTCTATACAACTCTCGTTTAAGATTTTTTGCAAGAAAACTTCTCTCTAAGTGGGAAGGACCCTACATTATCAAGGAGGTCTATCGTTCCGGTGCCATAAAAATCAATAACTTCGAAGGCACAAATCCGAAGGTGGTGAACGGTCAAAGAATCAAAAGTTATATATCAGGTAACCCTATAAATGTTGAAACCAATGTTATTGAAACTGTAACCCCGGAGGAATATATAAGGGATACTTTCCAAAACGATTCAAACTCCGAAAATGAAGAGGTCCGTGATACGGTAAGTAAACCGACTCCAAAACAGTTCTAAAGGCAATTTTTCTCCGTTTTGGAATATTTGGAAAAATAGAAAAATAAGTGGCAGTCCGGAAGAGACACGAGCCGTCACGAGGGTGGAGGGCGCGCCCCCTTCCCTGGGCGCGCCCCCTGCCTCGTGGGCAGCTCGTGTGCCTCCTGGACTCCACTTTCTGGTATGTTACTCCTTTTGGTCGGTAAAAATTCATTATATATACACCCGAAGGTTTTGACCTCTGTATCACGCAAAAATCCTATGTTTTTGTTTCGAGTTGTTTCTGTCGCACATAAAAGCAATATGTCGTCCCAGGATTCGGAGGGAGAAAGCTATGTGGCTGACTCCCTTGCTGACCCTAAGGTCTATGGGGACTGGGAGCATTATGGTTGGACCATGGAGGAAGAAGAAGACCATGATTCCAAGGGGAAGGATTGGACTAGCTCAGATGAAGACGAAGTCCCACTACCTCAACCTGGAGACATGCATGTGGAGTTCAAAAAGTCAAGCCTCCCCGACAGAGCAAACAAATCTAAGATCTAATTTATCCCTTTTCACCTCTTGCGGGAAAACAAGCAGGCATTATGCAAGAAAATATTAAACCTTGAGCAGGAGATCAATGACCTAAGGGAGCAAAATTCTGCCCTTAAGCGCAAGATAAGGAAGACACCATCATCACCACCTTCGAAGAAGGAGACATAATCATATGGGTATGGGCACTCCCCTTGGCTACTGCCAAGCTTGGATGAGTGACCCCGGTATCGTATCACCTTCACTCCTATCTTTACCGTTTTTCTTAGTTCGATCCTTTTGGTAGTATCTTGATCTAGTAGAATAAAGTTAGCATGATCTAGTTGTGAGCTTTTGCCTTATGATCTTTACCCTTTGTAATCGAGTCCGTGAGCTATATAATAAAGATTAGTGTGGAGTCAAGGGCTTGATTTCCTCACCTTGGTCATGATAGAATAAAAGAAAACATAAAAAGTATCCAAGAGATCATATTCATCTTATGGGAAGTAATGACTTCACATATAAAGAGTATGATGAATAAAAGTTGTTGGGAGTTGATAAACATAGTTTTGGTCATTGTTGCAATTAATAGGAAGTAATAAAGAAAGAGAGGCTTCACATACAAATATTCTATCTTGGACATCTTTAATGATTGTGAGCACTCATTAAAATATGACATGCTAAAGAGTTGATGTTGGACAAGGAAGACAGCATAATGGGTTATGTTTTCTTATATCTGAAATAAAGTATATTGTCATGAATCATCCAACATGTTAAGCTTGCCTTTCCCCCTCATGCTAGCCAAAACTCCTTGCACCAAGTAGAGATACTACTTGTGCTTCCATACATCCTTAAACCCAGTTTTTGCCATGAGGGTCCACCATACGTACCTATGGATTGAGTAAGACCCTTCCAAGTAAGTTGTCATGTTGCAAACTTGCTAAAATATGTATGATTTATTAGTGTGGAGGAAATAAGCTTTATACGATCTTGTGATATGGAAGTAATAAAAGCGACAGACTGCATAATAAAGGTCATTATCACAAGTGGCAATATAAAGTGACGTTCTTCTGTGCTAAGACTTTGTGCATCCAACCATAAAAGCACATGACAACCTCTGATTCCCTCTGCGAAGGGCCTATCTATTATTCTTGCCTTACAAGAGGCAAGGTGAAATTCACCTTTCCTTTTTACATTTTATCCTTTGACAAGCACACTGTGTTGGAAAGATCCTGACATATATACCCACTTGGATGTAAGTTTTCATGGTCTATTACTGTTGACATTACCCCTGAGGTAAAAGGTTGGGAGGCATCACCATAAGCCCCTATCTTTCTCTGTGTCCGATTAAAACTCCATAACCATAAGTATTGCGTTAGTGTGAGCAATTGTGAAAGACTATATAATAGTTGAGTATGTAGGCTTGCTGAAAAGCTCTTATATTGACTCTTTCCGATGTTATGATAAATTGCAATTGCCAATGACTGAGATCATAGTTTGTTGGTTTTCAATGAAGTTTACGATTCATGCTCGATATTGTGAATGAATTGTTACTTTAGCATAAGAAGAATCATATGACAATATATGTTGCTGTTATGAGAATGATCATGATGTCCTCATGTCCGTATTTTATTTTTATCGACACCTCTATCTCTAAACATGTGGACATATTTTTCGATGGCTTTCGCTTGAGGACAAGCGAGGTCTAAGCTTGGGGGAGTTGATATGTCCATTTTGCATCATGCTTATATGTTGATATTTATTGCATTATGGGCTGTTATTACACGTTATGTCACAATACTTATGCATTTTCTCTCTTATTTTACAAGGTTTACATGAAGAGGGAGAATGTCGGCAGCTGGAATTCTGTGCTGGAAAAGAAGCAAACTCTGGAAACCTATTCTGCACAACACAAAATCGAAACTCCATAGGACACCGTTTCAGAAAATATAAATAATATCTGGCGAAAGAAGATCACCAGGGGGGCAACCACCTGTCCACGAGGGTGGGGGGCGCCCCCCCTCTAGGCGCGCTCCCTACCTCGTGGGACCCCCGATGGCCCCCCGATACCCATCTTCTCCTATATGAGGTGTTTTGACTTGGAAAAAATCATAAGGAGGCTTTCGGGACCAGACGCCGCCGTCTCGAGGCGGAACCTTGACAGAAACCAATCTCGGGCTCCGGCAGAGCTGTTCTGCCGGGGATACTTCCCTCCGGGAGGGGGAAATCATGACCACCGTCATCACCAACAACTCTCCCATCTTGGGGAGGCCTATCTTCATTAACATCTTCACCAGCACCATCTCCTCTCAAACCCTAGTTCATCTCTTGTATCCAGTCTTTGTACCCAAACCTCAGATTGGTACCTGTGGGTTGCTAGTAGTGTTGATTACTCCTTGTAGTTGATGCTAGTTGGTTTATTTGGTGGAAGATCATATGTTCAGATCCATTATGCATATTAATACCCCTCTGATCATGAACAATATTATGTCTTGTGAGTAGTTACTTTTGTTCCTGAGGACATGGGAGAAGTCTTGCTATTAGTAGTCATGTGAATTTGGTATTCGTTCGATATTTTGATGAGATGTATGTTGTCTCTCCTCTAGTGGTGTCATGTGAACATCGACTACATGATAATTCACCATTATTTGGGCCTAGAGGAAGGCATTGGGAAGTAATAAGTAGATGATGGGTTGCTAGAATGACAGAAGCTTAAACCCTAGTTTATGCGTTGCTTCAGAAGGGGCTGATTTGAATCCACTTGTTTAATGCTATGGTTAGGTTTACATTAATACTTCTTTTGTAGTTGCGGATACTTGCATTAGAGGTTAATCATAAGTGGGAGGCTTGTCCAAGTAAGGAAAGCACCCAAGCACCGGTCCACCCACATACCAAATTATCAAAGTACCGAACGTGAATCAGATGATCGGGATGAAAACTAGCTTGACGATAATTCCCATGTGTCCTCGGGAGCGCTTGTCCTTTGCTACAAAAAGGATTGGGCCACCTTGCTGCACCTTATTTAGTTTTACCTTTTGTTACTTGCTACCAATTATCTTATCACAAAACTATGTGTTACATATAATTTCAGTGCTTGCAGAAAATACCTTACTGAAAACTGCCTATCATTTCCTTCTGTTCCTTGTTGGGTTCGACACTCTTACTTATCGAAAGGACTACGATAGATCCCCTACACTTGTGGGTTATCAGGCAACGCGTCGCTGCGCAGACGCCACTTCTTGCCCGCCGCCGCTGACCTACAGAGCCGCCCCGCGCCTGATCACAGCGGGCCGCACGCCGGCTCCCCGGCCAAATCCACACAACCCCCACCACCCAGCGATGTTTCCCCATTGTCGCGCCTCCCAGTCGCCCTTGGTCCCAGATCTAAGCCTCGCGCTTCAAATCCATTGTCACTGCGGGCCAGCCACGGACGGCCCTGCCGCCGCCAGCGCCGCGCGGGCTTTGCCCGGCAATGCCCTCCGGCGGCAGCGAGGGGAGAGAGGGAGGTGGGCGAGGCCCCGACGGCTGGACTGGACGCTCCGGTGTGGCCCGTAGGAGCCGCACGGGAGCGAGGGGGAGCCTGTTCTTTGGTCAGGAATTGGGAGGATGGGTCTCAAGATTGTATTTCAATGGTAGTAAGTCCTCGCAAATTGCATCTGTACAAGGTGGAAGAAAAAATGTTGATTAGAAGTGTACCATTTTGTTTAGTAATAATTGCCATGTTTCATAAAGTAAATTTACCATGCTTCATGGAAAAGATTTTCCATTAACGATGGAAAAGTAAATTTGCCATGGATGTAAAGTACATTTGAAATGGCAATAAAAAGGGTGAATTTGCCATGGAAAAAAATTACAAGTGAATTTGCCATAAGTGATAAAAAGTAAATTTGCCATGTATGTGAAAGTAAATTTTGCCTTGGTGAGTATAGGAAATTTTTCCATGGCAAAACAAAGTAAAATTTGTCATGTCATTAAAAAGGAAAATTGCCATGGAAAAAAGAGTGAAAATTGCCATGGAAAATGAAGTAAATTTTCCATGTTTGTGAAAGTAAAATTGTCGTGGAAACTATTGTAAAATTTGCAATGGCAAAGTAAAGTAAAATTTGAGATTTCATTAAAGGTAAAAAATGCCTTGGCTAAAAATGTTAAAATTTGCCGTGGCAAAAACTAGAGTAAAAATTTACCATGATACAAAGTAAAATTTAAGATGTCCTTCAAAGGTAAAAAAAATCGTACATTTCTCAAGTACCTATTCAAAAAACAAATGTTTCAAATTATGGTACAATGTATGAGGCACACTATGTCATCGTCCTATAAAAGAAAAGTAATATAAAAAAACAAGTTAACCATATAAACCCAATCCCCACCCCTAGTTTAACTTTACAGTTCCAAGCAAGGTTCATACAAATATATTTGTCATTGGTAATGAGAGAGTACAAAAATAAAGGCCACGATTTGACTTGTGAACAAAAATATAAAGTTGGATGCAATTGTCCTCTCCTCCTACGTACTAATAAACGCTTGCTCTCCATCATTCAGTAGTAAGTCTCTGCCCATGACCCCAGTGTAAGTGTCCAAAGAAGATGAAGGAAGATGAGACAACAAGCCACTGCGAACATAAGGTGGTATAATAGGGTACTAGAAAGAGAACGCAAAGCATCCGGTAGTGATTATTCTCTCTTGCTCAATTGCTTCCTCTTGATCAATGCTACGCGTGGCACAGACCACACGGTTAATTCGCACCGGTTCCATGCTCTTGTCGTGTGCTTTCTTAGTCTCGACCTTGACGGCGGAGATATATAGCTGATTCTTGGGGGGTCTATATCTAATCTGCAAACCTATATATACAAGAACATTAGAGGTGATGGCATCTTTCATGAACCAATCACTGTGCATAATTGAGAGAGAGAGAGAGGCACACACATGGAGAGAGAGACAGAGAGAGAGAGAGAGATTCACCTTGAACCACCCAAAACAAGATGGCACCCGAGTTGACGTCTTTGCCAGCATAATCCAAACACATTAATCTTTCAACCTCCCAATCATCTCGATTCTCCCATGAGAATGGCAAAAAGATTGAGATGCCGAGGTACACACAATGATCTTCACGGAGTAGTTCATAAGCAGCAAGCCCGTTTCGAGTGCATGTGTAGATAAAACCGTCAACAAATACGCATCTGCCATTTAGAAGGCCGCTTGTATGCATATCCCTTGGCAAGTATTTCCCCCATGGAGCCCAAGGCATGACAACATGCCACTGCTTGGCACGGAGGTCAAACTGAAGACAGGAACATGTGACAGTATCACAGACTATAAAGGAATCATCACCCACTGCAACATATCCCGACAGCTTGACCTTCCTGTCAAGAACCTGAGACTGATCTGTGCGGCAGTGCACCCATGAGGTGGAACCAATAGGATGAACAAGGTGGGCCCTCCTGTACACTTGTAGAGTTTCAGTAAGAGCAAGAGTTGTTGAGCCAACTTGGATAACCATAACAAAAGGATCAACATAGGAAGCAGAAACCGGCCGCCGTGCAAGGTGATCGAAAATCTGAAATCTGGTGTCCATATTAAGCTCATGTATGCCATCTTTTTGGAATGATGGGACAACATATAGTTTCGAGCCATTGCGAAAATAGTGCCTCTCACCATCATCATCTCCATACCGATCTCCATGTACAATGTAATGCGGTTTGAGAGGAGGGGCTGTTTTTATCTTCGGACTCAGATCCGTGAGACTGGTTTTATAGATAAATGATTGTGAACCAGCTTGGCAGGTGATAAACAAGATTTCGTTGTCCATATGGGGCTTCACATCGGGACGACGAGGACCGCATGGGAAATTATGCCTGCATGCAAGAAGCAAAATATGTCATGCACAAGACACCAGCTAGAATGAAATATCTAATTAAGGCAAGCTCAAAGCTGATGGATCAAGACCTGCAAGGATCATGAATCGGTAGTCCCTCTTCTTCGTGGGCTTGAGGCGGCAGCGCCTTGGCATCCTTATACTCTCTAAGTGATAGATTAGCGGACAGAAGAAGATTAATTTGTAAGGGAGGTGACCAAAATGAATGCATGGATTTAAGGTCAAAATGAATGCATGGATTCAGTGGACTTACTGTAGAAAGCAGAATTCAAATTCATCAAGGCGTTTCATGGGCAACAACATGTCGACCCGGCGGGTGGTGGAGTGCAGGAGCTTGAGATGGGAGGGCTCGGGACCAAGTTGGAAGGTGGTGATAACGGCGTGTAGGTGGTCACGCCAGCATGAGAGCCCAACACAGATCCAGACACAGCACATGACCCCGCGGCCGAGATGGGTGAGGAAGCTATGCGCCGTGTTTATTGTAACAGAAGGAAAGCAAATCTTCACAGGGGGATCCAGCTTCAAACCTGTCTCTTCATGCCCGGGCTTGAGCTTGTATGCGTAGATGACATTTTTGCGAACCATGTAAACAGCATTGCTTTCTTGTGCATACACCCCACGGCCAAGGATAGGGACGTAATACTTGTCCATTGAGGTGTGGGTTACCTTGGTCCAGCCTGAGTCAGGGGCGGAGCAATTGAAGGTGAAGAAAAGGCGGTTTCCGAGGGAGAGCAGGATGAGCGTGCCCCCGTCAGGGCCCTGGCCGGGGAGCACTGCGTAGCCCTGGAGCAAGTCAGGACCCCATATGGGGTGGAAGACCTCGACTTTGTCATGTTGGGTGAAGGGGCCGCCGACCTGCTCCCAACGTTGTCCCGCCACACCCTCTTCCTCTTGGATGACCAGGCGTTGCAGGACGAGACGGAAGCTGGTGGCAGAAAAGTAGCTAGCGGACACCGCCCATATGTGGCCCTCCGCGAAGATGGGCATGCAGCGGCCACGCATGCTTGGACCCAGCGGGGGAAGCGCTGCCTCGGACGGCAGCTCCTCCTCGGCCGGCAGCTGCAGCTGAAGGGCCTCGGTTTGCGCCGCCTTCTCGCCCCGCTGCAGGAGGCAGAGCGAGCGGCCGTCTGGAGCCATGGCTGCGTGGGCGCTCGAGCTGCAACCCTGTCGCTTCTTGAGGTCGTGGAAGATCTCGAGCGTGCCGCCGCTCCGACCTGAGATCCTCCCGGATCTCGCGACGCGAAAACGGTGGAAGCGTAGGGCGCCGCTCTTGACCTTGACGCCGACGAGCAGCGACCAGGCGGGGCTCTCGTCGCCGTTGGAGGGAATGTCCATGAAATCCTCGCCGAGGGCGACCTCGAGGATCGGCGGGGTCGAGCGGTCAGGATACAAGGGCTCCCTCTCCCTCTCCTCCGCAGCCACCGCCGCCATCTTCCCCTCCCCTTTGCTCTCCTCAGCCGCCGCCATATTTTGGGCTAGGGTTAGGCCATCTACAGCCGCCGCCGAAGGTTATTTTCCTGTATGAGTGCGATTCCGGTCCGAAACCAGGATATTTTTGCCTTGCGTCGATGAAAACCAAGTCACCGAACCGCCTTACACCTGGCCTCTTCAAATCAAAAAAAAAACAGTGGTTGCTCAGAAGTGCGTGTATTTGTACAGAACTACGTGCAAGTTTAAAAAGTAGCTGCAGAAAATTTTAGGAAGAGTTGTTGCTTGATTTATCAAAAGAGTCCTCATCGTGTGTTTGAAAAGTAGGCACATTTGATCTACTGAAACCCTGAATATTAGTGGTAGTCAGTGGCGGAGCGTAGTGGGGACAATTAGGGGCCTTGGCCCCCCCTTCCTAGAAGAAATTCTGCCAAATAAGCCTATCCTTCAGCTAATCACTCTACTAATCCTCCGGCCTCTCTGATCACCTTAGTTTTTTCTATGTCATATACATGCATTTGGCCCCCCCTAATATTTGGTTCACGCTCCGCCACTGGTGGTAGTTGCTCAGGAAAATAAGAACCTTGTATAGGTTCCCTGTTGCTTGTTCGAAATGAGTCGGTTATAGTTACAAAAGATCTACTGGATTGAATAATAGTTCCTGCTTGGTTTCCAAAAAATGATGATTCAAGAGAAAAGAAAAAGGAAAGGGTGTATAGGCATGTTAATCCTATTGAATTGAATAGAGTTTGCTGGAAAAAAAATGTTGGTTTGTTGAACATAGTGTGTGCGGCATGTTTCTGTGTTTGAACGGATAAATGAGTTTTTAGATAATGAATTTGTAAAATAGAATGTAAAAAATATATCCATGAGTGTAGGATGTCGAAGGCTTTTTTGATGTATAGTTTGAACAGGAGAGTACACGAGTCATGAGTTGTTCATGGTCTTGGTGCACGGAGTGGCAGTTGAGCCACGCTAGTGTCCCTCGACGTGTGGTGCCACAGCCTACAGATGTCGGTGAACGCGGCATGGTGACGGTCATCGCCGCTGATGGATGCCCGCGGGTCTCGACCAGTAATGATGTTGATCAAGCTCCCCACTGGACATGGCGATGAAGTGGACGGTGATGTGGCAGTCAAATCCGAACGACATATCAAGTTTTCAGTCAAGACCGTATCCACATAGGACGGAAACCAGCAGAAGTGGTATGAGGGGCTAAACTTATCTGGTTTGAAAAGTTGAGGGATGATTTCTACACTTTCAATATAGTTGAGGGACAAAAATTATACGTTTCCCTTATAACAATTGCACCCACAACACCTACACATGTTTACTACAAGGACAAGATTAGAAGAACAAGATGAAACCGACAACCACGGACAAGGCGATTATCAGCTTCCTTTTGCCGAGCTTCGAGCTGGACGCAGGTACAACGCCTGAATACGAAGATACATTTTGTGAAAATTCAGACGCCATGTCAGTTTTACTGTACCTGCGGGTGAAGGGCTGGGAATTTCGACCGGTTCTGAAGGTGAAGGGCTGCAGATTTCGATTTGTTCCATGATGTATGCAACGTAGCAATGGTACGCCCTTACATGACCAATCGTGCTGTTAGCGCTCGCCACATTCGTTAGTCCACTATGCAGACAATCGGCGCACACATCTGGTGCCAAGTCCCTGGAGCACTGCATCAGCACGTAGACACGCGGGACGAGGCCGTCGTCGCCGGAGCAACAGGGGGCGGGGTGGGGGTTGGGGGCGAGAGGGTTCCCCCGTTGCCGCGAGGAGGGCGACGCGGGGTGGGGGGTGGTAAGCCCTGCAGTCTTCAAGATCAAAAAAAATTATTCTCTTCGAAGCCGCCAATGAAGGTCTGGCTGTGTGAGCAGACAGCGAAGAGGGAAAGCGACTTTCAGGTTTAGCAAACAAAAATAGAATCATTCTTCTACGCTTTGAAATGATTTTCCTCTTGGTGGATGACTAGAGATGGTGCTAAAGGTAGGCCCATGCCCATTAACAAACAAATACACGGATTTCAGTCACCACAGCTTGCCTCTCTGCTTTCATCATTAGTAAAGTGGCCTTTTAAACAGCTTACACGCGTGTTCCGGGATGTTCGACACGGACGAGCATAAATGATTTCCCGCGCTTTAGAGCATCTCCACGAGGCTCCCCAGGAAGCCCCTCAGGAGCATTTTTTTCAGCGCCGGCAGTCAAAAACGGTCCCAGTCATGCTTCACGGGCTCGTTTTTAGCCGGTATTAGCTAAAACTACGGCCGGCGCTGGCAAGAGAAACCCACAAAGCTGGGGGTCAGCCGGGGGCGCCGGCACTATCTTTTGCATGCGAAAACCCCACATGTTGGCCTCTGTTCCCACATCTCTCTCTCTCTCCCCCGTCGCTTTCTTCGCCCCCACCTCCCCTCTCCCCGTCCACTTTTTTCTCTCTCCCCGGCCAAGCCCTACGCCTTGTTGCGTTCCCGCCCGCAGCGCCGCCTCCGCGCCCGGCCGCAGCTCCCGCCCGCAGCGTCGCCTCCGCGCCCGGCCGCCCGCGCCGCCCCGCCAGCCACCAGCCAGCTCCTCTGCGGCCGCGAGAGCCGTCTCCTCGTACCTGAGCCGCGCCGGACTGGCGTACCTGCGCCGTGGACGGCGTGCGGTCCGTGCAGCTAGGCCTGGCCCTCCTCAGCTTCGACGGCGACCTGCCTCCGGCCGGCCGTGTTTGGCGGTTCCACCTCGGGGAGGGGCGCGGCGAGGCCAGCCCGCGCCGCTTCTGCGAGGCCCTCTGGAGCTACACCCGCGCCACCACGCGGGAGGGCGCCGCCGACGTGACGTACCTGCTCAGGTACCTTGATGGCGGCCTCCGCGGCCTCTGGGAGCCGTCCTCGCGCGGTGCCTCGGCGACGCCCGGCGACGCCGCGTCCCATGAGAAAAGAAGGAGCAGCAGCGGCCAAGCCACGGGCGGGAGCGAGCGCGGCCACGGGAGGGGGGGGGGTTGGGGGGGCAACGACTGGAAGAGATTTGAGCCCCGGGGTAAAATTCTCGCCGGCAGCCCCCCAGGAGGCGAGAAAAATGCCTCCTGGGGAGGCCAACGGCTGGAGATGCTCTTAGAGGTTTCGGAGTCACCGGAAGAAAAAGCGAGGGGCACGATTCAGGATTCAAGCTGGAGTTCAGATGCATCATATTTGCAAAAAAAAAATTCCTCAAAATCAATCCACACCAGCTAGCTAGGCCGGGTGTTCATTTTTTTGGGCAATGACCAGCGCCGGCGCGCTAGCCCAACTTTGGGCCGGTCAGCCCGCAGCCACCCGATTAGATCGATACCAACCGTTCGATACTTCGTTGTCTTCGTCAAAGCATTAGTACGAAGGATCTTTTTGCATCTCATCGCTCCCTTCCATCTCACCGATGCGCATGTTCTCCCGTCGCTGCTCTTGCCGGCCGTCCTCCCCGCTGGTCGCCGTCCAAGTCGCCGGAAGCACCCCTTGCCGACCGTCCTCGTCGCCGGCTTCACGCATGCAACAGATGCATCCTGCGGGTTGGCTCTTGTGGCAATGGGTTGCAGCTCCGCTGTGCGGCGGCCGCACCTCGCCGGCATGCTCGCCGCCACTCATGGCCGATACCCTCCCCCTGTCATAGCTCACCATCCCGCGTCGCCCATCATAGCAAGAAGCCCTCACTGGTTAGTAGCTTTTGCGGTTGCTGGTTGAAGCAAAAATGCAACATGGTTGTAGCACCAGGTCGACGCCGGTGATGGCTTGTAGCTAAATGAGGCGCCATCGCCGCCCCGGCCAGGTCGCATATCTGTCATGAATGGATGTAGCAAAATTCCTCACCGGTCGTAGCAAAAATTGACGACGATTGCAGCAAAAATGTCATCTCCGACGTCATGGGCCGCGATGGATGTAGCAAATTGCCGTCGCCGTGGTAGCAAAACGTCAACACGGTTGCAACGAAAAATGTCGTCACCTTCGGCTGTAGCTCGCCGTGCATGTCGTTTCTCCCCCGGTTGAAGCTTTTCACAAAAACCATTGCAACTATCTCGCAGCCGGTTGCAGCTTTTTTTGGTTTGCGTGGTGACATCTTCCCGGCTTCCCTGTGTCTGTTTGAAACTTTTGAAGAAGCCGGTGGTAGCTTCCCTGGACACCGGTTGTAGCATTTTAGATGTTGTTTTGCAGCTTCTCCACTCCATTTGCAGCCTCAGTTCTCTTTCTGGTTCCAGCAAACAATAGCCCCGGTCATAGCATTTTGTATCACTGGTTGCAGTTCTATCGATAGCCGGTCGCAGCTCGTTGGTTCCAGCAAAGAATAAGAAGGCAGTTGTAGCATCTGTAAAATCAGATTGAAGCTCTAACGACTACTGGTCGCAGCTCTTGTCTGGGGAAGGTGAGGGTGCGCAGGAGGGCTGCAAGGGGAAAAGGGGAGGGAGGAGGTGCTAGTTGTCGCCGTCTACTCCGCCCCGCCGTGGCTCGCCCTAGCTGCAAGCCCCGTCATGCTGGTGTGATGCGCATGAGGCGTAGATGGAGAAAGGAAGCGGTTGTGAGGAGGAAGAAAGAGACACATGAAAAAAACTGTTCGCATGAGGTGTGGATAAGGTTTGAGTAGGAAGCGCTTGTGGCCCTGGGCAACGCACGATCGATATTGATCGCAAGGCTCGCGTGCGGCCGGCGGAACGCTTTGGCCGGCGCCCCGGCCACAAGCATTTCCCATACAATATACAATAGATTCATAAAAAGAAAAATAGTACGAAAGTGAAGCAGCCCAGCCGATTAAGAAGCGAGCGGCTACACACCAATGAAGTCAAGAATCCCGTTTTCTCCGAGGCCCAGAAACACACCGCCAGCCGGCAACTCATCGTCTCCCTCTTGTTCTCATCTCCTCTTCCCCAAATCCACTTGATTGCCCCGAGTTCCTATGTGGTATACGGTTGTTGAGGAACCTACTCTGGAGCCATCCGTCCGTGCGTTTGCCGCCCACCATCAACCTCACCGTCGCGGCCCATTGTTCGAAATGTAATGAGTTTCGTCCGTTTTTTATTAAATCCGCCGTGTTTGCATGAATATCCTTCGGTTTATATATAATCCGCCGTGTTTGCATGAACTTTGTCTGTATAGTTCAAACAGTGGTTGAAATGTATGTGGGCAGCGTTGGATGGCCGCCTCCCGTACCGTGTCCGCGGACTGATCCCCATGTCCATGCAGGGATGTTGAAACAAATTTACAGGCCAATGTTGGAGATGCCCTAAGATAACGAAAACTTTTTCGGCGTACATATTGAGTGGACCTTTGATGGGTCGCATGCGTGATGGGGTGGAATGTGTCCATGAGATCAACTAATAATGAATATATATTTTTCATGCATGTAGTGGTGGGGCTTTGATAAGGTAGCATGAGTGCATGCTAAGATATACTAGTAGATATAGGATTCTAAAACCGAATAACGCATTTCACCGAGTGAACTACAGAAAACATCAACATTGAAGGCTAGGGTTGCACGAACCACACTTCTACAGTTTTGTGCCAAAAACCACTAATTTCGAGGCTAATTACACTAGTCGATGACTTGAGCCATTTTAATAATGATTATGACACACGGGTCCCGCATTTGCTGAAGTGGTGTAACGGTTCGTGATGGACGCCGTTAGACGGAAGATTTATAGATATACCAAACAATCCCTGTAATTTTACATGGAGGCCGTTCAATCAAAAAACAAAAAAGCAAAGTCCAGGATTTGGATTTGGGCTGCCCGGGAGCAGAGCAGCCGTACGCTGGTTCGGCCATGGTCCCGTCGCCGGCGGGGGGGGGGGGGGGG
>LR738710.1:843498779-843540907 GCA_902687465.1 Secale cereale
GGGTCGGGATCTAATATGGTCACGCCCCCGCAGGCCACCAGTTCCGACGAGGCGCACGGGCACAAGCAGCAGCCGCACCGGCCACGCATGGATGCGAGAGTAGCGGCGGCGCCGGCCCTGCGGGCATGCGGCAGGTCAGCTCGGAGCTCGAAGGTGTGGAGGCCAGGTGCGCTCAGGCCGCAGCGGCGCCGGACACGACGGGCACGAGCAGAAGCGGTGGAGGCCGACGTGCATACGGGTCATAGCAATGCCGGACACGAAGGGCGCGGGCAGTGGATGTGCCGGCCGCGATGGGCGCGAGCAGCAGCCGCGCACCGCGAGCTGTGGCGGCGCCGGCCATGCCCATGGCTGTTTTTCTTATTTTGTTAAGAAGGGAGGGAGTTTTTGGTAAAAAAAAAGTATGTCTATAACGACGTCCAATGTGAACAGTTATGCCACGTCATTATTTGCGGGCCCTATTTGTTATAATCATCATCAAATGGGGCAAAGCCGTCAACTAGTGTTTTTTGCAAAAAAAATAGCCTCGGAATTAGTAGTTTTTGGTACAAAACTATAGAAGTGTGGTTTCTGCAACCCGAGCTCAGTGTCGATGTTTTCTGCTATTCACTCCATTTCACCTGCTAGTGTAGTAATGCGCGCTGCTGGAGCAAATATAAATGTATGCGCCCACCTATCGGGCATATAGTGTTGTTTATCTGCTATCGTTGTGCACCAAACCTAGAGCAAAATAGGAAGCAGGAGAAACAATCAAGCACCGAAACCATGGCAAACGTTCCTCACACCGGTCGCACGTTGGGCCGGTGGCCGACGGTCGCCTGTCGCGTCCACCTCGCCGAAATGGCAAACACGAAACATATCCCAGTCCAGGCCACCTGCTCGACATCCCAGCCAGTAGAGCAGTACCGCCTTTGCTTACAACACACACAGGGAAATAAATACGGGCGCTCCTCTCCTACCTGCCGGCCGGTGCGAGCTTCCGCTTTACTGATGCAGATGCATGGCATTGCTGTCAGCACCCCGTTCACGAGAGATTTGGTAGGAAGAGAACCTCAAAATATGGCCACCATTTTCCTTTGATGTTTGGTGCGGAGCTTTTGGCGTGTCAGCGATGATTGCCCAACCAACGAGCCCCGCTTTTCTACTTCTTTTTTGCGACAGGGAGTTGTTACCGGTTGAACAAACAAACGTCGGCGCCGGTCCATGTGCTTTGTGCTGTGAGCAAACCTACCGTCGCACGCGGGGCAAGTCGTGCCTTGCGAAACAAAGGAGCGCGTACCCATCCGTACCGCACCGGACCAGCACCATCTTGTACTACACTAGTTCCGATTTTGGTTTATCAGTGCCTTTTTTTAGCTGATTTATTAGGGCATGTACAATGGTTCTATCTTAAGGATGCCACGTAAGATAAATGATGAAGTGGAGGAGAGAGAAATCATAAGAGATGACTTGTCTTATCTTATTTAAGAGAAGACAAGAGATGATAGCTTAGCACAATTTGTCTCACCATGTTTTTAGGAATAACTAATTATTAAAGATAAGGCTAAGAGATGACTCATTGTAGACTTATTTTTTTGTCATCTCTAATTTACATGCAAAACTTAAGATAAGACTATTTTATCAACCATTGTACATGCCCTTATGTTGCGAGCTGAGCGTTGCTCGAATTGTTAGGTTTCTTGAGGTGGAACCAGCCCCTCAGGGTCCAACTTTAAACTCGACATTGTTGGGCATGTCTTTTTTTAATTTATTTTAGTCTTTTCGGTGATGTTCTTCAATAAAAGAAATTGTTCCCGTCGAATACGAGACGTCTGTGATGACCGCGTCAATCTCAAATCTCGAAATTGCCCTGACGTGTCCTTTCTCTCTCCCAAAGTGGACGAGTGTCGGCCTCCACAAATGTGCTCTAGTGCACACCGTCATTGTCGCCGTTTTGTGAACTTTCCTCGGTGTTGCAAGCCTATCTACAGTAACAAACTACTTTTTCAAACAAATTGGCTAAGCAAAAGAATACATCAAAATCGCTCTTTGTAGGCAAAATCCAACAAATTAAAGAAAATGTGTTTGTAAAATAACATTGTTTGCGTTTGGCGAGAAGATGATAATAGCACACAATGTAAGTAGTATTTTTTCCCCTGAAAATGATCATATCAATTATACAATTTTACCGAAAGTACAAAAGCTCTCAAACATAAAAATAGATCGAAACTCTGAGCCCATCGAACGATCACTATTGTCCCTAGTACAAGTCGCCGACACACCGTTGTAGTCGCTTCCTTATCGGAGCCGGCTTGACCTTGTTGATAACAACCGAAAAGTCTTTATGCACGTACTTGTAAGGACCAGGGCCCTGGAGTCGCACTTACATAAATCTAAAACATCAGACATCAAATCTCGTCACATGATAAGATACTCTAACCTTACCGCCCCATCGATCTGAAGGACCAGTGTAAGTAGTACTTACTGAATTATGATTCTATCCTCGCTAAGAGCAAGTATAATAAGGTGCAGTCAGTTGGCTATAAGAATTAGACAATTATATTTGTGATGAGTTAGATGACAAAGAAGAGAAGAGAGTAACAGCCGACTGCACCACAGACTCCAAGAAATATTGTCAGAGTGTACGGTGGGCCATGCATTAATAAAGTAGTAGTACTTAGCAACTAGCTACTATACATGTTGACTATAAAATTGACTATATGTGACATGCCAATTTCGTATAGCCGGCTGTTGGCTATACTATTAACCATGCTGTAACAAGCTGAACATTGTGCACGGAAGAACATGGTACATGCATAGCCCATGGAGCAAGAGATCCAAGGGCTCATTGACCATTGAGAAGTCATACACATGTGAACGCATGACATCATTTTTGTTTTGTCCCCGTACACTATCATACATTCACACGTTATGGAAACTCTAAAAAAATGTTTGTAGGGAAATTACATAATTTGAAATGCAAACATGATAACAGTCAAATAAAGACGGATATTGTTTTGGCGATATGTTATTAATTGATGAAATGAACTGCAATGTTGAGCAATATTCCATGTATAATAAATATTTTTTTGAATAAAAAAAATTGAGATCATTTTTTTTGAATAATATACATGTATAATAAGAAATGTATATTATTTCCTTAATTTCAAAATATTTGTCGTGGTTACAGTGTTTGAGCTGAGACTAGACATAGTGGAGAGTGATTTCAAGAGTAACATACACATTATCCTAGGCTATGTAATTTTAAGAGTACCTTTATTGTGGGTAGGAATATTAGTGTTGTGTCATGTAAATCTTCATGTATTGGAATATATAATGTGATGTCTACTACACAACCTTCTTCTTGTAGACGTTATTGGGCCTCCAAGTGCAGAGGTTTTTGGACAGTATCAAATTTCCCTTAAGTGGATGACTTAAAGTTTATCAATCCGCGGGAGGCGTAGGATGAAGATGGTCTCTCTCAAACAACCCTGCAACCAAATAACAAAGAGTCTCTTGTGTCTCCAACACATCCAATACAATGGTAAATTGTATAGGTGCACTAGTTCGGCGAAGAGATGGTGATACAAGTGCAATATGAATGGTAGACATAGGTTTTTGTAATATGAAAATATAAAAACAGCAAGGTAACTAATAATAAAAGTGAGCACAAACGGTATTGCAATGCTTTGAAACAAGGCCTAGGATTCATACTTTCACTAGTGCAAGTTCTCTCAACAATAATAACATAACTGGATCATATAACTATCCCTCAACATGCAATAAAGAGTCACTCCAAAGTCACTAATAGCGGAGGACAAACGAAGAGATTATTGTAGGGTACGAAACTATCTCAAATTTATTCTTTCTGATCGATCTATTCAAGAGTCCGTAGTAAAATAGCGCGAAGCTATTCTTTTCATTCGATATATCTTAGAGTTCGTACTAGAATAACACCTTAAGATACAAATCAACCAAAACCATAATGTCACCTAGATACTCCATTGTCACCTCAAGTATCCGTGGGCATGATTATACGATATGCATCACACAATCTCAGATTCATCTATTCAACCAACACAAAGACCTTCAAAGAGTGCCCCCAAAGTTTCTACCGGAGAGTCAAGACAAAAACGTGTGCCAACCCCTATGCATAGATTCCCAAGGTCATGGTACCCGCAAGTTGATCACCAAAACATACATCGAGTGAATCAATAGAATACCCCATTGTCACCATGGGTATCCCACACAAGACATACATCAAGTGTTCTCAAATCCTTAAAGACTCAATCCGATAAGATAACTTCAAAGGGAAAACTCAATCCATTAAAGAGAGTGGAGGGAGAGAAGCATCATAAGATCCAACTATAATAGCAAAGCTCGCGATACATCAAGATCGTGCTATCTCAAGAACACGAGAGAGAGAGAGAGAGAGAGAGAGAGAGAGAGAGAGAGAGAGAGAGATCGAGAGAGAGAGAGATCGAGAGAGAGAGAGAGAGAGAGAGAGAGATCAAACACATAGCTTGTGACGCCCCCGATTTGACCATTCACTAATCATGCACGCAAATGTGTACGACCAAGATCAGGGACTCACTGGAAGATATCACAACACAACTCTAGACACAAATTAAAATAATACAAGCTTTATATTACAAGCCAGGGGCCTCGAGGGCTCGAATACAAAAGCTCAAATACACAAAAGTCAGCGAAAGCAATAATATTTGAGTACAAATATAAGTTAAACAAGTTTGCCTTCAGAAGGTAGTACAAACTTCAACGATCGAAGAGGCAAGCACTAGTAGAAAAAGGGTCAAATGTTCAAATCATTAGTCCCGGTTATGATATGAGCCGGCACTAATGTGGTCATTAGTGCCGGTTCCAACGGCTAGGCGGGCCGCTCTCATTAGTACCGGTTTGTGCCGAACTTTTAGCACCGGTTTGTGCCACGGACTGGTACTAAAGAGAGTGGTGGCAGAATGTTGTCTGACCGGGGCCCTTCCAGCAGCTTTAGTACCGGTTCTTGCCTCAAACCGGTACTAAATTTCATCCTACATAAACCCTTCGTCCACCCGAGCTTGCTCTGTTTTCCACTTTCCCCTCGATCTCCTCTCTGTTCTTCCCCACACTCGAGCTCACACTCCATTTTTGCCAAAATTTGTGAAGATTTGAAGGCACCCCATCCATCCAAGTGATCACAAAGGTAAGCAACTTTGTCCTTTCATCTCTTATTGCTAGATTAGCTCTTGCAATGCTTTATATAGTCATTAATTTGTGAGTTTTAGTAATTTGGGAGGAATTATATGTGGTAGTTTATTTTATTTATATGCAATTTGAGCTCAAAATAACACTTAGTTTGCAATTGTAGGTGTGGTTTACTTAGTGCCTTCCCGTCTCCGTCCTAACCACCATCGATCGTCCGCACCATCCTGTCGCCGGCACCACCTTGTGGTGAGCCTCTTGTTCTTATCTTTTTTATATTAAAAAAATCATGTTTGTGTGATTTAGATATATAGTTACTGTTATAATTATCTTATCCGTACGTTGTTTGTTATACATAGTTCCATAATTTTGATATCCGTCAAGAGGTTAAATTTAGTTAAAAGAGAAAACGAGTATTTGAAAGAAAAACTGAAAAGGATTGAGGGGGAGAAGATGGAATTGGAGTTGCATGTTGCCGATGTCGTCGATGATCACAAGATCGAGATGGACAAAATGCGCTTGAAGATTAGAAAGATAAGAAAATATGCCATTGATAATGAGGCTTGGTATCATTATGTTGTTGGATCAATTGTTACCTTAGTTGCGATCTTGATCGCATTTGTTGTTGCATTTAAATGCTTTAGCTAGAGAGTTATTTGTATGTTGCATTTAAGTGTTGTATGAACTTGTATTAATTTGGTATTTTCGGTGCTGTGTAATGAAGATGAGCCGGCAATGGATGTACGATGACCGATGCTCTCCCAGGTTCATTAATGGTGTGCATACTTTCCTGAATGCGGCTGAGGCAAACAAGCGGGCGGATGGTTTTATGCCTTGTCCATGTTGAAGGAAATATGCCCTAGAGGCAATAATAAAGATGTTATTTGTATTTCCTTATATCATGATAAATGTCATTTATTCATGCTAGAATTGTATTAACTGGAAACTTAGTACATGTGTGGATACATAGACAAAACAGTATGTCCCTAGTATGCCTCTACTAGACTAGCTCATTGATCAAAGATGGTTATGTTTCCTAGCCATAGACATGAGTTGTCATTTGATCAACGGGATCACATCATTAGGAGAATGATGTGATGGACAAGACCCATCCGTTAGCATAGCACTATGATCGTTTAGTTTAACTGCTATTGCTTTCTTCATGACTTATACATGTTCCTATGACTATGAGATTATGCAACTCACGAATACCGTAGGAACACCTTGTGTGCTATCAAACGTCACAACGTAACTGGGTGATCATAAAGATGCTCTACAGGTGTCTCCGAAAGTATTCGTGGTGTTGGCATAGATCAAGATTAGGATTTGTCACTCCGAGTGTCGGAGAGGTATCTCTGGGCCCTCTCGGTAACACACATCATAATAAGCCTTGCAAGAAAAAGACTAATAAGTTAGTCACGAGATGATGTGTTACGGAACGAGTAAAGAGACTTGCCGGTAACGAGATTGAACTAGGTATAGAGATACCGACGATCGAATCTCGGGCAAGTAACATACCGTTTGACAAAAGGAACAACATATGTAGTTATGCGGTTCTGACCGATAAAAGATCTTCGTAGAATATGTAGGAGCCAATATGAACATCCAGGTTCCGCTATTGGTTATTGACCGGAGATGAATCTCGGTCATGTCTACATAGTTCTCGAACCCGTAGGGTCCGCACGCTTAACGTTTGATGACGATCGGTATTATGAGTTTATGAGTATTGATGTACCGAAGGTAGTTCGGAGTCCCGGATGAGATCACGGACATGACGAGGAGTCTCGGAATGTCCGAGACATAAAGATTGATATATTGGACGGCTATATTCGGACACCGGAAGTATACCGGAAAAGTTTCGGATTTATCGGGATTGCCGGAGGGGGTTACCGGAACCTCCTACGAAGGGGGATGGTCCATAGTGGGCCTAATGGAAAAGGAGAGAGGCAGCCCATAGGGCTGGCCGGCGCCCCACCTAGTTCCTAGTTGGACTATGATTGGTGGGAGGCGCCACCTCTTCCTTTTCCTACTCCATCTCTTCCTTCTTTGGTGATTCCTACTAGGAATAGGATTGCAATCCTATTCCTAGTAGGACTCCTTCCCTAGCCGCACCAGGAAGGGCCGGCCGGCCTCCCTCCCTTGCTCCTTTATATACGGGGGCAGGGGGGCACCCAAAGACACACAAGTTGAATTGTTTTAGCCGTGTGCGGTGCCCCCCTCCACAGAATCACACCTCGGTCATACCGTCGCGGAGCTTAGGCGAAGCCCTGCGCCGGTGAACACATCATATCCGTCACCACGCCGTCGTGCTGACGAAACTCTCCCGTGAAGCTCAACTGGATCAAGAGCTCGTGGGACGTCATCAAGCTGAACGTGTGCTGAACGCGGAGGTGCCGTACGTTCGGTGCTTGATCGGTTGGATCGCGAAGAAGTTCGACAACATCAACCGCGTCACTTGACGCTTCCGCTCCCGGTCTACGAGGGTACGTAGACACACTCTTCCCTCTCGTTGCTATGCATCTGGTAGATAGATCTTGCGTGATCGTAGGAAATTTTTTAAATACTACGTTCCCCAACAGTGGCATCATGAGCCAGGTCTATGCGTAGATGATATGCACGAGTAGAACACAATGAGTTGTGGGCGATACTAGTCATACTGCTTACCAGCATGTCATACTTTGCTTCGGCGGTATTGTGAGATGAAGCGGCCCGGACCGACATTACGCGTACGCTTACGCGAGACTGGTTTCACCGTTACGAGCACTCGTTGCTTAAAGGTGACTGGCGGGTGTCTGTCTCTCTCACTTTAGCTGAATCAAGTGTGGCTACGCCCGGTCCTTGTGAAGGTTAAAACAGCACATACTTGACGAAACATCGTTGTGGTTTTGTATGCGTAGGTAAGAACGGTTCTTGCTAAAGCCCGTAGCAGCCACGTAAAACTTGCAACAAACAAAGTAGAGGACGTCTAACTTGTTTTGGCAGGGCATGTTGTGATGTGATATGGTCAAGACATGATGAGTTATACGGTTTTGTATGAGATGATCATGTTTTGTAAAGTTATCGGCAACTGGCAGGAGCCATATGGTTGTCGCTTTATTGTATGAAATGCAATCGCCATGTAATTTCTTTACTTTATCACTAAGCGGTAGCGATAGTCGTAGAAGCAATAGTTGGCGAGACGACAACGATGCTACGATGAAGATCAAGGTGTCAAGCCGGTGACGAAGGTGATCATGACGGTGCTTTGAAGATGGAGATCAAAAGCACAAGATGATGATGGCCATATCATGTCACATATTTTGATTGCATGTGATGTTTATCTTATTATGCTTCTTATTTTGCTTAGAACGACAGTAGCATTATAAGATGATCCCTTACTAAATTTCAAGGTATAAGTGTTCTCCCTGAGTATGCACCGTTGCGAAAGTTCGTCGTGCCGAGACACCACATGATGATCGGGTGTGATAAGCTCTACGTTCAAATACAACGGGTGTAAGCCAGTTTTGCACACGCAGAATACTCGGGTTAAACTTGACGAGCCTAGCATATACAGATATGGCCTCGGAACACTGGAGACCGCAAGGTCGAGCGTGAATCATATAGTAGATATGATCAACATAAGATGTTCACCATTGAAAACTACTCCATCTCACGTGATGATCGGACATGGTTTAGTTGATTTGGATCACGTGATCATTTAGATGACCAGAGGGATGTCTATCTAAGTGGGAGTTCTTTAAATTAATATGATTAAATTGAACTTTAATTTATCATGAACTTAGTCCTGATAGTTTTGCATATCTATGTCGTTGTAGATCAATGGCCCGTGCTACCGTTCCTTTGAATTTTAATGCATTCCTAGAGAAAGCTAAGTTGAAAGATGATGGTAGCAATTACACGGATTGGGTCCGTAACCTGAGGATTATCCTCATTGCTGCACAGAAGAATTATGTCCTTGAAGCACCGCTAGGTGACAAGCCCCCTTCCGCTAATGCAGACGCTTTGAACGTCTGGCAGTCGCGGTCTGATGACTACACGATAGTTCAGTGTGCCATGCTTTACGGCTTAGAACCGGGACTTCAACGACGTTTTGAACGTCATGGAGCATATGAGATGTTTCAGGAGTTGAAGTTAATATTTCAAGCAAATGCCCGAATTGAGAAATATGAGATTTCCAATAAGTTCTACAGCTGCAAAATGGAGGAGAACAGTTCTATCAGTGAACACTTGCTCAGAATGTCTGGGTACTACAATCATATGACTCAACTTGGTTGCAATGTTGACGAAGATAGTGTTATTGATAGAGTTCTTCAATCACTGCCACCAAGCTATAAAGGCTTCGTGATGAACTATAACATGCAAGGGATGCAAAAGACAATTCCCGAGCTCTTCGCTATGCTCAAAGCTGCGGAGGTAGAAATCAAAAAGGAGCATCAAGTGTTGATGGTTAACAAGACCACTAGTTTCAAGAAAAAGGGCAAGGGAAAGAAAGGGAACTTCAAAAGGAATAGCAAGTCAGTTGCTACTTCCACGAAGAAACCCAAATCTGGAGCCAAGCCTGAAACTGAGTGCTTCTACTGCAAGGGAACTGGACACTGGAAGCGGAACTGCCCCAAGTATTTGGCGGATAAGAAGGATGGCAAGATGAACAAAGGTATATGTGATATACATGTTATTGATGTGTACCTTACTAATGCTCGTAGTAGTACCTGGGTATTTGATACCGGTCCGGTTGCTAATATTTGTAACTCGAAACAGGGACTACGGATTAAACGAAGATTAGCTAAGGACGAGGTGACGATGCGCGTGGGAAACGGTTCCAAAGTCGATGTGATCGCCGTCGGCACGCTACCTCTACATCTACCTTCGGGATTAGTTTTAGACCTAAATAATTGTTATTTGGTGCCAGCGTTGAGCATGAATATTATATCTGGATCTTGTTTATTGCGAGACGATTATTCATTTAAATCAGAGAATAATGGTTGTTCTATTTTAATGAATAATATCTTTTATGGTCGTGCACCCTTAAAGAGTGGTCTATTCTTATTGGATCTCGATTGTAGTGATACACATATTCATAATATTGAAACCAAAAGATGCAAGGTTAATAATGATAGTGCAACTTATTTGTGGCACTGCCGTTTAGGTCATATTGGTGTAAAACGCATGAAGAAACTCCATAAAGATGGACTTTTGGAATCACTTGATTATGAATCACTTGGTGCTTGCGAACCATGCCTCATGGGCAAGATGACTAAAACTCCGTTCTCCGGAACCATGGAGCGAGGAACAGATTTGTTGGAAATCATACATACTGATGTATGTGGACCAATGAGTGTTGATGCTCGCGGCGGATATCGTTATTTTCTGACCTTCACTGATGATTTGAGCAGATATGGGTATATCTACTTAATGAAACACAAGTCTGAAACATTTGAAAAGTTCAAAGAATTTCAGAGTGAAGTAGAGAATCATCGTAACAAGAAAATAAAGTTCCTACGATCTGATCGTGGAGGAGAATATTTGAGTTACGAGTTTGGTCTTCATTTGAAACAATGTGGAATAGTTTCACAACTCATAGGACAACATAAGATGTCCTATGAGTTTCCCTGAATTTTGGGAAATATTTTTGAAATAATTAAATAATTTTTCCCTATTTAAGACCATTTCTGGCCTTAAGAAAAAGCTTTTAAATAAAATATAAAAATAACTTTTAAAATTATAATTTTGTGGTTTCTGGGAGTCCTATACCTAATAGGATTCAAATATACCTTTTGAAAGATTTTTCACACCCTAAATAAGGTACTTGTAGTGCAAACCTCAATTCAGGGGTTTTTGGAAAACATTTTTATAAGAAAATCCTATACTGGTCTATACACATGGCATGATCATTGGGAAAAGGTTTTGGATCAAGGAGATGAAGTATAAGAGTTGGATGATTTATTTGATTTTTAGACCACTGGCAAACAGCAAACATAAAACCAATCAAGCAAGATGAAAAACACTCAAAAGTTTTTGTCAAACCACATTTTTAGCATGATTATTAGCTTAAGAAATGTGGCATGAAAATCAGGGTGTGATATATGATGAACTCACGCTTTGTTCTGTCTTGCCATTTGTTCTAGTGGTCGACTGAGATCTGACTGTCGAGTTAATGCAGTACCAACCGATGTTATTACTCTCCCACATGATGACGAGGAGGAGCCTCCGAGAAGCATAGGAGGAATAAGCATGTTGACTTCTGCATGAAGCCGCGCTGGGAGGACGCCATCAGGTCAAATATCTCGTGCGCTGCCTGAAGTAGTCACCCAAGAACCTGGTGGTTCGTCTCAGACTGGCGTCATCTCTACTACTCTGTCGTCGACTGCTCCGCCGCTGGTATCAACTCTTCCAACTCCTGACCTGCTGACCAAACCCAAGCGCCAATCCTTCCGACCGTCAGCTCCTTCGACAATTGTATTCGCTTTGCATCACGTCCCAGAGGATCAGACCAGGGCTAGTAAGGAGGTTATGATACATGTCGGTTTGATGATGTAGCGCTTGAACGATGTGTATGAAAACAGTCGGCTAGCTTATGATGCCAGCGCTGCCCTTCAAGCGAATGTCTGAGTAAGTGCGACAGTAAGTTCATTTTCGATTGTATTTTGTCCGCCTTGATGTCTTTGAATCTGTACACCCACTGGTTGTTTTTTCTTCTTGTTTTGTCTTCCACTCGGGCAGGGTTGGTCGTACCGAGTGGGAACTTATCCAGTGGGGGCACGCTGAGTGCACCCACTCGGTGTAGTCCCCGAGACCGCCGTCGAATGTTTGATTTGGCGGGGGTCTTAGATTTTTTTGCTTGAATCTCTCCACCCGGGCAGGGTAGGACGTACCAAGTGGGAACTTATCCAGTGGGGGCACGTTGAGTGCACCCACCAGGTGTAGTCCCCGAGACCGTCGTCGAATGTTTGATTTGGCGAGGGTCTTAGAACTGGTTTTTTTTACTCGGGCAGGGCAGGCCGTACCGAGTGGGAACTTATCCAGTGGGGGCATGGTGAGTGCACCCACTAGGTGTATGTTGGAAATATGCCCTAGAGGCAATAATAAAAGTATTATTATTATATTTCCTTGTTCATCATAATTGTCTGTTATTCATGCTTGAATTGTATTGTACGGAAACAGCGATACATGTGTGAATATATAGACCGCAATGAGTCCCTGGTAAGCCTCTAGTTACTAGCTCGTTGATCAACAGATGGTCACGGTTTCCTGACCATGGACTTAGGATGTCAGTGATAACGGGATCACATCATTAGGAGAATGATGTGATGGACAAGACCCAATCCTGAGCATAGCACGAGATCGTATAGTTTGTAATGCATAAGCTTTTCGGTGTCAAGTATTTATTCCTTAGACCATGAGGTTGTGCAACTCCCGGATGCCGTAGGAATACTTTGGGTGTGCCAAACGTCACAACGTAACTGGGTGGCTATAAAGGTACGCATCGGGTATCTCCGAAAGTGTCTCTTGAGTTGGTACGAACCAAGACTGCGATATTGTCACTTCGTGTGACGGAGAGGTACCTCTGGGCCCACTCGGTAAGGCATCATCATAATGAGCTCAAGGTGACTAAGGAGTTAGTCACGGGATGATGGATTACGGAACGAGTAAAGAGACTTGCCATGACGAGATTGAACAAGGTATCGGGCATACCGACGATCGAATCTCGGGCAAGTACCGTACCGATGGACAAAGGGAATAACGTACGGGATTGAGTGAATCCTTGACACAGTGGTTCATCCGATGAAGATCATCGAGCAACACGTGGGAACCAACATGAGTATCCAGATCCCGTTGTTGGTTATTGACCGGAGAGTCGTCTCGGTCATGTCTACGTGTCTTCCGAACCCGTAGGGTCTACACACTTAAGGTTCGGTGACGCTAGGGTTGTAGAGATACATGCACATGGAAACCCGAATGTTGTTTGGAGTCCCGGATGAGATCCCGGACGTCACGAGGAGTTCCGGAATGGTATGGAGGTAAAGAATGATATATAGGAAGTCTAGTTTCGGCCATCGGGTGAACTCCGGGGGTCACCGGGAGTGTCCCGGGACCACCGGAGGGGTCTCAGGGGTCCACCGGGTGGGGCCACAAGGGGAAGGGGCCAGCCCCTGGTGGGCTGGCGCACCCATATGGGCCCCCCTCCATGCGCCTAGGGTTGGAACCCTAGGGGGAGGGGGCGCCCCCTATGCCTTGGGGGGCAAGTCTGCCCCCTGGCCGCCACCCCACCCTGGAGATTGGATCTCCAGGGCCGGCGCCCCCCCCCTTTGGCCCCTATATATAGTGAGCGGGGGAGAGGGCAGCCGCACCCCAAAGCCTCTGGTGCCTCTCCCCCTCCCCGTCACACTTCCTACTCCTCCGCAGGGCGCCAGCGAAGCCGTGCAGGATTTCCTCCTGCATCCACCACCACGCCGTCGTACTGCTGGATCTCCGACGACCTCTCCTCCCCCCTTGCTGGATCAAGAAGGAGGTGACATTACTGTACCGTACGTGTGTTGAACGCGGAGGTGCCGTCCGTTCGGCGCTAGGATCATCGGTGACGAAGAATGCGAAGAGTACGACTACTTCATCCACGTTGCTTCGAACGCTTCTGCACACGATCTACAAAAGGGTATGTAGATGCACTCCAGTATGCTCGTTGCTAGATGACTCCTTAGATTGATCTTGGTGAAAGCGTAGAATTTTTTTTGAATTATGCTACGTTCCCCAACAGTGGTATCAGAGCTAGGTCTTTGCGTAGCATCTTGCACGAGTAGAACACAAAGTAGTTGTGGGCGTTGAGTTTGCTCAATTTTCTTGCCGTCACTAGTCCAATCTTGATTCGGCGGCATTGTGGAATGAAGCGGCCCGGACCGACCTTACACGTACGCTTACGTGAGACTGGTTCCACCGACAGACATGCACTAGATGCATAAGGTGGCTGGCGGGTGTCTGTCTCTCCCACTTTAGTCGGATCGGATTCGATGAACAGGGTCCTTATGAAGGGTAAATAGAAATTGACAAATCACGTTGTGGTTTTGGCGTAGGTAAGAAACGTTCTTGCTAGAAAACCTATAGAAGCCACGTAAAAACTTGCAACAACAATTAGAGGTCGTCTAACTTGTTCTTGCAGCATGTGCTATGTGATGTGGTATGGCCAAGAAGATGTGATGAATGATATATGTGATGTATGAGATCGATCATGTTCTTGTAATAGGGAATCACGACTTGCATGTCGATGATTTTGACAACCGGCAGGAGCCATAGGAGTTGTCTTAATTATTGTATGACCTGCGTGTCACTGAATAACGCCATGTAATTACTTTACTTCATGAAGACACGATGATGGAGATCATGATGATGGAGATCATGGTGTCGAGCCGGTGACAAAGATGATCATGGTGCCCCGAAGATGGAGATCGATGGAGCAAGATGATATTGGCCATATCATGTCACTTTAATTGATTGCATGTCATGTTTATCATGTTATTGCATCTTGTTTACTTAGAACGACGGTAGTAAATAAGATGATCTCTCACTAAAATTTCAAGAATTGTGTTCCCCCTAACTGTGCACCGTTGCTAAGGATCGTTGTTCCGAAGCACCACGTGATGATCGGGTGTGATAGGTTCTAACGTTCGCATACAACGGGTGTAAGCCAGATTTACACAAGCAATACACTTAGGGTTCACTTGACGAGCCTAGCATGTATAGACATGGCCTCGGAACACGGAAGACCGGAAGGTCGAACATGAGTCGTATAGAAGATACGATCAACATGAAGATGTTCACCGTTGATGACTAGTCCGTCTCACGTGATGATCGGACACGGGCTAGTCGATTCGGATCATGTATCACTTAGATGACTAGAGAGATGTCAATCTGGGTGGGAGTTCATTAAAATTTGATTAGATGAACTTCATTATCATGAACTTAGTCTAAATACTTTACAATATGTCTTGTACATCAAATGGCCCACGCTCATGTCACCCTCAACTTCAACGCGTTCCTAGAGAAATCCAAGCTGAAAGACGATGGTAGCAACTATACGGACTGGGTCCGTAACCTGAGGTCATCCTCATAGCTGCCAAGAAAACTTATGTCCTAGAAGCACCACTAGGTGACGCTCCCGCCCCGGCAAACCAGGATGTTATGAACGCTTGGCAGTCGCGTTGTGATGATTACTCCCTGGTTCAGTGCGGCATGCTTTACAGTTTAGAATCGGGGCTCCAAAAGCGTTTTGAGCACCACGGGGCATATGAGATGTTCCAAGAGCTGAAAATGGTTTTCCAAGCTCATGCCCGAGTCGAGAGATATGACGTCTCCGACGCATTCTACAGCTGTAAGATGGAGGAAAACAGTTCTGTCAGTGAGCACATCCTCAAGATTTCTGGGTTGCACAACCGCTTGTCTCAGTTGGGAATGAATCTCCCAGACGAAGCGGTCGTTGACAGAATCCTCCAAACGCTCCCACCAAGCTACAAGAGCTTCGTGTTGAACTTCAATATGCAGGGGATGGAGAAGTCCATTCCCGAGGTGTATTCAATGCTGAAATCAGCGGAGGTGGATATCAAGAAAGAACATCAAGTGTTGATGGTCAATAAAACCACTAAGTTCAAGAAGGGCAAGGGTAAGAAGAACTTCAAGAAGGACGGCAAGGGAGTTGCCGTGCCCGGTAAGCCTGTTGCCGGGAAGAAGCCAAAGTATGGACCCAAGCCTGAGACAGAGTGCTTTTATTGCAAGGGAACGGGTCACTGGAAGCGGAAATGCCCGAAATACTTAGCGGACAAGAAGGCCGGTAACGTCAAAGGTATATGTGATATACATGTTATTGATGTGTACCTTACCAGCGCTCGCAGTAGCTCCTGGGTATTCGATACCGGTGCAGTTGCTCATATTTGTAACTCTAAGCAAGAGTTGCAGAATAAGCGGAGACTGGCGAAGGACGAGGTGACGATGCGCGTCGGGAATGGTTCCAAGGTCGATGTGATCGCCGTCGGCACGCTGCCTCTACATCTACCGTCGGGATTAGTTTTAAACCTTAATAATTGTTATTTAGTACCAGCTTTGAGCCTGAACATTGTATCTGGATCTCGTCTTATGCGAGATGGCTACTCATTTAAATCTGAGAATAATGGTTGTTCTATTTATTTGAGAGATATGTTTAATGGTCATGCCCCGCTGGTCAATGGTTTATTTTTGATGAATCTCGATCGTGATGATACACATATTCATAGTGTGAATGCCAAAAGATGTAAAGTTGATAATGATAGTCCCACATACTTGTGGCATTGCCGCCTTGGTCATATTGGTGTCAAACGTATGAAGAAGCTTCATGCTGATGGACTTCTGGAGTCTCTTGATTATGAATCATTTGACACGTGCGAACCATGCCTCTTGGGCAAGATGACCAAGACTCCGTTCTCCAGAACAATGGAGCGAGCAACCAACTTATTGGAAATCATACATACCGATGTGTGCAGTCCAATGAGCATTGAGGCTCGCGGAGGCTATCGTTATGTTCTCACCCTCATAGATGACTTGAGTAGATATGGGTATATCTACTTTATGAAGCACAAGTCTGAGACCTTTGAAAAGTTCAAGGAATTTCAGAATGAGGTTGAGAATCAACGAGACAAGAAAATAAAGTTCTTACGATCGGATCGTGGGGGTGAATATTTGAGTCATGAATTTGGCACGCACCTTAGGAACTGTGGAATTGTTTCACAATTGACACCGCCCGGAACACCTCAGCGTAACGGTGTGTCCGAACGTCGAAATCGTACTCTGTTGGACATGGTGCGATCTATGATGTCCCTCACCGATTTACCGTTATCTTTTTGGGGTTATGCTTTAGAGACTGCCGCATTCACTTTAAACAGGGCTCCATCGAAATCCGTTGAGATGACACCGTATGAACTTTGGTTTGGCAAGAAACCGAAGCTGTCGTTTCTGAAAGTTTGGGGTTGCGATGCTTATGTCAAGAAACTTCAACCTGAAAAGCTCGAACCCAAATCGGAAAAATGCGTCTTCATAGGATACCCAAAGGAAACGATTGGGTACACCTTCTACCACAGATCCGAAGGCAAAGTCTTTGTTGCCAAGAATGGATCCTTTCTGGAGAAAGAGTTTCTCTCGAAAGAAGTGAGTGGGAGGAAAGTAGAACTTGATGAGGTGACAGTCACCCCTCCTGAACCGGAAAGTAGCGCAGCACAAGAAATTGTTCCTGAGGTGCCTGCACCGACAAGGGAGGAAGTTAATGATGATGATCATGAAGAAACAGATCAATTTACTACTGAACTTCGAAGGTCCACAAGGGCACGTTCCGCACCAGAGTGGTACGGCAACCCTGTCATGGGAATCATGTTGTTAGACAACGGTGAACCTTCGTACTATGAAGAAGCGATGGCGGGCCCGGATTCCAATAAATGGCTTGGAGCCATGAAATCCGAGATAGAATCCATGTATGAAAACAAAATATGGACTTTGGTGGACTTGCCTGATGATAGGCACGCCATAGAAAATAAATGGATATTTAAGAAGAAGACAGATGCGGATGGTAATGTGACCATCTATAAGGCTCGGCTTGTCGCTAAGGGTTATCGACAAGTTCAAGGGATTGACTACGACGAGACTTTCTCTCCCGTAGCGATGCTGAAGTCAGTCAGAATCATGTTAGCTATTGCCGCATTCTATGATTATGAGATATGGCAAATGGACGTCAAAACGGCATTCCTTAATGGCTTCCTCAAGGAAGAGTTGTATATGATGCAGCCGGAAGGTTTTGTTGATCCAGAGAATGCTAACAAGGTGTGCAAGCTCTAGCGCTCGATTTACGGGCTGGTGCATGCATCTCGGAGTTGGAATATTCGCTTTAATGATGTGATCAAAGCGTTTGGCTTTATACAGACTTATGGAGAAGCTTGTATCTACAAGAAAGTGAGTGGGAGCTCTGTAGCATTTCTCATATTATATGTGGATGACATATTGCTGATGGGAAATGATATAGAATTCTTGGAAAGTGTAAAGGCCTACTTGAATAAGAGTTTTTCAATGAAGGACTTTGGAGAAGCAGCTTACATATTAGGCATCAAAATCTATAGAGATAGATCAAGACGCCTCATCGGTCTTTCAAAAAGTACATACCTTGACAAGATATTGAAGAAGTTCAATATGGATCAGTCCAAGAAGGGGTTCTTGCCTGTTTTGCAAGGTATGAGATTGAGCAAGGCTCAGTCCCCGACCACGGCAGAAGATAGAGAAAAGATGAGTGTCATTCCCTATGCCTCAGCCATAGGTTCTATCATGTATGCCATGCTGTGTACCAGACCTGATGTGAACCTTGCCATAAGTTTGGTAGGGAGGTACCAAAGTGATCCCGGTATGGAACACTGGACAACGATCAAGAACATCCTAAAGTACCTGAAGAGGACTAAGGATATGTTTCTCGTTTATGGAGGTGACGAAGAGCTCGTCGTAAAGGGTTACGTCGATGATAGCTTCGACACAGATCTGGATGACTCGAAGTCACAAACCGGATACGTGTATATTTTGAATGGTGGAGCAGTCAGCTGGTGCAGTTGCAAGCAGAGCGTTGTGGCGCATTCTACATGTGAAGCGGAGTACATAGCTGCTTGTGAAGCAGCGCAGGAAGGAGTCTGGATGAAGGAGTTCATCACCGACCTAGGAGTCATTCCAAGCGCGTCAAGCCCAATGACTCTCTTTTGTGACAACACTAGTGCTATTGCCATTACCAAGGAGCCCAGGTTTCACAAGAAGACCAAACACATCAAGCGCCATTTCAACTCTATCCGGAATTATGTTCAAGATGGATACATAGATATTTGTAAAGTGCATACAGATCTGAATGTCGCAGACCCATTGACTAAACCTCTTCCACGGGCAAAACATGATCAACACCAGAACTCTATGGGTGTTCGATTCATCACAATGTAACTAGATTATTGACTCTAGTGCAAGTGGGAGACTGTTGGAAATATGCCCTAGAGGCAATAATAAAAGTATTATTATTATATTTCCTTGTTCAAGATAATTGTCTGTTATTCATGCTTGAATTGTATTGTACGGAAACAGCGATACATGTGTGAATATATAGACCGCAATGAGTACCTGGTAAGCCTCTAGTTACTAGCTCGTTGATCAACAGATGGTCACGGTTTCTTGACCATGGACATAGGATGTCAATGATAACGGGATCACGTCATTAGGAGAATCATGTGATGGACAAGACCCAATCCTGAGCATAGCACGAGATCGTATAGTTCGTAATGCATAAGCTTTTCGGTGTCAAGTATTTATTCCTTAGACCATGAGGTTGTGCAACTCCCGGATGCCGTAGGAATACTTTGGGTGTGCCAAACGTCACAACGTAACTGGGTGGCTATAAAGGTACACATCGGGTATCTCCGAAAGTGTCTGTTGAGTTGGTACGAACCAAGACTGGGATATTCTCACTCCGTGTGACGGAGAGGTACCTCTGGGCCCACTCGGTAAGACATCATCATAATGAGCTCAAGGTGACTAAGGAGTTAGTCACGGGATGATGGATTACGGAACGAGTAAGGAGACTTGCCATGACGAGATTGAACAAGGTATCGGGCATACCGACGATCGAATCTCGGGCAAGTACTGTACCGATGGACAAAGGGAATAACGTACGGGATTGAGTGAATCCTTGACACAGTGGTTCATCCGATGAAGATCATCGAGGAACACATGGGAACCAACATGGGTATCCAGATCCCGCTGTTGGTTATTGACCGGAGAGTCGTCTCGGTCATGTCTACGTGTCTCCCGAACCCGTAGGGTCTACACACTTAAGGTTCGGTGACGCTAGGGTTGTAGAGATACATGCACATGGAAACCCGAATGTTGTTCGGAGTCCCGGATGAGATCCCGGACGTCACGAGGAGTTCCGGAATGGTCCGGAGGTAAAGAATGATATTTAGGAAGTCTAGTTTCGGCCATCGGGTGAACTCCGGGGGTCACACGGAGTGTCCCGGGACCAAAGGAGGGGTCCCAGGGGTCCACCGGGTGGGGCCACCCATCCCGGTGGGGCCCCTAGGCCACAAGGGGAAGGGGCCAACCCCTGGTGGGCTGGCGCACCCATATGGGCCCCCCTCCATGAGCCTAGGGTTGGAACCCTAGGGGAGGGGGCGCCCCCTATGCCTTGGGGGGCAAGTCTGCCCCCCTTGCCGCCGCCCCACCCTAGAGATTGGATCTCCAGGGCCGGCGCCCCCCACCTTTGGCCCCTATATATAGTGAGGGGGGAGAGGGCAGCCGCACCCCAAAGACTCTGGCGCCTCTCCCCCTCCCCGTCACACTTCCTACTCCTCCGCAGGGCGCCGGCGAAGCCCTGCAGGATTTCCTGCTGCATCCACCACCACGCTGTCGGGCTGCTGGATCTCCGACGACCTCTCCTCCCCCCTTGCTGGATCAAGAAGGAGGTGACATTGCTGTACCGTACGTGTGTTGAACGCGGAGGTGCCGTCCGTTCGGCGCTAGGATCATCGGTGACGAAGAACGCGAAGAGTACGACTACTTCATCCACGTTGCTTCGAACGCTTCCGCACGCGATCTACAAAAGGGTATGTAGATGCACTCCAGTATGCTCGTTGCTAGATGACTCCTTAGATTGATCTTGGTGAAAGCGTAGAATTTTTTTTGAATTATGCTACGTTCCCCAACAGTGTAGTCCCCGAGACCGCCGTTGAATGTTTGATTCGGTGTGGGTCTGAGAATTCTTCTAATAGCAGCGATCTATGTTTGCTCTTCTCTACTCAGAAGTAGAGGTAATACTTTTGAAAAATCTCATAAATCTTGTTCCTAGTCGGTTCAATTGTCTTTCTAACGATCTTAGAAATCTTGTGAACTTGGGGCCCAATATGTTGCTCTGGAAAAGCAGAAGATCTCACTCCAAGTGGAGTTAGAAGCCACCAAAAAGAAGCTGGAGCGTGCCAGACTGAGGTGAAGACCATGGGAGGTAATTTCTGTCGACTCAGAGCATTGTTGCTTTATCATTACATTCCTTGAATTTAGTAATTTCACTCGAACAGATGTGCGTAGTGAAAACCATTGGCTACAAGCTCGACTCAGGACTGTTGTCTCTTTAGACACCGTGAAGCAAGCCTTGGAGGCAAAGGACAAAGATATAGCGGATGCGCAAAAGACGACCAAGGCAAAAACTACGGCGGCTGAGAAGAAGCTAGCTTCAGTCGGTAAACTAGAAGAGGAGAATGCAACCCTAAAGACTGCTGTTGATGAGGCGAAGAAGGAGGCTGCTCTGTTGAGGGAGGAGAAAATCGCCTTGGATGACAAGGTGGATCAACTCAATCTAAAGAGGGGTGTGATACGCCCATTTTGCATCATGCTTTTATATTGATATTTATTGTATTATGGGTTGTTATTACACAATATGTTACAATACTTATGCTTTTCTCTTATTTTACTAGGTTTACATGAAGAGGGAGAATGCGGGCAGCTCAAATTCTGGACTAGAAAAGGAGCAAATCTGAGATACCAATTCTGCACAACTCCAAAAGTCCTCAAACTTGACGGAGAATATTTTTGGAATATAAAAAAAATATTAGGCGAAAGAAGCACTGGAGGGGGGCCACCAGCCATCCACAAGGGTGGCGGTGCGCCCCCTACCTTGTGGGCCCCCTGGCAGTCCCCCGATGTCCATTTTCTGCTATATGATGTGTTTTGACCTGGAAAAATCATAAGGAGGTTTTCAGAACAAAGTGTCGCCGTCTCAAGGCGGAACCTGGGTGAAACCAATCTAGAGCTCCGACAGGGCTGTTCTGCCGGGGATACTTCCCTCCAAGAGGGGGAAATCGAAGCCATCGTCATCACCAACGATCCTCTCACCAAGAGGGGGTCAATCTCCATCAACATCTTCACCAGCACCATCTCCTCTCAAACCCCTAGTTCATCTCGTGTATCCGATCTTCGTCTCAAAGCCTCAGATTGCTACATGTGGGTTGCTAGTAGTGTTGATTACTCCTTGTAGTTGATGCTAGTTGGTTTATTCGGTGGAAGATCATAAGTTCAGATCCTTAATGCTATTCAAAACCCATCTGGTCATGAACATGAACATGCTTTGTGAGTAGTTACTTTTGTTCCCGAGGAATTGGGAGAAGTCTTGTTATAAGTAATCATGTGAATTTGGTATTCGTTCAATATTTTGATGAGATGTATGTTATCTTTCCTCTAGTGGTGTTATATGAACGTTGAATACATGACACTTCACCATTATTTGTGCCTATGGGAAGGCATTGGGAAGTAATAAGTAGATGATGGGTTGCTAGAGTGACAGTAGCTTAAACCCTAGTTTATGCGTTGCTTCGTAAAGGGCTGATTTGGATCCCTATGTTTCATGCTATGGTTAGATTTATCTTAATACTTCTTTCATAGTTGCGGATGCTTGCGAGAGTGGTTAATCATAAGTGAGATCCATTTCCAAGGAAATACTGCACCCAAGCACCGGTCCACCCACATATCAAATTATTAAAGTACCGAACGTGAATCATATGAGCATGATGTAAACTAACTTGATAACAATTCCCATGTGTCCTCGGGAGCGCTTTGCTTTATATAAGAGTACGTCCAGGCTTGTCCTTTGCTACAAAAAGGATTTGGCCACCTTGCTGCACCGTGTTTACTTTTGTTACTTGTTACCAGTTACGAATTATACTATCACACAACTATCTATTACCGATAATTTTAGTGCTTGCAGAGAAAACCTTGCTGAAAACCGCTTGTCATTTCCTTCTGCTCCTCGTTGGGTTTGACACTCTTACTTACTGAAAGGACTACGATAGATCCCCTATGCTTGTGGGTCATATAGACTCTTTTTTGGCGCCATTGTCGAGGAGTGAAGCTCCTTTGGTAAGTGGAATTTGGTAATGAAACATTTATATAGTGTGCTGAAATTTACTATCACTTTTTACTATGGAAAATAATCTTTTGAGGGGTTTGTTCGGGGTATCTTCACCTCAACCGGAAAAACAAAGAGTTTGTCCTCAACCTACTGCACATACTGAAAATATTTACTTTGAAATTCCTTTGGGTATGGTAGAGAAACTGCTAGCTAATCCTTATGCAGGAGATGGAACATTGCATCCCGATTTACACCTAATCTATGTGGATGAAGTTTGTGGATTATTTAAGCTTGCAGGTATCCCAGAGGATGTTGTCAAGAAGAATGTCTTCCCTTTATCTTTGAAGGGTAAGGCATTGACATGGTATAGGCTATGTGATGATTTGGATCATGGAACTACAAGAGATTGAAATTGGAATTTCATCAGAAGTTTTATCCTATGCATCTAGTTCATCGTGATTGGAATTTTATATATATATATATATATATATATATATATAATTTTTGGCCTCGTGAAGGAGAATGTATCACTCAATCTTGGGGGAGGCTTAAGTCAATGTTATATTCATGCCCCAATCATGAGCTCCCAAGGGAAATTATTATTCATAGTTTTTATGCTCGGCTTTCTCATAATGATCGATCCATACTCGATACTTCTTGTACTGGTTCTTATATGAATAAGACTATTGAATTCAAATGGGATTTATTGGAAAGAATTAAACGCAACTCTGAAGATTGAGATCTCGACAAAGGTAATGAGTCAGGTATAAGCCTTAAGTTTGATAGTGTAAAATCTTTTATTGATACCGATGCTTTTCATGCATTTAGCGCTAAATATGGACTTGACCCTGAGATAGTAGCTTCTTTCTGTGAATCATTTGCTACTCATGTTGATCTCCCTAAGTATAAGTGGTTTAAATATCACCCTCCCATTGAAGTTAAAGTAGTTGAACCAATTAAAGTTGAAGAAGAAACTATTACTTATAATGTTGATCCTATTATTCCTACTCTTTATATTGAGAAATCACCTTTTCCTGTTAGAATAAAGGATCATGCTAAAGCTTCAACTGTGGTTAATAAAAGTAATATTAGAGCACCTAGACCACCTAAACAAATCAAAGTTGAACCCAATATTAATTGCTATGGTTAAAGATCTCTTGGCTGATAATATTGATGGGCATGTTATTCATTTCTGTGATGAAGCTGCTAGAATTGACAAACCCGATACTAAAGATAAACATAGACCTATTGTTGGCATGCCTGTTGTTTCTGTTAAAATAGGATATCATTGTTATCATGGCTTATGTGATGTGTGTGCTAGTGTGAGTGCAATTCCTTTTACCTTATATGAAGAAATTATGAATGAAATTACACCTGCCTAGTTAGAAGAAATTGATGTTACTATCAATCTTGCTAATAGAGATACTATATCACCAATTGGGATTGTTAGAGATGTTGAAGTCTTGTGTGGAAAAATAAAATATCCTACTAATTTTATGTTCTTGATTCCCCAACAGATGATTTTTGTCCCGTTATATTTGGTAGACCTTTCTTGAACACTGTTAATGCTAGGATAGACCGCGAGAAAGATATTATTACTGTTGGACTAGGGGATATGTCTCATGATTTTAATTTCTCTAAATTTCGTAGACAACCCCGTGATAAAGAATTGCCTAGTAAGGATGAAATTGTTGGTCTTGCTTCCATTGTTGTGCCTCCTACTAAACCTTTAGAACAATATTTGCTAGACCATGAGAATGATATGTTTATGAATGAAAGAAGGGAAATAGATGAAATATTCTTTAAAAAGGGCCTATTCTGAAAAATAATTTGCCCGTTGAAATCCTTGGGGATCCTCCTCCGCCTAAGGGTGATCCCGTGTTTGAGCTTAAACCGTTACCCGATACTTTGAAATATGCTTATCTTGATGAAAAGAAGATAAATCATGTTATTATTAGTGCTAACCTTTTAGAGCAGGAAGAGAAGATACTATTGAAAACTCTGAAGAAGCAGCGTGTTGCTATTGGATATACTCTTGATGATCTTAAGGGCATTAGTCCCACTTTATGCCAATACAAAATTTAGTTGGAACGAGATACTAAACTAGTTGTTGATCACTAACACCGATTAAACCCTAAGATGAAAGAAGTGGTAAGAAATGAAATACTAAAGCTTCCGGAGGCATGTATGTTCATTGTGTCCCCAAGAAGGGGGGCCTTACTATTGTTCCTAATGATAAAGATGAACTGATCCCGCAGAGAATTGTTACAGGTTATAGAATGGTAATTGATTTTCGCAAATTAAATAAAGCTACTAAGAAAGATCATTACCCTCTACCTTTTATTGATCAAATGCTAGAAAAGACTATCCAAACATACACATTTTTGCTTTCTAGATGGTTATTCTGGTTTCTCTCAAATACCAGTGTCAAAAGAGGATCAAGAAAAGGCTACTTTTACTTGCCCTTTCGGTACTTTTGCTTATAAACGTATGCCTTTTGGTTTATGCAATGCACCTGCTACCTTTCAAAGATGTATGACTGCTATATTCTTTGACTTTTGTGAAAAGATTGTTGAGGTTTTCATGGATGATTTCTTTGTTTACGAAACTTCTTTTGATGATTTCTTAAGCAACCTTTATCGAGTTTTGCAGAGATGCGAAGAAACTAATCTTGTCTTGAATTGGGAGAAGTGCCACTTTATGGTTAATGAAGGCATTGTCTTGGGGCATAAGATATCGGAAAGAGGTATTGAAGTTGATAAAGCTAAAGTAGATGCTATTGAAAAGATGTCGTGTCCTAAAGATATCAAAGGTATTAGAAGTTTTCTTGGTCATACTGGTTTCTATAGGAGGTTTATTAAAGACTTCTCTAAAATTTCTAGGCCTCTCACTAATCTCTTGCAAAATGATGTTCCTTTTTTATGATGATTGTGTAGAAGCATTTGAAATACTCAAGAAAGCCTTGATTTCTGCACCTATTGTTCAACCACCTGATTGGAATTTACCCTTTGAAATTATGTATGATGCGAGTGATTATGATGTTGGTGTTGTTCTAGGACAAAGAGTTGATAAAAAATTGAATGTTATCCATTATGCTAGTAAAAACTCTAGATAGTGCCTAGAGAAATTATGCTACTACTGAAAAAGAATTCTTAGTAGTTGTTTTTGCGTGTGATAAGTTCAGATCTTATATTGTTGATTCTAAAGTAACTGTTCACACTGATCATGCTGCTATTAAATATCTTATGGAAAAGAAAGATGCTAAACCTAGACTTATTAGATGGGTTCTCTTGCTACAAGAATTTGATTTGCATATTATTGATAGAAAGGGAGCTGAGAACCCCGTTGCAGATAACTTGTCTAGGTTAGAAAATGTTCTTGATGACCCACTACCTATGGATGATAGCTTTCCTGATGAACAATTTGCTATCATAAATGCTTCTCGTAATGCTCCCTAGTATGCTAATTATGCTAATTACATTGTTGCTAAATTTATGCCACCTAGCTTCCAATACCAACAAAAGAAAACGTTTTTTCTATGATTTAAGACATTACTTTTGGGATGACCCACATCTTTATAAAGGAGTAGATAGTGTTATTAGATGTTGTGTACCTGACATGAAATGGAATAGATCCTACGCAAGTGTCACTCCGAGGCCTATGGAGGACACCATGGTGGAGATAGAACTGCACACAAGGTATTGCAATCTAGTTTTTATTGGCCAACTCTCTTCAAAGATGCCCATAAGTTTATCTTGTCTTGTGATGAATGTCAGAGAATTGGTAATATTAGTAAATTTCAGGAAATGCCTATGAACTATTCACTTGTTATTGAACCATTTGATGTTTGGGGCTTTGATTATATGGGACCTTTTCCTTCCTCTAATGGGTATACACATATTTTAGTTGTTGTTGATTACGTTACTAAGTGGGTAGAAGCTATTCCAACTAGTGGTGCTGATCATAACACTTCTATTAAGATGCTTAAAGAAGTCAATTTTTTGAGGTTTGGAGTCCCTAGATATTTAATGACTAATGGTGGTTCACATTTTATTCATGGTGCATTCCGTAAGATGCTTGCTAAATATGGTGTTAACCATAGAATTGCATCTCCATATCATCCTCAGTCTAGTGGTCAAATAGAATTGAGAAATAGAGAGATTAAATTGATCTTGCAAAAGACTGTTAATAGATCTAGAAAGAATTGGTCTAAGAAACTTGATGATGCATTATGGGCTTATAGAACTGCTTATAAAAACCCTGTGGGTATGCCTTAGTATAAAATGGTTTATGGAAAAGCATGTCACTTACCTCTTGAATTAGAACATAAGGCATATTGGGCTATTAAAGAGCTCAATTATGATTTCAAACTTGCTGGTGAGAAGAGCTTATTTGACATTACTGTTGGAAATATGCCCTAGAGGCAATAATAAAATGGTTATTATTATATTTCCTTTTTTATGATAATTGTCTATTGTTCATGTTAAAATTGTATTATCCGGAAATCGTAATACATGTGTGAATACATAGACCACAACATGTCCCTAGTGAGCCTCTAGTTGACTAGCTGGTTGATCGATAGATGGTCACAATTTCATGGCCATGGACATTGGATGTCATTGATAACAGGATCACATCATTAGGAGAATGATGTGATGGACAAGACCCAATCCTAAGCATAGCACAAGATCGTGTAGTTCGTCTGCTAAAGCTTTTCTAATGTCAAGTATCATTTCCTTAGACCATATGATTGTGCAACTCCCGGATACCGTAGGAGTGTTTTGTGTGTGCCAAACGTCACAATGTAACTGGGTGGCTATAAAGGCACATTACAGGTATCCCCGAAAGTGTCTGTTGGGTTGGCATGAATTGAGACTAGGATTTGTCACTCCGTGTGATGGAGAGGTATCTCTAGGCCCACTCGGTAAGACATCATCATAATGAGCTCAATGTGACTAAGGAGTTGGCCACTGGATGATATGTTACGAAAAGAGTAAAGAGACTTGCCGGTAACGAGATTGAACAAGGTATAGGGATACCAACGATCGAATCTCAGGCAAGTACCATACCGGTAGACAAAGGGAATTACATACTGTCACACCCTGCATTTTGTAACATGTCATTTGCATCAATGAAGCATGAAAATTTGAACCAGCAAATTTTTTTGGCATCATTTGGCTTTTATTTGGAATTGAGTTTTTCTTCATGTGTTTTTCATGTGCTCATTAAAGTCAACTACTACCTCTTGTAGAATTCATCTCCATACCCAAAACTTATGCCCAATGATCATACCAAGTGTTTATAGCAGTATAGTATTTTCTTATAAAATTAATTTGGCCAAAATGTATTTTCAAAATTTAGTATTCCAAACCCCTGAATTGAGGTTTGCACTGCAAGTGCTTGATTTAAAGTGAGAAAATTATTTCAAAAAGTATATTTGAGACCTAGTAGTCATAGGACTCCCAGAAACCACAAAAGTATAATTTTGAAAGTTATTTTCCTATTTTATTTGAAAGCTTTTTCTTAAGGCCAGAAATGGTCTTTAATAGGGAAAAAATATTTAAGTATTTCAAAAATATTTGCCAAAATTCAGGGAGACTCATAGGACATATATTGTCCATATATAAGAGTTTCAACACTTGGTCATGTTCAAAATAATGGGCTAATCCCTCTAAAACCCTTTCTGGATATTTCAAGCTTTAGAAATATTTAAAAAGGAAATATTCTCTAAAAATTCCAGGGAAATTCTATCATGTCATATATGACATATTTGATGATCTTGCCAAGCCCCATGCCTTGGGAAGCAAGAAAACATCCCCAAAACCCTTCAAAACCATTCTGTCCATATATGAAGTTTGAGCAACTTTATATTGCCAAACTTACCCAAATGCTCTCAAACTTGGTGCGCATGACAGAATGGCCTAATAAGGCATCTAGACCAAATGGCACAAGATTTGGAGTAGGGCAACTTGATCAGAATGCCCCAAAACCATTTCTGTTCAAATTCAAATTTGAACAACTTTACATTACCAACTTTTTACCTGGAGCTTCAAACTTTGTGGGCATGATCATAACCCCAAATGATGACACTACACCAAGTGGTGCATCAAGGGGAGATGATTAGCTTGACTTAAACATCATGAAGCCATTTCTGTTGATTTCTAGGGTTCATCAAAGTTACATTGGCTAGTTTCTTCAAACAAGCCCAAATTTGGTGAAACGCCCTATTTCCATATGACATTCAATCCTGTTAAGTGCCATGGCTAGTGGAGACCATTTGCTTGTCCAAAACATGATCAAACACCTTCTGCCATTTTACCAAAACCATCATCTTGACCTCTTTTACTATTTACTTTTGCTTCAACTTTCTACCACAGTTTCACCTAGTTACATTCTACCTCCAGTAACTTCCCCTGGACCAGAGCTCCAAGATTGAGGGGTGAAAACCCTAAGTTACCTTGCTGGACAGCCCAATTCTACCCATCTACCAGCTTCCCTCCTCCCTCACTGATTACCCAGAGCATCCAAGGCCACAGCTGGTTTATTTACTTCGTGCTGGACCCCCCAGACACGGCGGACACGACCAGTGAGCCAACGGCATGCCATAGCATGCAATTAGCACGCTCCAGAGCGCGCTACAGTATGCACCCGCACTGTAGCCTCGCCCAATCCATCGCCCCCGACCACCTCGTGCTCCCCCCTCGCGCCAATGGATGCACCTCGGCGTCCGCAACTCCCCCCGGCACTGTCCCCCTCCTTCTCCCTCCAGTGGCAGCCCTCGCACGCGCGCCGGCCGCCCGCGAGCTCCAACCTCTGGCCTCACACGCGCGGGCTCTCTGGATGCTTCCCCGCTCCTCCTCTTCCCTCCCCTAGGCGTAGACCTCATCCACGAACGTCCCCGACTCGATCACAAGTGCCTGCACGGCCTCTGGCCTCGCCCGTAACCTCGCCGGCGCACGAGTCCACGGTGGAACGGGGCCCGACTATATAAGCATGCCCCGGGCCTCTCCCCTGGCACCCATCTCCTCCCCGTACTCCCAGTAGCATACCAGCACCACCCACTCGCCCTCAGAGAGCCTCTGTGCTTGGGATCGACCGGAGCTCCGCCGCCTCAGGCGACAGGTGATCTCGCGGTACAGCCTCCCTCCGCCCAAACTCTTGCTCGATCTGGAGCCACCGGACCTCACTGACCCATTCCCCTCCTTCTCCCACTCCTATTGCAGCCCGGAGCGAGCCAGCCAGGACCCTCCCGACGCTCCGCCGCCGTTCCACCTCGCCGCCGACGAACCAGGCCCCTCCGGCGAGCCGCACCACCACCACTGGAACGGCGACTCTCCGCTGGGTCCATTCCTGCCCATAGCTTGCCCCACCCTGCACCGTATCGCCGCCGGTGAGCTCGCCGCCTCTCTGGCCGCGAGGTTGAAGATGACAGGCGGGCCCCGCCTGTCATCCTCACCTCCCTCTCGCTCCCCTCTATGTCGCTGACCGCCGGGCCCCGCCGTTAGGTTTAAAAACCCGGCGCGCGCGCTGGCGCCCGTGCGGTGGGCTATTCGCCCTGGGCCGTGCACTGTGGCCGTTCTGGCCCAGTGGCACAGAGCCTTTTTCGTTTTTCTTTTCTGTGGTTATTTCAAATAATTTCACAGAAATACATATTTGTCCAAATGAATTAATTCCAGTTCCTAAAAACTTGTAAGAATCCAACCTATTTAATAGTGTCACTTTCACACATGTCCATAGACCTTTTCTATTCTGTTCAAATTTAAATTCATATTTGAACATTAAAACTTCTGTTCAAATATTCATGTGCCTCATTCTGCCACTCCAAAACTCCAACTAAGAATTTTTGCCATCTTAGTTTTCCCTCTAGAATTTAATAAAAATAAGTTGACATTTTTCTGAGCACTTTGATTTTTCTGTTTTTATTGTGGTCTTATTTTCCCGTTGTTATTTTGCGACGATTAGATACCGTATTTGACGAGGTTGCTGAAGAAGAAGGGGGGGGGGAGGATTTGAAAACTTTGAAGACCAAGCCAATCCAGGCAAGCAGCCCTTTGACCATGATACACTTGTGTTCTTTGGAACCCGTTTGTTTCCGAATGCATGATGAAAAGAGTTACGGTGGTGACCTAGTTTAGAACCACCACATGATGCATGCTTTACTCATGATCTTGCTATGTGCTAGATGCAATACAAATGGTTAGTAGTGATGTTTAGTGAAGCATGTGTGCCATGAAACCTTCGTGGTTGCATTCTTTTCATAAACCCCACCGGGTGCCCCTAATGCCCGAGGGTGAAATTGAGTTAGGTCATCACTTGAGGAAGAAGTGATGTGCCGGTAAAGATCTTGTGCATGGGTGAAATGATGGATTAGATTTATGTGTGACTACCGTCCCAACCAAACATGTGCAACCACTCTACCGCTTATGGGACGGGGCGTTATTAATTACTTAGACCGATACTAGCATGGTGCCCGCATTACTAGTGACGGGAAGACTTGAGGTCTTTCCCGGGACGGGGTCGTGCTTGGATAGACGACCATGACTGTTTTTACAGGGCACCGGACACACCATTGGTCCCTTCGGGTACGCGTGACATTGAAATTAGGGCAAGTCCCATGATCTATTGTTTGTACTCGAGGGCCGTGTACCAACGAGTGGACCCTATGTTAGTGTCGTCTAAGGAAAGATAATGACCGGGTGCTTCCCCCGAGTACTTGAGGTACTGCGGGATCATGGGTGACACGAAAGCATCCCGGATCTTGTGGGTAAAGTGCGCAACCTCTGCAGAGTGTAAAACTATTCGAATAGCCGTGTCCACGGTCATGGACAGTTGGGTGGTGCTACTTAAACTATGTCCAGAATTTTACTACATCAGTGAAAGTATGTGTGTGTAATGAGTTAAGGTGGTGACTTGACTCGTGGGTTGAATTCTATTCATGTTGATATCGGTAACCTTCTCTCGAGGTTACGTGAATTTATTGATGCATATACTTAATCGTAGAATATTTATTCTAGCTCGTAGCTAGATTGCTCATTGTTGTACAATTGCATTGTTACTTTGAACCAGATCATGGGTTGCTTGCGAGTACATTCAAAGTACTCATTGGCTTGCCACTGGTTATTTAATTGGCCAGGCATGGAGGAACAGGAATATGAAGAAGAGTTCTATGGAGACGAACATGCAAACTAGGACGCTATCCCAGTCAGAATGCCTGTAGGGTTAAGGCAGATGGCATGGGTTCTACTTATCAACGAAGACTTCCGCTATTCGAGTTATTTGCTATTCAGCCCTTGAGGCTTCATCTATGTAAGACTTGGCCATAATGGCCATAATTTGTGTAAGACGGTATGTATGGATGTAAGACTCTTGTTATTCAGCTTCTGTGTGTTCAGTGAGCATTGATCTCTGGGATCACTGTACACGTGCATTCGGTGATCTCGACTTCTAAGTCGGGGTCCCCACACATACGGGGTTGATTGAATCCTCGACATTGTGGTTCATCCGATAAGATCATCGTGGAACATGTGGGAGCCAACATGGGTATCCAGATCCCGCTGTTGGTTATTGACCAGAGAGATGTCTCTGTCATGTCTACATGTCTCCCGAACCCGTAGGGTCTACACACTTAAGGTTCGGTGACGCTAGAGTTGTAATGAGAATAGTAAGTGGTTAACCGAAGGTTGTTCGGAGTCCCGGATGAGATCCCAGACATCACGAGGAGTTCTGAAATGGTCCGAAGGTGGAGATTTATATATGGGAAGTCCTCATACAGTCACCAGAAGTGTTCGGGGGTCTGTCGGTATTACCGGAGCCACCGAAGGGGTTTTGGGGGTCCACCGGAAGGGTCCACCTTCCCCGGAGGGCCCTATGGGCTGTATATGGAGGGGAACCAGCCCCTAAGTGGGCTGGGTGCCATCCCCCCTAGGGCCCATGCGCCTAGGTTGAGGGGTAACCCTAAAGGGGGCGCCCCCCTTGGCTTGGGGGGCAAGCCCCCTCTCCCTGGCCGCTGCCCCCCTAGATGGGATCTGAGGGGGCCGCCCTCTCTACCTTGCCCCTATATATAGTGGAGGGGGGAGAGGGAAGCCATACCCTTTGGCCTAGCGCAGCCCTTCCCCCTCCCAACACCATCTCCTCCGTAGGTTTGGTAAAGCCCTGCCGGAGTCTCGCTTGCTCCACCACCACGCCGTCGTGCTGCTAGAGTTCTCCCTCAACTTCACCTTCCCCCTTGCTGGATAAACAAGGAGGAGAAGTCCCTGACCTGCACATGTGTTGAACCCGGAGGCGCCGTTGTTCGGCGCTTAGATCGGAATCGATCCCGATCTGAATCGATGTGTGTACGACTCCACCAACCGCGTTCTAGTAACGCTTCCGCTTTGCGATCTTCAAGGGTATGAAGATGCATTCCCATCTCTCGTTGCTAGTTTCTCCATAGATTGATCTTGGTGTTGCGTAGAATTTTTTTTGTTTTCTGCAACGATGCCCAACAGTTGCATCATGAGCTAGGTCTATGCGTAGTTGTTATGCATGAGTAGAACACAAGTTGTTGTGGGCGCCGATTTTGTCAATTTACTTGCCGTTACTAGTCTTATCTTGATTCGGCGGCATCATGGGATGAAGCAGCCGACCTTACACGTACGCTTACGTGAGACAGGTTCCACTGACTAACATGCACTAGTTGCATAAGGTGGCTAGCGGGTGTCTGTCTCTCCCACTTTAGTCGGATTGGATTCGATGAAAAGGGTCCTTATGAAGGGTAAATAGAAATTTGCATATCACGTTGTGGTTTTGGCGTAGGTAAGAAACGTTCTTGCTAGAAACCCATAGCAGCCACGTAAAAACTTGCAAAAACAATTAGAGGACGTCTAACTTGTTCTTGCAGCATATGTCGTGTGATGTGATATGGCCAAAAGGATGTGATGATTGATATATGCTATGTATGAGATTGATCATGTTCTTGTAATAGGAATCACGACTTGCATGTCGATGAGTATGACAACCGGCAGGAGCCATATGAGTTGTCTTAATTTATTATATGACCTACGTGTCAATGTAAATGCCATGTAATTACTTTACTTTATTGCTAACCGTTAGCCATAGTAGTAGAAGTAACAGTTAGCGAGACAACTTCATGAAGACACGATGATAAAGATCATGATGATGGAGATCATGGTGTCATGCTGATGACGATGATGATCATGGCGCCCCAAAGATGGAGATCGAAGGAGCAAAATGATATTGGCCATATCATGTCACTATTTGATTGAATGCGATGTTTATCATGTTTTACATTTTATTTGCTTAGAACGACGATAGCTTAAATAAGATGATCTCTCACTAAAATTTCAAGAATTGTGTTCCCCCTAACTGTGCACCGTTGCTAAGGTTCGTTGTTCCGAAGCACCACGTGATGATCGGGTGTGATAGGCTCTAACGTTCGCATACAACGGGTGTAAGCCAGATGTACACACGCAATACACTTAGGTTGACTTGAAGAGCCTAGCATGTACATACTACATACTGTTGGAAATATGCCCTAGAGGCAATAATAAATTGGTTATTATTATATTTCCTTGTTCATGATAATTGTTTATTATCCATGCTAGAATTGTATTGATAGGAAACTCAGATACATGTGTGGATACATAGACAAACACCATGTCCCTAGTAAGCCTCTAGTTGACTAGCTCGTTGATCAATAGATGGTCACGGTTTCCTGACCATGGACATTGGATGTTGTTGATAACGGGATCACATCATTAGGAGAATGATGTGATGGACAAGACCCAATCCTAAGCCTAGCACAGATCGTGTAGTTCGTATGCTAATGCTTTTCTATATGCCAAGTATCTTTTCCTTAGACCATGAGATTGTGCAACTCCCGGATACCGTAGGAATGCTTTGGGTGTACCAAACATCACAACGTAACTGGGTGGCTATAAAGGTGCACTATAGGTATCTCCTAAAGTGTCTGTTGGGTTGGCACGAATCGAGACTGGGATTTGTCACTCCGTATGACGGAGAGGTATCTCTGGGCCCACTCGGTAGGACATCATCATAATGTGCACAATATGTGATCAAGGAGTTGATCACGAGATTATGTGTTACGGAACGAGTAAAGAGACTTGCCAGTAACGAGATTGAGCAAGGTATCGGTATACCGACGATCGAATCTCGGGCAAGTGCTATATCGATAGACAAAGGGAATCGTATACGGGATTGATTGAATCCTTGACATCGTGGTTCATCCGATGAGATCATCGTGGAACATGTGGGAGCCAACATGGGTATCCAGATCCCGCTGTTGGTTATTGGCCGGCGAGTTGTCTCGGTCATGTCTACATGGTTCCCGAACCCGTTGGGTCTACACACTTAAGGTTCGATAACGCTAGGGTTATAGGGAAAGTATGTACGCGGTTACCGAATGTTGTTCGGAGTCCCAGATGAGATCCCGGACGTCACGAGGAGTTCCGAAATGGTCCGGAGGTAAAGATTCATATATGGGAAGTCCCGTTTTGGTCACCGGAAAGGTTTCGGGCGCTATCGGTAGCGTACCGGGACCACCGGGAGGGTCCCGGGGGTCCACCGGGTGGGGCCACCGGCCCCAGAGGGCTGTGTGGGCCAAGTGTCGGAGGGGACCAGCCCCAAGTGGGCTGGTGCGCCCCCCCTCCCCACAAGGGCCCAAGGCGCATCAGAGAGAGGAAGGGGGCAAACCCTAGGGCAGATGGGCCCTAGGGCCCAATCTGGTGCGCCCCCTCTCCCTCTCCCCCTTTGGCCGCCACCCTCAGATGGGATCTGAGGTGGCCACACCCCTAGGGGTGGGAAACCCTAAAGGGGGCGCAGCCCCTCCCTCCCCCTATATATATGTGAGGTTTGGGGCTGCCCATAACACGGTTTTGACCTCTGTCGCTTGGCGCAGCCCTACCTCTCTCCCTCCTCGTCTCTCGCAGTGCTTGGCGAAGCCCTGCTGGAGTCTCGCGCTCCTCCACCACCACCACGCCGTCGTGCTGCTGTTGGATGGAGTCTTCCCCAACCTCTCTCTCTCTCCTTGCTGGATCAAGGCGTGGGAGACGTCATCGGGCTGCACGTGTGTTGAACGCGGAGGCGCCGTTATTCGGCGCTTAGATCGGAATCAACCGTGATCTGAATCGCAGTGAGTACGACTCCTTCATCCGCGTTCTTGCAACGCTTCCGCATCGCGATCTACAAGGGTATGTAGATGCACTCACCTTCCCCTCGTTGCTAGATTACTCCATAGATAGATCTTGGTGATGCGTAGGAAATTTTTTGATTTTCTGCTACGATCCCCTGCAGTGGCATCATGAGCTAGATCTATGCGTAGTATCTTGCACGAGTAGAACACAAAGTAGTTGTGCGCGTGGATTTGTCAATTTACTTGCCGTTACTAGTCTTATCTTGATTCGGCGGCATCGTGGGATGAAGCGGCCCGGACCGACCTTACACGTACTCTTACGTGAGACAGGTTCCACCGACTGAGATGCACTAGTTGCATAAGGTGGCTAGCGGGTGTCTGTCTCTCCCACTTTAGTCGGATCGGATTCGATGAAAAGGGTCCTTATGAAGGGTAAATAGAAATTGGCATATCACGTTGTGGTTTTGGCGTAGGTAAGAAACGTCTTGCTAGAAACCTATAGCAGCCACGTAAAAACTTGCAACAACAATTAGAGGACGTCTAACTTGTTCTTGCAGCATGTGCCGTGTGATGTGACATGGCCAAAAGGATGTGATGAATGATATATGTGTGATGTATGAGATTGATCATGTTCTTGTAATAGGAATCACGACTTGCATGTCGATGAGAATGACAACCGGCAGGAGCCATAGGAGTTGTCTTATTTATTGTATGACCTGCGTGTCACTGAATAATGCCATGTAATTACTTTACTTTATTGCTAAACGTTAGCCATAGTAGTAGAAGTAATGTTTGGCGAGACGACTTCATGAAGACACGAATGATGGAGATCATGATGATGGAGATCATGGTGTCATGCCGGTGACGATGATGATCATGGAGCCCCGAAGATGAAGATCAAAGGAGCAAGATGATATTGGCCATATCATGTCACTATTTGATTGCATGTGATGTTTATCATGTTTTATATCTTATTTGCTTAGAACAACGGTAGTGAATAAGATGATCTCTCACTAAAATTTCAAGAATTGTGTTCCCCCTAACTGTGCACCGTTGCTAAGGTTCGTTGTTCCGAAGCACCACGTGATGATCGGGTGTGATAGGTTCTAACGTTCGCATACAACGGGTGTAAGCCAGATTTACACACGCGATACATTTAGGGTTGACTTGACGAGCCTAGCATATACAGACATGGCCTCGGAACACGGAAGACCGAAAGTTCGAACATGAGTCGTATAGAAGATACGATCAACATGAAGATGTTCACCGTTGATGACTAGTCCGTCTCACGTGATGATCGGACACGGCCTAGTCGATTCGGATCATGTATCACTTAGATGAATAGAGAGATGTCTATCTGAGTGGGAGTTCATTAGATGAACTTAATTGTCATGAACAATAGTCTAAGTTGTCTTCGCAAATTATGTTGTAGACCAATAACTGCATTGTAGCTCCCTGTTTAATACGATCCTAGAGAAAGACTAAGTTGAAAGATATTGTAAGCAATGATGCGGACTGGGTCCGTAGTCCGAGGAGTGTCCTCACTGCTACACAGAAAGCTTACGTCTATGATGCACCGCTCGATGTGCAAACCCCTACAACGTTGTCTGTGGATGTTGTGAACACCTGACAGACACGCCCTGATGACTACTTGATAGTTTAGTGCACCATACTTTACGGCTTAGAATCGGGATTCCAATGACGTTTTGAACGTCATAGAACATATGAGATGTTCTAAGAGCTGAAGTTGGGAATTCAGGCTCATGTCCGTGTTGAGAGGTATGAGACCTCTGACAAGTTCTTTTGCCAAAAAGGATGGAGGAGAATAGCTCAACTAGTGAGCATGTGCTCAGAATATCTGGGTGCTAAAATCACTTGAACCAAGTGGGAGTTAATCTTCCAGATGAGATAGTGGTTGACGGAATTCTCTAGACACTATCACCAAGCTACTAGAACTTCGTGATGAACTATGATATGCAAAGGATGGAAATGATCCCGGAGCTATTAGCGGTTCTTAAGACCGCAAAAGTAGAAATCAAGAAGGAGCATCAAGTGTTGATGGTTTAACAAGACCACTGGTTTCAAAAGGTCAAGGGCAAGAAGGGAAACTTCATGAATGGCAAACCAGTTGTTGCACTAATGAAGGAACCCAAGGTTGAACCCAAACCTTGAGACTAAGTGCTTCTATTGTAAGGGGAACAGTCACATGGTAGCGGAACGACCCCAAATACATGGTAGATAAGAAAGCTGACAACTTCAACAAAGTATATTTGATATATGTGTTATTGATGTGTACCTTACTAGTACTCCTTGTAGCACCTGGGTATTGGATACCGGTTCAGTTGCTATTATTAGTGACTTGAAGCAAAATCTACAGACTGAACGGAGAATATCTAAGGGCGAGGTGACGATGTGTGTTGGAAGTGTTTCCAAGGTTGATAAGATCACCATCGCACGCTCCTTCTACCTTCGGGATTAGTGTTGAACCTAGATAAATGTTATCAGGTGTCTACGTTGAGCATGAATATGATTAGATCATGTTCATTGCAATACGGTTATTCATTAAAGTCAGAGAATAATGGTTATTCTGTTTACATGAATAATACCTTTATGGTCATGCACCCAATGGTTTGTTGAATCTCGATCATAGTAATACACATGATGATAATATTAATGCCAAAAGATGTTGAGTTAATAATGATAGTACCACTTTCTTGTGGCACTGCCGCTTAGGTCATTTTGGCATAAAATGCATGAAGAAACTCCATGCTGATGGATGTTCGGAGTCACTTGATTTTGAATCGCTTGACACATGCGAGCCATGCCTCATGGGCAGGATGACTAAGATCCCGTTTTCAGGTACAATGAAACGGGCAAGTGACTTGTTGGAAATCATACATGCTGATGTGTGTGATCCAATGAGAATTAAGGCGTGTGGTGGATATCCTTATTTTCTCATCTTCACTGACGATTTGAGTAGATATGGGTATATTTACTCAATGAAGCAAAAGTCTGAAGCGTTTGAAAAGTTCAAGCAATTTCAGAGTGAAGTTAAGAATCATCATAACAAGAAGATCATGTTCCTACGATCTGATCAAGGGGAGATTTTATGAGTTGTGAGTTTGGCAATCACTTAAGACATTGTGGAATTGTTTCGCAGTTGAAGCCACCTGGAACACCACAGCGTAATGGTGAGTCCGGACGTCGTAGTCGAACCATATGAGATATGGTACGATCTATGATGTCTCTTAGCGATCTACAGCTATTATTTTGAGGTTATGCATTAGAGACAGTTGCACTCACTTTAGATAGGGCACCATCTAAGTCCATTGAGACGACACCGTATGAACTATGGTTTGGCAAGAAACCAAAGTTGTCGTTTCTCAATGTTTGGGGCTGTGATGCTTATGGCTTCAGCCGGAAAAAGCTCGAACCCAAAGTGGACAAATACATCTTCATAAGATACCCAAAGGTAACAGTTGGGTGTACCTTCTATCTCTGTTCCAAGGGAAAAATGTTTGTCACTAAGAACGGGTCCTTTCTCGAGAAGGAGTTTCTCTCGAAAGAATTGAGTGGGACAAAGATAGAACTTGATGAGGTTGTCGAACCCTCACTTCAACCGGAGAGTAGTGCAACACAGAAAGATGTTTCTGTGGAACCTGCGACTGTTGAAGAGGAAACTAATGATAGTGATCATGAAGCTTTGGATCAAGTTGCTATCGAACCTCGTCGGTCGACAAGGATATGTACTACTCCTGAGTGGTACGGTGATCCTGTTTTAAAGGTCATGTTGTTGGACAACAATGAACCTACGAACTATGGAGAAGCGATGGTGGGCCCATATTCCGACAAATGGTCAGAAGCCGAGAAATCCGAGATAGGATCCATGTATCAAAACAAAGTATGGACTTTGGTGGACTTGCCCGATGATTGGCAAGCCATTGAGATAAATGGATCTTTAAGAAGAAGATGGATGTGGACGGTAATGTCACCGTCTATGAAGCTCGACTTGTGGCAAAAAGTTTTTCACAAGTTCAAGGAGTTGACTACGATGAGATTTTCTCACCCGTAGCGATGCTTAAGTTCGTCGGAATCATGTTAGCATTAGCTGCATTTATGAAATCTGGCAGATGGATGTCAAAACAAGTTTCCTTACCAGTTTTCGTAAGGAAAGGTTGTATGTGATACAATCAGAAAGGTTTTGTCGATCCTAAGGATGCTAAAAGATATGCTAGCTCCAGCGATCCTTCTATGGACTAGAGCAAGCATCCCGGAGTCGGAATATATGCTTTGATGGAGTGATCAAAGTTTTTGGGTATACAAAGTTTGTTAGAAACTTGTATTTACAATGAAGTGAGTGGAGCACTACAACATTTCTGATAAGTATATATGAATGACATATTGTTGATCTGAAATGATGTAGAATTTCTGGAAAGCATAAAGGGTTGTTTGAAAGGAGTTTTTCAAAGGAAGACCTGGATAAAGCTGCTTACATATTGGGCATCAAGATCTATAGAGATAGACCAAGACGCCTGATGATACTTTCAAAAGGAACACACACCTTTGACATGATTTTGAAGGAGTTCAAAATAGATCAGTCAAAGAAGGAGTTCTTGCCTGAGTTGTAAGGTGTGAAGTTGAGTAAGACTCAGAGCTTGACCACGGCAGAAGAAAGAGGAAGGACGAAGGTCGTCCCCTATGCTCTTGTCATAGGCTCTATACGGTATGCCATGCTGAGTACCGCACCTGATGTGTGACTTGCCACATGTCTGGCAAGAGGGTACAAAGGTGATCCAGGAGTGGATCACTAGATAGTGGTCAAAATTATCCTTAGAGGAATAAGGAAATGTTTCTCGGTTATGGAGGTGATAAAGAGTTCGACGTAAAGAGTTACGTCAATGCAAGCTTAACACCTATCCGGATAACTCTGAGTGGAGATACCGGATACATATAATGGAGCAACAGTTTGGAATAGCTCCAAGTGGAACGTGGTAGCAGCATCTATGATATGACATAAAGTTTTGCGAAGAACATAGGGATCTGAATGTTGCAGACCCGTTGACTACAACCTCTCTCACAAGCATAACATGATCAAACCCAGAACTCATTGAGTGTTAATCACATATTGATGTGAACTAGATTACTGACTCTAGTAAACTCTTTGGATGTTGGTCACATGGCGATGTGACCTGTGAGTGTTAATCACATGGCGATGTGAACTAGATTATTGACTCTAGTGCAAGTGGGAGACTGTTGGAAATATGACCTAGAGGCAATAATAAATTGGTTAATATTATATTTCCTTGTTCATGATAATTGTTTATTATCCATGCTAGAATTGTATTGATAGGAAACTCAGATACATGTGTGGATACATAGACAAACACCATGTCCCTAGTAAGCCTCTAGTTGACTGGCTCGTTGATCAATAGATGGTCACGGTTTCCTGACCATGGACATTGGATGTCGTTGATAACGGGATCACATCATTAGGAGAATGAGGTGATGGACAAGACCCAATCCTAAGCCTAGCACAGATCGTGTAGTTCGTATGCTAATGCTTTTCTATATGTCAAGTATCTTTTCCTTAGACCATGAGATTGTGTGATACGTCCAAAACGTATCTATAATTTCTGCTTGCTCCATGCCACTTTTGGGTGATATTGCTATGATATTCATACACTTCCATACACTTTTGATCATATTTGGACTAACCTACTAATCCAGTGCACCCCAGTGCCAGTTTCTGTTTTGGGCTGTTTTTGTATTTCAGGTTTTCACATTACGAGAACTGTCAGGAAAAATCCAGAAAAATTATATAAAAAATCAGCGTTCCAGAACCTACCTTGCGCCCGAAGTACAGCGGGGGGGGGGGGGGGGCAC
>LR738710.1:843556335-843607089 GCA_902687465.1 Secale cereale
ATGGTTAACTCCTACCAACCTCCCCCCTAGGAGCATGCGTTGATTGCTTTGTTTTGATGACTCGTAGATTTTTGCAATAAGTATATGAGTTCTTTATGACTAATGTTGAGTCCATGGATTATATGCACTCTCGCCCTTCCACCATTGCTAGTCTCTCTTGTATCACACAACTTTCGTCGATACCATACACCAACTATATATCCTTCCTCAAAACAGCCACTATATATCCTTCCTCAAAACAGCCACCATACCTACCTATCATGGCATTTCCTAGCCATTCTGAGATGTGACACCCCCAGTGTCGAGCTACAGTAATCCCATGCCTAATGATACGATGTCATCATAATTAAGTTGTTAATCCTCATTGTGTTTCAAACCAAGCTCAATTTCAAGTTTAAACCGAAGTCAAATAAATTATTTCTCCAAATAGTAAAACAACAATGTTAGTTGGGTTATAAATATTCTTTAACTAATTGTCATGAATGATTTAAAATCATTTGATATATTTAATTTCCCCAGGAAAATTAAAACAGTTACAAATCATCATTTTGAAATGATTTTCTATTTGTGAAAAATCCAAATCAATTCAAACTACTCCCAAACCTTTTGTGGTGGTGCCAAATATCGTAATGTATTTAGGTGACCAAGTCCCACATTTTACAAAGACCAATTGACAACTCAAAATATTGGAAACAGATTCTGTAAAAGAAAACAGAAAAGTCTTAAAAGAAAAAGAAAAGGCAAAAGGGAAAAAGAGAGTGGAGGCCCCTGTCCCTGGGCCACTTGGCCCAAATGGCCGAGGCAGCCCAACCAGACCGACCGACCAACCCCTCTCCGGGTCGTCTCCCTCCTCCCTGTTCGACCGACCGGAGGGGGGCTCCCGCTCGTCCCCGACGGACCTGGTGCGGCGCCCCGCGCTGCCACGTTGACGGGGAAGGGATAAGGCCACCACCCACAGCCCCCTCGCCCCCTGCCTCTTCCACTCCCCCACTCACCCACTCCTCTCCGCCTCCCCTCCTCCAGATCCCCTTCTCCCGAGCGTGTCCATGGCCGTGCCGCCGGAGTAGCTGCGGCCACTAGCCTTCCCTCATCGTGCCAAAATGTCCGGCAGCTCCGTCGTCGTCCTCTTCGTCTTCCTCGTCCACGAGATCAAGTCCGGAGGCGCCACATCGACGCCATCTTCCACCGTTGGCCATCGCGACGCCATTTCCGAATTTGATGCCTCTACAGCTCCTAAACTCCTCGAAGAGCCACCTTGAGCTCCCTTGGTGAGCTCCCCGTCTTCCCCTTCTCCTTTTCATGCTATCTCGATGCCGTAGTTGTAGTTTTCGTCGGCCGCATCTTTGCACCGCCGCCATGCTCGCCGCTGCCGCTATAATCCACCCCGCTTCGAGCTGCTGCTGCTACCGTGTTTTGGAGGGCTTCACGAAGCCGATGCTCCGAGTAACCCGCTCGCTTGCGTGCTATAATGGAAACACGGCCGCAGTCATGACCTTGTGGTCGCCATGGCCGGACCTTGCCCTACGCCCGCTCGCCTGCGTCCTCTGGACGCGCCTGCCTACGCGTAGCCGAGCGCCCTAGGACCGCACCCGCGCCTTGCTAGCTCCTTTCGCCGCCGCCTGAATCCTCGCCTTGCCCCGCGCCGTGCGCTAGCGCACCGCTGCAGCGTCCCGCCTTTGGCCGCCCCATCCCGCTCCTCCCGCCCCTTGCCGCCGACCGCCCCGCCTGGAGAGTGCCTCTGTCGGGGCCGCGCGCCCCGGGGGCCTCCCGCCCGCCACCGCCTTGGGCCGCCGCGCGCCACCGCTGGTGGCTGCCGGCGCCCTGCCTGCCTGCACCCGGCGGTCGCTGCGCCCGACGCCGCACCCCTCGGGCGGGCGCCCCGCTCGCTAACGCCCGCCCCGCCCATATCGCCCGATCCATTAGACCCCTGGCCCTATGACGCACGGGCCCCACGGCCCAGGGTAAAAAAAGAAAAAAAAGTTTAAAAATATATGTAAAAATATTAATTAATTAAAAGAATTAATTAACTTAATTAATTCTATTAATTAATTTAATTAACCTTAATTATCTGCTTAGATAAATAGCCAATGACGGTAGGGCCCACACGTCAGTTTGACTAAGTCAACTGATTGCTGACATCACCCTGACGTCATGCTGACGTCATCCCCATACTATTCTGGATAATGTTATATTTAAATTAAATAAATAAATTCCACAAAATGTTTAAGACTTTAGAAAATCATATAAAATAATTTGTAACTCGGATGAAAAAGTTTTATATATGAAAATCGCTCAGAACGACGAGAAAAATCCGAATACGAGGTCTGTTCATCCGCCACACGTCCCTAGCATAGTGAACCTGCAACTTTCCCCCTCCGATTCATCTAACCGAAAACATGAAACGCCGGGGATACTTTCCCGAGTGTTATCCCCCTTCGCCGGTACCGTGTACCACCGCGTTTGAGCACCCTAGCATTGTGTGCTGACGTGTTGTGCTTCTCTGTTGCAACTGTTTGCTTTATATTTACTGTTTCTTCCCCCTCTTCTCTCTGGTAGACCCCAGGACCGAAGATGCCCCGGTGATCGACTACGGTGTCGACGCCCCCTCCTTCTTGCCAGAGCAACCAGGCAAGCCAACCCCCTTTGATCATTCCGATATCGCCCATTCTCTTCTCTCTTATGCTTGCATTAGAACTGCTACTGCTTTTTGTATGATCCTATTCTGATGCATAGCCTGTTGTTGATACCTGCTTTCATACCTTACATGTTTATACTAAACTGCTTAGTATAGGCTGGTTAGAGATCCACCAGTGACCCCCCCTACCTTGTCCCGACTGCACCGCTGGATTATCAGAAGACCCGATCAACGGGATCAAAGACCAGGACCCGGCACCGCACATCACTTTCCCCTTAGTTGCTCGACACTACTAGGTTACTATCGAGTGCCGAGGGTGAGACCTCATCAGCACTTCTGATGTTAACCTTGTAGGTTAGATCATCGGTAGTGGTCATCGAGGGTGATTCCTCTTTCTCCACTCCCGATAACGACACTGTCATGCAACTCCTCAAGAGTGGACCTCGAGGGTGACTCCTCTTTCGTTCACCTTGACGATAAAGATCAGGTGGAATTCCATTGAGGGTGATTTCCTCAGGTTTTCCCTTTGGTGTTAGACACACAGTTACTATGGTTACTATGACTTTACACTGAACCTGGTTACTAAAGACGGGTCGACCCAGAGGGGTACCCGCGCGAGCTTAATTGCGAGTGATGTGTAGTCGGGTTGACCTGGAAGGTGCCCGCGAGATAATACGAGGCGTGGCCGGGCACTCGCCCTTGCCGCAAGTTCTCGAGACGGGGCGATGGGGTCACATCTTTCGTGAGTCTCTGCTCGTTACCGCGTGTCCCCAAGACACTAAACGGTTTAGATATTTGATCCAAGGGGCCTCTGGCCTGATAGCACTAACCATCACGTGGGCATAGTATGGGCGTTCTACGTCGTATGCATCAGCCGAAGCTTAACTGACGTCATTGCGACTGAGCGGCGCGCGCCAGGTTGGACTGGTTAGGCTCCTACCTTCTTGAAGGAGGTTGCTAGGTCTGCTCACCGGTCGCGTACGCAACGTGCAGGAGTTCCCGGGGCGATTGGCCCATGACCCCTGGGAGCATAGGGTTTAGTCCGGCGTGCATGACCTCTCTATTAAGTCTAGTTCGGGTTGCGGCGTATTGCTTGGCCGAGGGCGGGCATGACCTGATGGTGTGTCCGGCCGGAGTTAAGCAAGTGTGTTGGGTAAGTTGGTGCACCCCTGCAGGGAAGAAAACATCTATTGATAGCCTGTCCTACGGTAACAGACACTTGGAGTTGTATCCCGATCGCTACAACTAGAACTGGATGATGAGGCATTGTTTTGGTATGTTGCTTCGGGAGTCGAGAAAGGATCCTGGAGCGTTGGAACAACAACATAAATATGACTTATATTATACTACTCTACTCCCCCTTGTTGCTGTAAGACGGTGGTTTCCAAAAGATGCTAGTCTTCGATAGGACTAGCTTCTCCCCCTCTTATTCTCGCATTCTGCAGCTTAGTCCACAGATACTACCCTTTTCATTGATACCGATGCATATGTAGTGTATATCCTTGCTTGCGAGTACTTTGGATGAGTACTCATGGTTGCTTTGCTCCCCCTTTTCCCCCTTCTTTCTTCTTGCTGGTTGATGCAACCAGATGGTGGAGTTCAGGAGCCAGAAGCCACCTTTGGCGACTGCTACTACCTCGACGGAGGCTACTACTACGTGGAGACAGCTGGCGACCAGGAGTAGTTAGGAGGTCCCAGGCAGGAGGCCTTGCCTTTTCGATCGTGTTGTTTTTGTGCTAGCCTGCTTAAGGCAAACTTGTTAACTTATGTATGTACTCAGATATTATTGCTTCCGCTGACTCTTGTGTTTTCGAGCTTATGTATTCGAGCCCTCGAGGCCCCTGGCTTATAATATAAAGCTTGTATTATTTTAATTTGTGTCTAGAGTTGTGTTGTGATATCTTCCAGTGAGTCCTTGATCTTGGTCGTACACATTTGCGTGCATGATTAGTGTACGGTCAAATAGGGGGCGTCACAAGTTGGTATCAGAGCCAACTGCCTGTAGGAACCCCCTTTCCAACTCCTTGGTCGAAGTTGAGTCTAGTCTTTGAAAAACCATTTTACTAACATGGCTGTGCGGCTTACGGGCCAACGTCACCATTGGGTGGTATATGATCTTTTATTTCTCGTCTATGCTCTAGGACTCTGATCTCTTTTCTATTCTGGTTAAATGAATTTACTAACTACATTAGGTTCTCGTAGCGACTTCCCCGGAGAGCCCCTTCATTTCGGATGGTTGCCTGTTTCACCAGAAGATTTCGAAGAGATTCTCCGATGTTTCCCCGTGACCCTTTTACCCTTCGCCATTGCAATTCCATATCACCGATAAATCTCTAAGGATAGTTGCATACACTTGTCGTCCATACCTTCATTTCAATTGTTCTTGTTATTACAAGATACCTTGAAATACTTGAATATTTCGAGAATCCTATGTGCATGTTGCATTGCAGCTCCTGTATATGCTTTGTATGTATAATTCCTCACACTATGAAACGCTATTCAATCTTCCAAAATCCTCAGCAACCTATTTGCTTTGGAAAGTTTTACCTCCTTGCATTATGGTTAATTCCATATGTATATCAATATTCATTAAAATCCTTTGTGATTGACTTTCTGATCTTATCAATTCAATAGGTTGCAAATACCCGCAATCATCAGCCATACTAGAATTCGTTCTTCCAGCTGAGACGCTATTCCGAATATGAGATAGTTCTCGACCAATAAAATTGTTATCGATTGTACCCCTAAGTCATTTCAACTCACCCATCCTTAATCAGAGCGGTTGCTTCTGATCGCTTGATTTGGAAATCATAAATCCTTTGCATTTGAGTTTTGAATTAGTCAGTTGTTTCTATAAACTAACCTCTCTGTATTCTTTCTTCTTCTGGTTGAGTATCGATGCTCACATCAGATCCCTTGTAGACCATCGGGTCCTTTGTTGGATTTTATCCGACAGCGACCTTTATATTCTAATACCTTGTGAGATCTGCCATGATATATAATGCCTTGGATAAAATATATCATCTGCTTTCTCAACCATGCTCTGCTTTAGAGCTTGTATAACTTGCTTCTGAAGTTGCGTAGTATGAGTCTATGATGCCCCGATGGGCTGAACTTATGTCTTCCTTAATCTATGTGAACCCGAAAGTTTTCCAAGGTTCATACTCCTCTGGTAATTCACCGGGCAAGTCTTCACAATCAATTCATTTTCACTATAGCAGTGAATGAAAGCTTATGCATTGAAGAAGTGGGAGTCAACCTTGAACTTTCTGTTCACGCCCATGGACACGATGTAGGTCTTATCATTAAAGCTTCTCTTAAATTAATTATCCCCTTGATATAAGTGCATCTTATATCTGGGATCTGGCCTTTTGCAATGGTTCCGACCATACTCACCTTTAAATACCATATCTCGGACAAGTTAAACCACTTGTCCTCTGCAGGTTAATGCACCTGTCCAACCTCTATTATGTTCTACCTTCGAGTATTACCTCGTGGTATCTCGATAATGTCACAGAACCATATTACTTCTTATGAGTTCTTCTTCAAGTATTACTTCTCACCGATTCCAATTTTCCCTGGGGTCTGAGTTGTTAGACAGTCAAGGACACCGATAAGTGAATCAATTCCGCACTCCGATTCAATAACACTAAGTAATGTCCATTGCTTATGAGTTTATTAATTCTTCAAGTCCTATCTAGCCGTTTTGGCTATATCATTATAGTGCATCTATTTAACTGTGCTACCTGGTCCTTCTTCCCGGAGCACATTTTCGATGACGAAGTAAGCTTACGTCGATTTTCCACGTCATATCATTTCGCCTTGAACAACAGGTTTCGAGTTTGTGTCGTACCCGTGGTTCCATTAACCTTTCGCTTCATCATTCCTTTGACTTGATGTCATCGCCGATCGATTAGATCCTAATGAAATCTCTCGACAAATGTGTCGTGATCATCAACAATGATTTGCCTTCTTCCAAGTTGTGAATCGAATTCGTGATGGGAAATACCATCCTTTCCCCTCGATAATTTGTATTAACACCGACAACATTCTTGCATTCCCTCCATCACAAACTTGTTCATGCTATGGAGATCTCGAGGAATTGTTGCTGAGCCCGTCGGCCACATCCTCATCTTCCCTTGCGGAAATTGATGACTTATTTTATAAGTTATTTCCGATGGATCCTAGTGTATCCAAGGACTGACCTTTGCTGAAAGACTATGTCAATACTATCCCGAAGCATGGCTGTGGTACTCAAATATCAACAAGACACATTTGAAGCACAATGCTAAATGATTCTTGATCAGTTATCCAAACACCGTGTATGGGTACATATCATGATTCTTATTAACCCTTTTACTCAGGTGGTCATGCCTTTGATCTCCTGTCCCATATATCATGCCTTGCTTATCGTTGGGGAGGATATACTCCCATTACATGTGTTTACACACATTTTCCCTTCCATTTGTTTGTTTAACTTTTCTTTGATCTACATATAGTCTAAGCAGTAATAATTTTCTGCTTGTGTAAACACTGGTGTACAACTCTGTCAGTAAGACCCTGTTACTATTGTTGATAACATTCCGGTAACCATCGATGGACGAGAACTTTGCCTAGCGGTCCGCCTCATTCTAACGAGCAAGAAAACAGTTCTCTTTGTCCCACGCCCTAGGTACCGACGTTGTTGCCGACATAACTGACAAGTTATGCTCTGACATGCCTTGCTACCATGACCGTGCAATATGTTAGTGTCTTTCATACTTTTGAACCACATGATGGGCCCATAACCCACAGTTCCATAGGATCGAAACCGGACTCTCGTGAACACCCCCGTTTCCAAGGTTATTCCTCACGCTTTGGCTTTGTGTGCAATTCACGGGCCACCTTCCAAATGATCTATTCTGGTATTAGATGTTATACTTATTTTCGTTGCTCTCAACCCATTTCAACCTCTGTTTTAGGCAACGAATGATTGCTTACCCGGTTGAAACTTCTAATTGCACCTCATTACTTTGCTCTCGATGGCTTCCTTGAATTTTCAACTCGAGAGGTTTCCTCTATGCCACGTTCACTGAGATAGTCCCCAGGTACCTATCTTGTATTGAGCTCCGTCCTTGCCGGGTCTTTCCCCCTTACTCCACCTCTTAAATCTCGGGACGAGATTTCTTGTAGTGGAGGAGATTTGTGACACCCCCAGTGTCGAGCTACAGTAATCTCATGCCTAATGATACCATGTCATCATAATTAAGTTGTTAATCCTCATTGTGTTTCAAACCAAGCTCAATTTCAAGTTTAAACCGAAGTCAAATAAATTATTTCTCCAAATAGTAAAACAACAATGTTAGTTGGGTTATAAATATTCTTTAACTAATTGTCATGAATGATTTAAAATCATTTGATATATTTAATTTCCCCAGGAAAATTAAAACAGTTACAAATCAGCATTTTGAAATGATTTTCTATTTGTGAAAAATCCAAATCAATTCAAACTACTCCCAAACATTTTGTGGTGGTGCCAAATATCATAATGTATTTAGGTGACCAAGTCCCACATTTTACAAAGACCAATTGACAACTCAAAATATTGGAAACAGATTCTGTAAAAGAAAACAGAAAAGTCTTAAAAAGAAAAAGAAAAGGCAAAAGGGAAAAAGAGAGTGGAGGCCCCTGCCCCTGGGCCACTTGGCCCAAATGGCCGAGGCAGCCCAACCAGACCGACCGACCAACCCCTCTCCGGGTCGTCTCCCTCCTCCCTGTTCGACCGACCGGAGGGGGGCTCCCGCTCGTCCCCGACGAACCTGGCGCGGCGCCCCGCGCTGCCACGTTGACGGGGAAGGGATAAGGCCACCACCCACAGCCCCCTCGCCCCCTGCCTCTCCCACTCCCCCACTCACCCACTCCTCTCTGCCTCCCCTCCTCTAGATCCCCTTCTCCCGAGCGTGTCCATGGTCGTGCCGCCGGAGTAGCTGCGGCCACCAGCCTTCCCTCATCGCGCCAAGGTGTCCAGCAGCTCCGCCGTCGTCCTCTTCGTCTTCCTCGTCCACGAGATCAAGTCCGGAGGCGCCACATCGACGCCGTCTTCCACCGTTGGCCATCGCCACGCCATTTCCGAATTTGATGCCTCTGCAGCTCCTAAACTCCTCGAAGAGCCACCTTGAGCTCCCTTGGTGAGCTCCCCGTCTTCCCCTTCTCCTTTTCATGCTATCTCGATGCCGTAGTTGTAGTTTTCGCCAGCCGCATCTTTGCACCGCCGCCATGCTCGCCGCTGCCGCTATAATCCACCCTGCTTCGAGCTGCTGCTGCTACCGTGTTCTGGAGGGCTTCACGAAGCCGATGCTCCGAGTAACCCGCTCGCTTGCGTGCTGTAATGGAAACACAGCCGCGGTCGTGACCTTGTGGTCGCCATGGCCGGACCTTGCCCTACGCCCGCTCGCCTGTGTTCTCTGGACGCGCCTGCCTACGCATAGCCGAGCGCCCTTGGACCGCACCCGCACCTTGCCAGCTCCTTCCGCCGCCGCCTGAATCCTCGCCTTGCCCCGCGCCGCGCGCTAGCGCACCGCTGCAGCGCCCCGCCTTCGGCCGCCCCATCCCGCTGCTACCGCCCCTTGCCGCCGACCGCCCCGCCTGGAGAGTGCCTCTGCCGGGGCCGCGCGCCCCGGGGGCCTCCCGCCCGCCACCGCCTTGGGCCGCCGTGCGCCACCGCTAGTGGCTGCCGGCGCCCTGCCTGCCTGCACCTAGCGGCCTTTGCGCCCGACGCCGCACCCCTCGGGCGGGCGCCCCGCTCGCTAACACCCGCCCCGCCCATAACGCCCGATCCATTAGACCCCTGGCCCTATGACGCATGGGCCCCATGGCCCAGGGTAAAAAAAACTTTAAAAATATATGTAAAAATATTAGTTAATTAAAAGAATTAATTAACTTAATTAATTCTATTAATTAATTTAATTAACCTTAATTATCTGCTTAGATAAATAGCCAATGACGGTAGGGCCCACACGTTAGTTTGACTAAGTCAACTAGTTGCTGACATCACCCTGACGTCATGCTGACGTCATCCCCATACTATTCTGGATAATGTTATATTTAAATTAAATAAATAAATTCCAGAAAATGTTTAAGACTTTAGAAAATCATATAAAATAATCTGTAACTCGGATGAAAAACTTTTATATATGAAAATCACTCAGAACGACGAGACGAATCCGAATACGCGGTCCGTTCATCAGCCACACGTCCCTAGCATAGTGAACCTGCAACTTTCCCCCTCCGATTCATCCAACCGAAAACACGAAACACCGGGGATACTTTCCCGAGTGTTATCCCCCTTCGCCGGTACCGTGTACCACCGCGTTAGAGCACCCTAGCACTGTGTGCTAACGTGTCGTGCTTCTCTGTTGCAACTGTTTGCTTTATATTTACTATTTCTTCCCCCTCTTCTCTCCGGTAGACCCCAGGACCGAAGATGCCCCAGTGATCGACTACGGTGTCGATGCCCCCTCCTTCTTGCCAGAGCAACCAGGCAAGCCAACCCCCTTTGATCATTCCGATATCGCCCATTCTCTTCTCTCTTATGCTTGCATTAGAACTGCTACTGCTTTTTGTATGATCCTATTCTGATGCATAGCATGTTGTTGATACCTGCTTTCATACCTTACATGTTTATACTAAACTGCTTAGTATAGGCTGGTTAGAGATCCACTAGTGACCCCCCCTACCTTGTCCCGACTGCCCCGCTGGATTATCAGAAGACCCGATCAACGGGATCGAAGACCAGGACCCGGCACCGCACATCACTTTCCCCTTAGTTGCTCGACACTAGTAGGTTACTATCGAGTGCCGAGGGTGAGACCTCATCAGCACTTCTGATGTTAACCTTGTAGGTTAGATCATCGGTAGTGGTCATCGAGGGTGATTCCTCTTTCTCCACTCCCGATAACGACACTTTCATGCAACTCCGCAAGAGTGGACCTCGAGGGTGACTCCTCTTTCGTTCACCTTGACGATAAACATCAGGTGGAATTCAATCGAGGGTGATTTCCTCAGGTTTTCCCTTTGGTGTTAGACACACAGTTACTATGGTTACTATGACTTTACACTGAACCTGGTTACTAAAGACGGGTCGACCCAGAGGGGTACCCGCGCGAGCTTAATTGCGAGTGATGTGTAGTCGGGTTGACCTGGAAGGTGCCCGCGAGATAATACGAGGCGTGGCCGGGCACTCGCCCTTGCCACAAGTTCTCGAGACGGGGCGATGGGGTCACATCTTTCGTGAGTCTCTGCTCGTTACCGCGCGTCCCCAAGACACTAAACGGTTTGGATATTTGATCCAAGGGGCCTCTGGCCTGATAGCACTAACCATCACGTGGGCATAGTATGGGCGTTCTGCGTCGTATGCATCAGCCGAAGCTTAACTGACGTCATTGCGACTGAGCGGCACGCGCCGGGTTGGACTGGTTAGGCTCCTACCTTCTTGAAGGAGGTTGCTAGGTCTGCTCACCGGCCGCGTACGCAATGTGCAGGAGTTCCCGGGGCGATTGGCCCATGACCCTTGGGAGCATAGGGTTTACTCTGGCGTGCATGACCTCTCTATTAAGTCTAGGTCGGGTTGCGGCGTATTGTTTGGCCGAGGGCGGGCATGACCTGATGGTTTGTCCGGCCGGAGTTAAGCAAGCGTGTTGGGTAAGTTGGTGCACCCCTGCAGGGAAGAAAACATCTATCGATAGCTTGTCCTACGGTAATGGACAGTTGGAGTTGTATCCCGATCGCTACAACTAGAACTAGATATTGAGGCATTGTTTGGATATGTTGCTTCGGGAGTCGAGAAAGGATCCCGGAGCATTGGAACAACAACATAAATATGACTTATGTTATACTACTCTACTCCCCCTTGTTGCTGCAAGACGGTGGTTTCTAGAAGATGCTAGTCTTCGATAGGACTAGCTTCTCCCCCTCTTATTCTCGCATTCTGCAGCTTAGTCCACAGATACTACCCTTTTCATTGATACCGATGCATATGTAGTGTAGATCCTTGATTGCGAGTACTTTGGATGAGTACTCACGGTTGCTTTGCTCCCCCTTTTCCCCCTTCTTTCTTCTTGCTGGTTGATGCAACCAGATGGTGGAGTTCAGGAGCCAGAAGCCACCTTTGGCGACTGCTACTACCTCGACGGAGGCTACTACTACGTGGAGACAGCTCGCGACTAGGAATAGTTAGGAGGTCCCAGGCAGGAGGCCTTGCCTTTTCGATCGTGTTGTTTTTGTGCTAGCCTTCTTAAGGCAAACTTGTTAACTTATGTCTGTACTCAGATATTATTGCTTCCGCTGACTCTTGTGTTTTCGAGCTTATGTATTCGAGCCCTCGAGGCCCCTGGCTTGTAATATAAAGCTTGTATTATTTTAATTTGTGTCTAGAGTTGTGTTGTGATATCTTCAAGTGAGTCCTTGATCTTGGTCGTACACATTTGCGTGCATGATTAGTGTACGGTCAAATCGGGGGCGTCACATGAGATATATTGCCATGCAACTTTCCACTGTTCTGTTCATATGACACGCATCATATTGTCATATTGCCATGCATGATCATGTAGTTGACATCGTATTTGTGGAAAAGCCACCATGCATAATTTTTCATACATGTCACTCTTGATTCATTGCACATCCCGGTACACCACTGGAGGCATTCATATAGAGTCATACTTGTTCCAGTATCGAGTTGTAATATCGATTTGTAATTCAATGAAAGTGTGATGATCATCATTATTAGAGCATTGTCCCATGGGAGGAAAGGGTAAATCAATAAAGCCCATCCACAAAAAATAAGGAAAAAGAAAGGCCAAAGAAAAAAAAGGCCACAAAAAAGGAAAAAAAGAAAAAAGAAAAAAGAAAAAAAAGGACAATTGCTACTATCTCTTTCCACACTTGTGCTTCAAAGTAGCACCGTGTTTTCATGATAGAGAGTCTCATGTTTAGTCACTTTCATATACTAGTGGGAATTTTCATTATAGAACTTGGCTTGTATATTCGAATGATGGACTTCCTCAAATGCCCTAGGTCTTCGTGAGCAAGCAAGTTGGATACACACCCACTAGTTTCTTTTGTTGAGCTTTTCATACATATTTAGCTCGAGTGCATCTGTTGCATGGCAATCCCTACTCACTCACATTGATATCTATTGATGGTCATCTCCATAGCCCGTAGATACGCCTAGTCGATGTGAGACTATCTCCCTCCTTTTTGTCTTCTCCACAACCACCTCTCCATTCCACCCATAGTGCTATGTCCATGGCTCACGCTCATGTATTGCATGAAAGTTGAAAGGTTTGAAAGAATACAGTTTGAAACAAGTGCTTGGCTGAAATCGGGGTTGTGCATGATATGAATATTTTGTGTGATGAAGAGGGAGCATAGCTAGACTATATGATTTTGTAGGGAAAACTTTCTTTAGCCATAGTATTCTGAGAAGACATGATTGCTTTGTTAGTATGCTTGAAGTATTACTATTTCTTATGTCAATATAGACTTTTGTCTTGAATCTTTCATATCTGAACATTCATGCCACAATTAAGAGAATTACATTGAAAAACTATGTTGGTTAGCATTCCACATCAAAAAATTTGTTTTTATCATTTACCTACTCGAGGACGAGCAGGAATTAAGCTTGGGGATGCTTGGTACGTCTCCAACGTATCTATAATTTTTGATTGTTCCATGCTATTATTTATGATGTTTTGGATGTTTAATGGGCTTTGTTATACACTTTTATATTATTTTTGGGACTAACCTACTAACCCAAAGGCCCAGTCCAGATTGCTGTTTTTTGCCTGTTTCAGGGATTTGTAGAATAGGGATATCAAACGAAGTCCAAACGGAATGAAACCTTCGGGACAGAAATTTTTGGAGAAAATCACGCTCGGGAGACTTGAGAACCACGCAGTAGGGTCTACGGGGTGCCCATGAGGGTGGGGGGCGCGCCCCCTTGCCTCGTGGGTCCCACATAAGGCCCCCGGTGCCCTCCTTCCTCCTATATAAGCCTACGTACCCCGAAACCATCAGAGCAACAGAGAAAACCCTAGTTCCACCGCCGTAACCTTCTGTTCTGTGAGATCCCTTCTTGGGGCCTGTTCCGGAGCTCCGCCGGAGGGGGGATCTTCCACGGAGTGCTTCTACATCATCATCATCGCCTCACCATGAGTTGTGAGTAGTTTACCACAGACCTTCGGGTCCATAGCTAGTATCTAGATGGCTTCTTCTCACTCTTTGGATCTCAATACAAAGTTCTCCTCGGTCATCGAGGAGATCTATTCGATGTAATCTCTTTTTGCGGTGTGTTTGTCGAGATCCGATGAATTGTGGGTTTATGAACAAGATTATCTATGAGAAATATTTGGTTCTTCTCTGAACTCTTTATGTATGATTATAATATCCTTGAAAGTCTCTTCGAATTATTGGTTTGGTTTGGCCTACTAGATCTATAGTTCTTGCAATGGGAGAAGTGCTTGGCTTTGGGTTCAATCTAGTTGTGTCCTTTCCCAGTGATAGTAGGGGCAGCAAGGCACCTATTGTATTGTTGCCATCGAAGATAAAAAGATGGGGTTTCTATCATATTTCTTGAGTTTATCCCTCTACATCATGTCATCTTGCTTAAAGCGTTACTCTGTTCTTATGAACTCAATACACTAGATGCATGATGGATAGCGGTCGATGTGTGGAGTAATAGTAGTAGATGCAGAATCGTTTCGGTCTACTTGTCTCGGACGTGGTGCCTATATATAATGATCATGCCTAGATAGTCTCATAATTATTAGCTTTTCTATCAATTACTCGACAGTAATTTGTTTACCCGCCGTAGAATATCGCTATCATGAGAGAAGCCACTAGAGAACACTATGGCCCCCGGGTCTATTCTGAACATATCAATCTACACTTACTTAACTTTTTCCTCTTTTACTTTCTGTTCTTATAATCAATACTACCAAAAATATCAAACTATCATCTCTATCAGATCTCACTTTCGTAAGTGATCGTAAAGGGATTGACAACCCCTTATCGCATTGGCTGCGAAGTTCTTATTTGTTTGTGCAGGTGCAAGAGACTCGCGTGTGGTCTCCTACTGGATTGATACCTTGGTTCTCAAAAACTGAGGGAAATACTTACGCTACTATGCTGCATCTCCCTTTCCTCTTTGAGGGAATACAACGCAAGCTCAAGAAGTAGCAATCGGCAAGCCATGAAAAACAAGTGGATCTTTAAGAAGAAGACTGAAGCGGATGGAAATGTGACCATCTATAAGGCTTGGCTTTTCACTAAGGGTTATTGACAAGTTCAAGGAATTGACTACGATGAGACTTTCTCTCCCGTAGCGATGCTGAAGTCCGTCGAAATCATGTTAGCAATTGCCGCATTCTATGATTATGAGATCTGGCAAATGGACGTCAAAACAGCATTCCTTAAGGAAGAATTGTATATGATGCAGTCGGAAGGTTTTGTCGATCCTAAGAATGCTGACAAGGTATGCAAGCTCCAGCGCTCCATCTATGGGCTGGCACTGGTGCGTGTCGGTCCTAAGCAAACAGTTTTTAACCCCTTTCCGCGACGGCCTTCGGAGCCGTCGCCAAGAGAGTGTGTGCGATAGGGGGTCCTTCCCACATGACCCAGAAACTGTCGGGGATATCGAGCAGTGATCCAGAGGCCTTCCAAAATGTAATCGTGTGCGATGCAGCACACACTAAATTCTTTCGCACGTGTGGTATCGGTGATTAAGCGTTTCTAATGACAAAGGGAAACCATACGGTCTACCGTAACGAACCGTTTGGGAAACTGTATGTAATGCACACGGGCCAACATATGAACTGTGTGCGATTTGTGCCCCATCGCACATGAGTTTTCTGCGTAACCTGTGTGCCATGCTTGACTCCATCCACACGTTTTCCAACAATTACCGTCTGCGATAATGTTCTATCACAAACGGTTCAGGAGCCCCTTCGCACACATACAAGTGTTCTAGACCGTTTGTGATTTGTTAGGTATCACCGACGGTTGCCGCAAGAGTGACATGTGCTTTTCGTTTGGGATCCCACACGTTTCCTGAAAAAAATACGACTGGGATTGTATTTTGCATTGGGCACGGTTTACTCCCAGTTCTCGTGTGCGATAATGCGATATCACAGACGGTTCCGGAGAACGTACGCACACGTAGTAGCATTGCAAATCATTTGCGATATGCTATGTATCACCGACGGTTACTCTACGATTGACGTATACTTTCCGACGTGGATCGCACACACTCATTTAGTTGAACCGTCTGCGGAGCAGTTGCCAGGTTAAAACAAAAATATCCCATTTTGAATCGGCACGCAAAAAGCAAATTTGCCACAATATTCAATTGCACAAATAAACAAAAATATCCCATTTTGAATCGGCACGCAAAAAGCAAATTCGCCACAATATTCAATTGAACAAATAGTGTCCACATGAAGAACATTCATCAAATTTTGCAACAATTGCAATTGAACATATGGTAGCTAAATTCCAATGATTTGTCCACACATATATGTATTACATAATTAATCACAGTGTACGAAATACGAAGACCTCATCAGATGGAAAACAATGGATCCATGCGTTATATGTTTAGCAGCTAACTCTTACTCAATGTTTGAGGAGAACGCATGCTGAAATCTTCGTTATCACCAGTGGGATTGATGTAGTGATCCAGGAAGAAGTTGCAGATAAATCTCCGAACCATCAGCAATTCACCAGCCAGGAGCGGTTCAGGGGTCCTTGGTTTTAAGATGAGCTGCAGTATTTTTAAGATCAGAATGTGCCATATGAGTGGAGTAGACGATATTAATTAAGATAGACTTACTGGTACTAATTCGTGAGGATCGTCACAACTATCAGCAGATTTGCAGATGGAGATCATGTGTTTGCAAACATAGTATCCACAAAGGTTGGTCCCTGCTTCTTGTTGAGGACACTGAAATTTTTTGTACAAAATTAGTTATGTATTTGTCCTGTTAGGTACAACCTAACCGGTGTTAGATGTATTATTTTTTCTTTGGGCAAAATAGAAAGAGGTTTATTTAGAAGCTTGAACATTTGACTAGCGAAAGGAAAGGTATTTGCAGACTGATGGATAAATTTTCTGAAAATATTGGATTTCGGTGTGTTACCGGAGAAACGATCTCGTGTTGTAGAGGTAGTTTCCTCTTGAACAGGTTCCCTATTTTAGTTTCCCACAATGCGAGCACCTTGCGAATTATCATGAATTTTGACAACATCAATTATTAAACCAGATATGAATGCAAATTAATTTCAACATCATAGAATTCAATACCTATCCAAGAATTGCTGAAGATGCGTCAGATCCTGAGCGTTTGTTGACTCTCTGAGAGAATCAATGTAGTAAACTATGTTCTTGTTTGGAACAATGAATACCAATATCCAGTGATTGCTACATATTAAGAAAGCCCTGAACTTACAAATGATGTCGAAATCTGAAAGACAATCAGTGTATGCGTGGTTGTTTACTAGACTGAACTTTCATGATATGGCCAGAGAATTGATTCTGCATGGGACATGTTTTTGAAGATACGGACGACCGTGTTAACGGCCTAGTCCCGTCGGTCCTTTTCATGTAATATTGTGTGCTACTTCTCGAGCTTGCGTTGTATTCCCTCGAAGAGGAAAGGGTGATGCAGCACAGTAGCGTAAGTATTTTCCTCGGTTTTTGAGAACCAAGGTATCAATCCAGTAGGAGACCATGCGCGAGTCGCTGGCACCTGCACAAACAAATAAGAACCTCGCAGCCAACGCGATAAAAGGGGTTGTCAATCCCTTCTCGGTCACTTACGAGAGTGAGATCTTATAGATATGATAAGATAATATTTTTGGTATTTTTGGTATAGATATTGAAAGTAAATAATGGAAAGTAAAGTAAATAGTTGATGGAAGATTAATATGATGAGAATAGACCCGGGGGCCATAGGTTTCACTAGTGGCTTCTCTCATGATAGCAGAATTCTACGATGGGTGAACAAATTACTATCGAGCAATTGATAGAAAAGCACATAGTTATGAGAATATCTAGGCATGATCATTGTATATAGGCATCATGTCCGTGACAAGTAGACCGAAACGATTCTGCATCTACTACTATTACTCCACACATCGACCGCTATCCAGCATGCATCTAGAGTAGTAAGTTCATAAGAAACGAGTAACACCTTAAGCAAGATGACATGATGTAGAAGGATAAACTCAAGCAATATTATATAAACCCCATCTTTTTATCCTCGACGGAAACAATACAATATGTGCCTTGCTGCCCCTGCTGTCACTGGGAAAGGACACCACAAGATTGAACCCAAAGCCAAGCACTTCTCCCATTGCAAGAACTATAGATCTAGTAGGCCAAACCAAACCAATAATTCGAAGGGAATTGCAAGGATATTTTAATCATACATAAAAAAATTCAGAAAAGAATCCAATATTGTTCAAAGATAATCTTGATCATAAACCCACAATTAATCGGATCTCGACAAACACGCCACAAAAAGATTACATCGAATAGATCTCCTCGAAGATCGAGCAGAACTTTGTGTTGAGATCCAAAGAGAGCGAAGAAGCCATCTAGCTAATAACTATGGACCCAAGGTCTGTGGTAAACTACTCACAACTCATCGAAGAGGCTATGGTGTTGATGTAGAAGCCCTCCGTGATCGATGCCCCTTCCGGCGGAGCTCCGGAATAGGCCCCAAGATGGGATCTCACGAGAACAGATGGTTGCGGCGGTGGAAATAGGGTTTCTTCAATTGCCTCGATGTTTTCTGGGTATGAGAGTATATATAGGCTAAAGAGGCACATCGGGGGAGCCAGGGGGCCACGAGGGTGGGGGCGCGCCTACCCCCCTGGGCACGCCCCTGACCTCGTGACTGCCTCTCTCGCTTCCAGGCGTGTACTCCAAGTCTTCTGTGTTGATATCGTTGCAAAAATAACTGTCCCGATGGTTTCATTCCGTTTGGACTCCGTTTGATATTCCTTTTATGTGAAACACTGAAATAGGCAAAAAACAACAATTTGCACTAGGCCTTGGGTTAGTAGGTTAGTCCCAAAAATAATATAAAAGTGTATAATAAAGCCCATCAAACATCCAAAACAGAATATATAATAGCATGGAACAATCAAAAATTATGGATACGTTGGAGACGTATCAAGCATCCCCAAGCTTAATTCCTGCTCGTCCTCGAGTAGGTAAATGATACAAAACAGAATTTTTGATGTGGAATGCTAACCAACATAATTCTCAATGTAATTTTCTTTATTGTGGCATGAATGTTCAGATCTGAAAGATTCAAGAAAAAAGTTTATATTGATATAAGAATAATAATACTTCAAGCATACTAACAAAGCAATCATGTCTTTTCAAAATAACATGGCCAAAGAAAGTTCATCCCTGCAAAATCATATAGTTTGGCTATGCTCCATCTTCATCACACAAAATACTCAAATCATGCACAACCCCGGTTTTAGCCAAGCAATTGTTTCATACTTAAATTTTTTCAAACTTTTTCAACTTTCACGCAATACATGAGCGTGAACCATGGATATAGCACTATAGGTGGAATAGAGTGGTGGTTGTGGAGAAGACAAAAGAGGAAGATGGTCTCACATCAACTAGGCATATCAATGGGCTATGGAGATGCCCATCAATAGATATCAATGTGAGTGAGTAGGGATTGCCATGAAATGGATGCACTAGAGCTATAAATGTATGAAAGCTCAACAAAAGTAACTAAGTGGGTGTGCATCCAACTTGCTTGCTCACGAAGACCTAGGGCATTTGAGGAATCCCATCGTTGGAATATACAAGCCAAGTTCCATAATGAAAATTTCCCACTAGAATATGAAAGTGACTAAACAAGAGACTCTCTATCATGAAGATCATGGTGCTACTTTGAAGCACAAGTGTGCAAAAAAAGATAGTAGCATTGTCACTTTTTTCTTTTCTGTTTCTTTTTTTTCTTTTTCTTTTTTTCTTTTCCCCTTTTTTTGGGCATTCATTTTTTCTTTGGCCATGCTTCTTTTTTTCTTTTTTTCTTTCTTTTTCTTTTTTTTCTTTGGGGCAATGCTCTAATAATGATGATCATCACACTTCTATTGATTTACAACTCGATACTAGAACAAAGTATGACTCTATATGAATGCCTTCGGTGGTGTACCAGGATGTGCAATGAATCAAGAGTGACATGTATGAAAACTATGCATGGTGGCCTAGCCACAAATACGATGTCAACTACATGATCATGCATGGCAATATGACAATGATGAAGCGTGTCATAATAAACGGAAGGTGGAAAGTTGCATGGCAATATATCTCGAAATGGCTATGGAAATGCCATGATAGGTAGGTATGGTGGCTGCTTTGAGGAAGGTATATGGTGAGTGTATGGTACCGGCGAGAGTTGTGCGGTACAAGAGAGGCTAGCAATGGTGGAAGGGTGAGAGTGCGTATAATCCATGGACTCAACATTAGTCATAAAGAACTCACATACTTATTGCAAAAATCTACAAGTCATCAAAACGAAGTACTACACACATGCTCCTAGGGGAAGGGTTGGTAGGAGCCATCGCGCGATCCCGACCTCCACACAAAGGATGACACTCAATGAAATACTTCATGCTTCAAATTTGTCACAAAACGGTTACCATACGTGCATGCTACGGGACTTGCAAACCTCAACACAAGTATTTCTCAAATTCACAACTACTCTACTAGCATGACTCTAATATCACCATCCTCATATCTCAGAACAATCATCAAGTATCAAACTTCTCATAATATTCAATGCACTTTATGTGAAAGTTTTTACTATACCCATCTTGGATGCCTATCATATTAGGACTAGTTTTATAAACAAAGCACATTACCATGATTTTCTAAGAGACTCTCAAAAAGATATAATTGAAGCATGAGAGATCAATAATTTCTACAAAATAAAACCACCACCGTGCTCTAAAATATATAAGTGAAGCACTAGAGCAAAACTATCTAGCTCAATAATTAGCATGGCATGAGCAGCTATGAACTCTAATTGTCATTGCAAGCATGTTTCATTCATAACAAGTTGAATCAGGAATGATGAACTATCATATTTACAAAAACAAGAGAGGTCGAGTTCATACCAGCTTTTCTCATCTCAATCAATTCATCATATATCGTCATTATTGCCTTTCACTCGCACGACCGAACGGTGTGGATAATAATAATAGTGCACGTGCATTGGACTAAGCTGGAATCTGCAAGCATTTAATACAAGAGAGAAGACAAAGTAATATGGCCCAAGGTTAAATCTACAGTAATGCATATAAGAGCCACTAAACATTTTCATCATGGTCTTCTCCTCTTGACCCCCAAAGAAAAGAAAAGAAACTATTTACACGGGAAAGCTCCCAACAAGCAAAAGAAGAACGAGAAATCTTTTTGGGTTTTCTTTTAATTACTACTACTACATGCATGGAAATTAAACTAGCTAAAAGGCTACGACTAATTTTTTTTGTTTTTCTTAAGGTTTTTCTAACACACAAGAAAATTACTAAGAAAAGAAATGAAACTAGCATGGATAGTACAATGAAAGAGTGTGAGCACCGACTACTGGAATAAGTGTGTGAACACGAATGTAATGTCGGTGAGAAATACGTACTCCCCCAAGTTTAGGCTTTTGGCCTAAGTTGGTCTATGGCCAGTACTAGCCTGACAGATATCCAAAGTCATAGTTGGGGTTGTACTAAGATGCGGCGGCTACCGCCTGACGAGCTGCATCCTGAAGACGAGCTGCCCTCGTCGACTCCTGATACTCATTCGCCTCCTCCCTGGTTATAGTATATCTCCCTTTTGCCTGAAAGTCAAAGAAGGTAGGAGCACGAAGAGCAATATGGACAGTGTGAAGCATGTCAAAGATTAGTCGATACTGGAGGGATTGTTCATCCCTCTCAACGAATTGATGGTGAATCATGGCATTATAATCTAGATAAGCATGAGGCAACTCCGCATCATTCTCGTGTATGGGCACATGAAGATAATTAGCCAAGCGAGTTGCATAAATTCCACCAAACAGATCGACATTTAAACCATTATGATGTAACCTACGTGCAACAATGGACCCCAAATTATATTGTCTATCACCCAATACCGCACTTTTGAGGACACTAAGATCTGGTACACACATGCGGCAAGCCTCATCTTTACCGTTAATGCATCTACCAATGAAGAGAGCAAAATAATGTATAGCAGGAAAATGAATGCTCCCTATGGTAGCTTGGATGACTTCTCTAGATTCCCCCATAGTGATACTAGCTAGAAAGTCCTTATACTCAGATTTGCGAGGTTCATCAATACTACCCCACTATGGAAGTTCATGCATCAAAATCTTCTAAGTCCATAGTATAAGATTTATCATAGAGATCAAACAAGACAGTGGGAGAGTTACGTGAAGATGTAAATTTAAACCTTTTCACAAAGGTGTCAGTTAGGTACTGGTATTGGGGGCACTTATCTGACTCGGAGTTCTCGATGTCAGCATTACACACATATGTGTAAAATTCTTCCTTGATTCCTGGCCAGATCATAAATACTTCTGACGGCCATTCACAGGGCCGTACTTGAGCTTCCCTTGGTAACTCATCGTCTGGCTCACGTATCGCAAACCTTGGTCCTTGCTTCCTTGAGGAGCCACCTTGAAAGATTTTCCTATGCATTTTTTCTGGAATATTTCTGAATTTTTTAGTGACTCAAAATAAAATTGAACCAAACTCAACAAGATTGATAGCAACTACTCCTACAAGTGCCTAGAGACTATATCATGCATTAGAACTACTTGGAACCACATAAATTTGACATGCAAGCTCAAGAATAGGGTCACCTAAGCAGCAAAAATTTGCAATAAATAAAGCACTAGAATAAAAACTAATTGGATCAATGGAGGAGTCACATACCAAGTGTCATGGAATTAGCACGGCAGATGTCCGGTTTAACGGACTTAGTGATGGAACCATCGCACGGGTTAGCTTGAAGGGGTTAAAAGCACACAAAGGACACAAAGGGTTTATACTAGTTCGGCCCCTTCGATGAAGGTAAAAGCCTACGTCTAGTTTGGTTTGGTATTGCTTGGGCGTCGATGAACAGGGAGCTGATTGCTTGCCTGTGTCTCGACGGGTTATTCCTCGTCCTTGAACCGTCGCCGGGTCGTCCCTTTATATAGAGGTGACGCCCGGTCCGGTTTACAGAGTCCCGAGGCCGGCTCATATTTGTGTCCGCCTCGGTCTCTGCTCTTTCTTCCTTGTCTATCAAGTTACATGATAAGACGGTTTACAAACCGTAACTCTACACATGGGCCCTAAGCCTTCATGGTCCGTAACCTCTACTGAACTTTACAATTATACAACTATATCATCATAATCCGGTTTACCCTAGCCAGTTTACACCTGCTAGTAATATCCCTGACATTAGGCCCCAGAATGATTTGAACTTGTTCATATCAGTCTTCTCAGTCTTGCATAATCTTCTTTCTTGTATCTTCTCAGTTTTTGTAAACCGGCTGTGACGTCATCCTTGAAAATCGTTTGATTCGACCGTGACATCACTTCCACATTTATCGCACACAACTGTTTATTATCTTTGCTTTAAAGGCCATCCCGAGAATCGAGGCAACAGGGAATCTTTATCCAATCTCTTTCTTCCTCAAATCCCGCGCTTACCGTTTCATCTCTCCTCGGCCTATAAATACTACTGAGGCTCATCTCCTTTCCCTTCCGCTTCTTCTTCCTCCGTCTCCGTACCCGAGCTTCCGCCGCCGTTCGTCGAGCTCGTCGTCGCCTGCAAGTCCGGCCGCTGCATCAACCTGAACGCGACCAGATAACTCGCCGCCTGACATTTCCTTCTGCCTCAGGTACCTCTTTTTCCCTCGCTGTAGATCTGTAGCTTAGGGTTCTTCCATGCCTCCGCCATTAGACCTTAAAAAGCTTCGGCTGTTCATCCTATACGCCATGCTCGTAGTAGTTTTAACCTTTAGATTTATCTTCGAAACTTGCTCCTGTTCCGTAACTTTATGCTTAGATCTATACTTCTCAGCTCACCCTTAGATCCATTTGCTCTGTAGAAAAGTCCCGCAGTTCTTCTGTAATAGACCTGCATAAATTTTCTCTTTTCCTTACCACATAGATCTTTTTTACCTTAGCTTTCTATAGAAACTTGTTTCTTCATCCTTATAGATCTGTAAGATACTCGCCGGTTTAGTCGGTCATACATTGCTTCTGCCACACATCAACCATGAACACGACGGTTTAGCTTCTTTCTTTTTTTTTGTCATAAACCGGTAGCAGCTCGTTTCTCGCTTGCTTCCGGATTGTCAATGCCATTAGTCCCTTGTCTAAACCGTCGTTGCGATTTTGCATATGTGAGCCGGTTTATGCCTCTGTACTAGAATAATTCGGATTTCATACTTCACCTTTTCAGCACATTCCTTCTGCTACTATGTCTGCCAAGCAGTTTGTTTCTTGCGACTGGGTCCCTTCCATCATTACGGAAGAAGACTTAGTTAATGCTGCTGCAATTGGCACTTTGGGCCCTCAAGCAGTTCTAAAGTGGCGGGCCCCAGGAAATGAATGCCCCCTACTCCCAAAGAAGGAGAAGTTATTGTCCTCTTTGACCACATGGCCCGAGGCTTTAGTCCTCCCGGTTCAAAGTTCTTCCGGGACGTGCTTGCCGCTTTTCAACTTCACCCTCAGGACATAGGTCCAAACTCCATATCAAACATCTGCGATTTCCAAGTTTTCTCCGAGGTGTATCTTCAAGAGGAGCCATCAGTCGACTTGTTCCGGGATTTTTTCCATTTGAACCGGCAAACTGAGTTTACTGGCGGACCTCATCAAGAACTGGGTGGGGTTAGCATTCAAAAGAGAAGAGATGCTGTCTTTCCTCACGCCGCTCTCCATACACACCCCAAGGATTGGAACAAGTCTTGTTTCTATTGCCACGACACTTCACCTGAAGGAGAGAGCCCGCTGCCGGGTTATCGCGAACATCGTCTTCCTGATGATCACCCTCTGCCGCAGCGTCTTAGCTCCTCAGAACGGCCCCGGTTTGCCTCTCAACTCGCCAAACTCAAAACTTTTATGGCCAATGGATTGACTGGAGTTGATTTTATGCGTTGCTGCCTTGCCTGGAGTATCCTCCCTCTGAGCCGGCGCTCCGGTTTGATGTGTAAGTATTCCGGAAAGCCGGATGATCCTCAACGGTTTACCGACGTAGTACTTTCTGAAACGGAAGTTATTGAATCTGCCAAGAAAATGCTCAACATCTCTTTGGAGGAATGTAGCCAAACCGGATTGGCTCCATACTATAAGAAGAACAAACTGCCTGCGGTAAGTCTTAATCTCTTCTATTTGTTTTTAATCCGTTCATTTAAATCATCTTCCATTTATCTCTCATCTTTTGCACAGGCCGACGATCCTTTCTGGAAAAGGAAACCTCAGGATAAGTCAGGCAAACAGCCGCGCCGAAAAACCTTCGTTGTTAAGAAGAGAAAGGCGGCTGCTGGCTCCGGTTCACATGTTGAAGAAGATGATCCAGATTCTGAGGTATGAGTTAATCCGGGTACGATTTGTTCACTTTTTATCATGACTTGTGTTAACAGTGTCTTTTCACAGGATTTGGCTGAAGGGGATAAAGCGGCAGAAACTGAGGTAATCACTCTTTCTTCAGATTCAGAACCACCTCCACCAAAAATTCGTCGGGTAGTTCGGAAATATCAGCTTTCTCATCCTTACGCTCAACTGGACCCCAATTTTCTTTTGAAGAAGCAGCAACATGAAGCTTGCCGGGCTACACGCCATAGTGGCCTTGTAGTTGAGTCTTCCGGAATATCTCTTACTCTGGCTCGGAGGCGCCGCTCTGAGGTTTTACTTTCTCCAACCCTTCTTCATCCCAAGGCTGGACTTATACGCAAACCACTTAAACCGTCTGACCCTAATTATCAGGAGACTCCTTTATCCTCTTCTGGCGAATCTACTGCCACACAGGTCCCAACTCTGAAGACGGTCCCTGGGTAAGTCCTTTATTTCATCCGGTTTATCTTTGTATTTGCTTTTTGTAACTCTGATTTCTTTTCCAATTCCTTTTAGCAAGCCCAAGCCTAGCAAAAGGGCAAAGGCCAGTAAAACTGCTGCTGAAACTGCCACTAATGATCCGGCGGTTGATCCAGATACAGTCATCCCTCCGGAAAATGAGCCTACAATTCAGCTGGAAGATCCCGCTCCCATGGATCATAATTATGCCACTGCTCCTGAGAATCCCAACGCTGAAGATGTCCATGAACCGGCGAGTCCTGCCCGGGCCAACCCTCCTCGGACTAGCCCAGCTCCCGCTAGTCCGGTTCATACCGCTACTCCACAACCGGCAGCTGCTCCTTCTCCGGATGTTCAAATAACCGGTACAGGTTACACCGCTCCTGCTGAGCCCGTTGTTTTAGCTAAGCATACAGCTAAAGCGGAGAAACTCCAGGAAGAGAAGGGCAAATGGAGTACAGACTTGTCTAGTTACGCCGAGCTGAGTGCCCAGGAGCTTTATTCCGGGTATTTGAACCGGCATCATACCAGTCGGGATTATGAAGCGGGCTTGGTCAACATGATGAAGGACAAGTACGAGGTATCTTACTTGTCTTTTGCTTTTTTCCTTTGTTGTATTTCTGTCTATATCATGGTAGCCCCCAAGTTCCGGTTTAGCTATGTTAGAAGGTGAACCGGTACTTTCACATGTGAGCAAATAATCTTACATTAGCCCCCAAGTGCCAGGGGCATAACTCGGTTTATGTGCCTGGGACTTGTCTGAATCTTTCTTTTGATGTTTCAACTGCCCATTAGCCCCCAAGTGTCAAGTAGACAACTTGTTTGTGTGCTTGAGACTTATCTTTAATTGTCACTCTTTGATACTTCAACTGCCCATTAGCCCCCGAGTGTCAAGTGGATAACTTGGTTATGTGCTTGAGACTTGTCTGAATTTTTTCCTTTTTTCCACTTGATTTCCCTTGCAGGCTGATTTGAACCGGAGGGCTGAAGAAATAATTGAACTCCGGAATAGACTTGCTGAAACTGAATCTGCTGCTGCTAAGGCTAAAAAAGATCTGGCGCTGAGCTTAACCACTGCTGAACAGTTGAAGAAATACTTTGAATCAGAGCGGGCAACCTGGGAAGTGCAGAAAAATACTCTTGAAAAGAGAGCAAAGGACGCTGAGGAAGCTCTTAATCCGGTGACAGAAGAGTTGACCGGTTTAAAGCGGCAAATAGAACTTATGACTTCTACCGTCTTCGGTAAATACTTAACCTGCACATGTTTTCATTTCTGCAACCTTTAATCCGTTCTGGTTTAATTGTGACAACCATATGCAGGACGGCGCCTCACCCATCTTGGGGATGATCTCCGGAAGAAACTCAAGACCTCTTATACTCTGGTTGAGCAACTGTATTCCGGCGCTCAAAGGATTATAAGTGCAATGCCTTTCAATAAACCGGCTCCCACCACTATCCAAGGCACTCTAGAGAAGCTTTCTATCTTGCCAGCACGCTTGGAAGAAGTGAAAAAGTCTGTTGCCCGAGCCGGTTCTCTTGTAGCGCTCACTAGAGCCAAAGCGTGGGTTCCAGACTTTGATCCGGAAGAAGCTCTGAACGGGTATCCCAGCACCAAAGAAGATGGATCAGCCTTCACTGGTAAAGACCTTCATGCTTTGACGAAGGAGATGCGTCCTCTTGCCAGCAAACTTGCTGTTGAATCAGATTTGACCAGGTATCATCTGGCGTACGATTTATAGAATGAGCGGGTGGATCGACCGATTTATGATACCATGAATCTAGTCCCACCAGTGCGCCCCCACACTTTCGCCCCAGATGTTGATCCGTCTGATCTTATTACGGAAGAAATGTACTTTCGTGCTTTAATAAAAATCGATTGGTGCGTCCCTGACTTTCAGCCGCTTCAAGAAGACAAAGAAGCTCCGGAATAGGTCGATCCTCAGCCGTCGCAGCAGGAGGAAGCATAGGCCACACAGCTTATCTTTGTAGTTGCAGTCTCATTTTTGCTGGAAAAACTTTAATCCGTTCAGGCTTGCTATGCCTTGTAATAGGATGGCTCAAAACATTGCTGTTTTAATCCGGATGTCCCAACTTTGTTTTGGCGTCTGCCAATTTGAATCCTTTGTCTGATTATGTTTTATCTTGCATACTATCTGTTTCTGCATAGATAACACTTGAAAGATGTCCTAGCGGTTTACCGCCGGACCGATTAAAGCGCTCTTATAAATATATCAAACAAGTATCCGTTTTACACCAGAAATAACTTCATACCTGTGATTAAGTATGCTTGATATCCTTAATCCGACGAATATTGTTGTTCCTGAGGAAACTCTTGGCTCCGTTGGGGTGTACCCAATTACTCCGGGTTTATAAGAACTGACGGTTTAAATAATGCTGGATCTCTGTGTCTAGACTTTTGAAGATATGTGGTCAATCTTGAAGTTGTTCCACTCCGGATTAAAGAACCATAGAAACAAATGAGAACAGAAATACAAAAAACACAGGTTTGCAAATAAGACCATGTAGTCGAGGCTTTTTGCGAGCTGCCAGGCTCCAAATCGAGGCGTCTGATTCGAATACGATCAGTAAAACCGGACCAAAGGGGTTTAGCTAAGATTCGAATACGATCTTGTGGCTCCCAGTGGTTTTTAAAATTTCGAGCCAATCAATGTATTCAAATACGAACGAAAGGGCTTATGGTTCGAATACGACCATGTAAACCGGAGCACAAGGGGTTGAGCTAGGATTCGAATACGACCGTGTAGCCCCCTTGTGTCCGTGAAGATTCGAGCCAATCAATGGATTCGAATACGATCCAAAGGGCCCATGGTTCGAATACGACCATGTAAACCGGAGCACAAGGGGTTGAGCTAGGATTCGAATACGACCGTGTAGCCCCCTTGTGACCGTGAAGATTTGAGCCAATCAATGGATTCGAATACGATCCAAAGGGTCGATGGTTGGAATACGACCATGTAAACCGAACCACAAGGGGTTGAGCTAGGATTCGAATACGACCGTGTAGCCCCTTGTGAATTTGGCTATGTTCTCTTCGGTTCGAATACGACCTATGTTTGAACAGGAATGGCTATGTTCTCTTTGGTTCGAATACGACCTATGTTTGAACAGGAAGCCTTTAGTGAGTTTAGAAACAGAGCACCTATATGGGAATTGCACCTTGCGGAAAAGCCCTCTTGGTCCCTTATAGAATCTTCCTGCATAGCCAGATAGGCTGATCAAAGCATCTTATTTTCTTGATGAAAATGATATATAACAAGAGAAATAATATTGTAGATGGATATCACCATAAGATAGTTATATTGGAAAAAAGGGCTGATCCCCCGGTTTATCGAGGGCGCCGGTTTATTCATTAATCATAATATATACATAGGATACAGCAGAGCTCATGGCTCAAGTATAGTAGGGCCGCAGGAGAGCGATGTTCCACGGCCTCTTTGTCTCTTCTTCGGATGTTCGTGGGTCCTTGTGTTCTCGAACGTCCACCAAGTAATATGAACCGTTGTGTAGATTCTTGCTGACCACAAAGGTCCCTTCCCAAGGTGGGGATAGATTGTGCATATCTGTTTGATCTTGGATGAGCCGGAGTACCAAATCTCCCTCCTGGAACGTCCTGGTTTTGATCCGGCGGCTGTGATATCTGCGCAAGTCTTGTTGATAAATCGTGGACCGCGCTGCTGCTATGTCACGCTCTTCATCTAGCCGGTCCAAACTGTCCTGTCTTGCCTGCTCATTGGCCGCTTCAACATAAGCCGTCACCCGTGGCGAATCATGACGGATATCACTTGGAAGGACCGCTTCAGCACCACACACCATGAAGAAAGGTGTATAACCTGTGGACCGGTTTGGCGTAGTATTGATGCTCCAGAGGACAGAAGGTAACTCCTCAACCCAGCACCCTGGTGTTCTTTGCAAGGGAGTCATAAGCCGGGGCTTGATACCTCGCAAAATCTCCTGATTAGCCCTTTCAGCTTGACCATTGGATTGAGGGTGAGCTACAGAAGACACATCTAGGCGAATATGCTCCCGTTGACAAAACTCTTCCATCTCTCCTTTAGATAAATTGGTGCCGTTGTCTGTGATGATGCTGTGTGGAAAACCAAACCGGAAAATTATCTTTTTGATGAATTTAACCGCTGTTGCCGCATCACACTTGCTCACAGGCTCCGCCTCAAACCATTTTGTAAACTTATCCACAGCCACCAGCAGATGAGTTTTTTGATCTTGGGATCGTTTGAAGGGCCCAACCATATCAAGCCCCCAAGTCGCAAACGGCCAAGTAATCGGTATCATCCGGAGCTCCTGTGCCGGAACAAGAGCACGTCGTGAAATTGTTTGACAAGCATCGCATCTCCGTACTAGATCCGCCGCATCAGCATGGGCTGTCAGCCAATAGAACCCATGTCGAAAAGCTTTAGCCACCAAGGATTTTGAACCGGCATGATGACCACAATCCCCTTCATGGATCTCACGAAGGATATCACAACCTTCCTCCGATGATACACACCGTTGAAACGCTCCAGAAACACTTCGACGGTGAAGTTCTCCGTTTGCAATTGTCATGGATTTGGAGCGCCGGATTATCTGTCTTGCTTCGATTTCGTCGTCCGGCAACTCCCCTCGGCTCAGATATGCCAAGTATGGGAGCATCCAATCCGGAATAACATGAAGTGCTGCAACTAGCTGCGCCTCCGGATCAGGAACGGCCAGATCTTCCTCCAATGGTACCTAAACTGATGGACTGTGCAGCTCATCCAAAAAAGTATTCGGTGGTACCAGTTTTCGTTGAGAACCCAGCCGTCTCAGAGCATATGCCGCTTCATTCCTTCGTCGGTCTATGTGATCCACCTGATACCCTTTGAAATACCCTGCGACTGCTTCAACTTCTCGCCTGTAAGCTGCCATGAGAGGGTCTTTTGAATCCCACTTGCCGGATACTTGCTGTGCCACCAAGTCTGAATCACCAAAACACTTGACCCGGCTCAAGTTCATCTCCTTAGCCATCCGTAGGCCATGAAGCAATGCCTCATATTCTGCTGCATTGTTAGTACAAGGAAACATTAGGCGGAGGACATAACAGAACTTGTCACCTCGCGGGGAAGTTAACACAACTCCAGCCCCCGAGCCTTCTAACTGCCTTGAACCGTCAAAATGAATCGTCCAGTATGTAAGATCCGGCTTCTCCTCTAGCGCTTGCAGTTCTGTCCAATCATTGATGAAATCCACCAATGCTTGGGATTTGATAGCGGTGTGTGGCACATACTTCAATCCGTGTGGGCTAACCTCAATGGCCCACTTCGCCACTCTGCCAGTAGCTTCCCTGTTCTGGATTATATCCCCCAATGGAGCTGAACTGACAACAGTTATTGGGTGGCCTTGGAAATAATGCTTCAACTTTTGGTTTGCCATGAACACACCATATACCAGCTTCTGCCAATGCGGGTACCTTTGTTTGGATTCAATGAGAACTTCACTGATATAATAGACTGGACGTTGAACCGGATATTCCTATCCTGCTTCCTTGCGCTCAACCACGATTGCCACGCTGACTGCCTGTGCGTTGGCGGCGACGTATAACAGCAATGGCTCATTATCAACAGGGGCAGCAAGGACCGGTGGTTCTGCCAGTTGCCGCTTCAGATCCTCAAACGCAGCGTTTGCCTCCTTGATCAATATAAACCGGTCTGTCTTTTTCAGCATCTGATAAAGCGGAATTGCCTTCTCTCCCAGACGGCTGATGAACCGGCTCAATGCTGTGATCCGGCCAGCGATACGCTGAACATCATTGATGCAAGCCGGTTTAGTCAAAGATGTGATTGCCTTGATCTTCTCCGGATTGGCTTCTATTCCTCTATTTGACACCAAGAATCCAAGGAGCTTGCCCGCCGGAACACCGAAAGCACACTTCTCCGGATTAAGCATCATTTTATAGGCTCAAAGATTGTCAAAGGTCTCCTTGAGGTCCTCTATCAGTGTCTCCTCCTTCCTTGATTTCACCACAATATCATCCACATAAGCATGAACATTCCTTCCTATCTGCCCTTTAAGACAATTCTGTACACAACGCTGGTAAGTTGCTTGGGCACTCTTGAGCCCAAAAGGCATAGGCACATAGCAAAAAGCACCAAAAGGAGTTATGAAGGCTGTCTTCTCCTGGTCTTTAACTGCCATCTTTATCTGGTGATACCCTGAATATGCATCCAAAAAACTTAGCCGCTCACATCCCGCCGTAGCATCAATGATCTGATCAATACGGGGGAGAGCAAAAGGATCGATTGGACAAGCTTTGTTCAGATCTGTGTAATCCGCACACATCCTCCACTTTCCATTTTTCTTTAACACCAGCACCGGATTAGCCAACCACTCCGGATGAAAAACTTCAACTATGAACCCTGCGGCCAAAAGCCTGGCCACTTCTTCTCATATAGCCTTGCGCCTTTCTTCGTTGAAGCGGCGCATATACTGCTTGACCGGTTTAAACTTCGGATCAATGTTAAGACTGTGCTCAGCGAGTTCCCTCGGTATACCTGGCATGTCAGAAGGTTTCCATGCAAAGATATCCCGGTTCTCACGGATGAACTCGATGAGCGCGCTTTCCTATTTAGGATCAAGGTTAACGCTGATAGTGAACTGCTTGGATGAATCGCCTGGCACGAAGTCAACTTGCTTGGTCTCCTCCGCAGACTTAAATTTCAATGCCGGATCATGCTCTGTAGTTGGCTTCTTCAACGGGGACATATCTGCCGGATCAACATTGTCTTTGTAAAACTTCAACTCTTCCGTCGCACATACTGCCTCCGCATAAGCAGCGTCTCCTTCTTCGCACTCCAATGCAACCTTGCGACTTCCATGAACCGTGATGGTTCCTTTGTGACCCGGCATCTTGAGCTGTAGATAAACATAGCATGGCCTAGCCATAAACTTGGCGTAAACTGGTCATCCGAACAAGGCATGATACGGGCTCCGGATCTTGACAACTTCAAAGGTTATCATCTCCGACCTGGAATCCTGTTCATCTCCAAAGGTAACTTCTAGGTCAATTTTCCCAACCGGGTAAGCTGATTTACCTGGCACTACTCCATGAAACACCGTGTTTGACTTCCTTAGCTTCTTATCTGTCAGCCCCATGCGACGGAAAGTCTCATAGTACAATATATTGATGTTGCTGCCGCCGTCCATAAGAACCTTGGTGAATTTGTAGCCACCCACCTGTGGCGCTACCACTAAGGCTAACTGGCCCAGATTATCAACTAGCGGCGGGTGATCCTCTCTGCTCCACACAATAGGTTGCTCCGACCAACGCATGAATTGTGGGGTTGCCGGTTCAACCGCATGGACCGCCCGCTTTAAGATTTTTTGATCTCGCTTGCACAAACTCGTAGTGAACACATGATATTACCACTACTCAGCTCCTCCGGATTACTCTGATATCCGGATTGCTGCTGCTGCTGACGCTGTTGATTGCCTTGGTTATTGTGATTACCCTGGCCCTGCTGTTGGCCGCCCTGGTTATTATAACCACCTTGGCCATACTGATGGTTACCTTGGTTATTATAACCACACTGACCATACTGATGATTTCCTTGATTGTGACTGTTATTGCCGTCATGATATCCTGATCCAGAACCATTACCCTGTTGACCCGGACCGTGAAACCCGGGGCCTGAACCACCGCCCGGCGGTCCTTTGTTAAATTTGGCCCGATTTACGGCCTCCATCAGGATCCGACATTCTCCCCAGGTAAGCTTAGTTGGATTTCTCTTCGTTCCGTGCTTCGAGCAAGGCTCGTTCAATTGTTGCTCCCAATTAATGACCCCTCCGCTATTTTGTGGTGGCTTATCCTTGTTGCGCTAAAAACTTCCTTGAACTTGGGTATTGTCCACGAAATCAGAGCCACCCTCTGCCTTTCGTTTGCCTAAGAATCTTATTCCGACCGGATTAGCATGCGCCGGTTTACCAGACTTATTTGCCTTTCCAGTTTTATCTCCATCCGCTTCTGGATACTTCGTGTTGTCGGAGTCCCCGTACTTCACCAGAGCGCTCATGAGAGTTCCCATGTCATTACAATCCCGTTTGAGCCGTCCCAACTTTAACTTCAGAGACTCAAACCGGCAATTGTTTTCCAGTGTCACTATTGTCGTACTGGGATTGATACTGTTCGAAGAGTGCAAGATTTCTGACACTCGCCGGACCCATGCACTCGTGGGCTCCTGCTCTCCTTGTATACATGCCGCTAGGTCCACCACTGACATCGGCTGCTTGCACGTGGCTTTGAAATTTTTGATAAACTGGCGGCGTAACTCTCCCCATGATCCGATGGAATTAGGCGGTAAGCCCTTTAACCAGGTCCGGGCTGTACCCTCAAGCATCATGGTAAAGTACTTCGCGCAAGCCGCTTCATCCACGTCCAGCATCTCCATAGCCATCTCGTAACTCTCAACCCAAGCTTCTGGAGCCAAATCTGCTGTGTAATTAGGCACTTTACGTGGACCCTTGAAATCCTTGGGTAACTTCACGCTCCGTAGAGCGGGGACAAGACACTGTACCCCAAAGGAGCTCGTCGTGATTCCTGTTTCTGCGGTGGCTGTGTGAACCGGCGTCGTTTGGCGGATCTCCTCGCGGGCCGTAGATCTAACCCGGTTTGCTACCTCCTGAGCTTGCGCCTCTGCGCCCGCCGGATTATCCTGTCTGTGACGGTGTCGCCTCCGTTCACTACTAGACACCTCCGGTTCCTCCCAATGCCTAGTATAACTCCGGCTGTGGCGGGGTGTTGAATGAAGCATCTCCCTGCTATAAGAATACGCTTGCTGCTGTGTCAACGCCGTGTTAAGCAGATCCTTGACCCTGCGTGCTTCCATAGCCACGGGGGATGTCCCCTCAATGGGTAAAGCGGCCAGGCGTGAAGCGGCAGAAACAATGTTGTCCAAAGGGTTTGAGTAACGACCCGGAGGAGTGGGGATGTGAGGTGTGGACGTAATCCGGCGATCTTGCTCCGCGGTGGGCTGTCGGACCGGTTCACCCCTCACCGGAGCTGTCCTTCGGTTCACCTCTGAATCATTGCTGGCTCCCGCTCCTGGCGTCCCGAAGAGATTCATCGCCTCATAGACCGGCGGTAAACGAGACTGGTGCCTTCTATCCCTTACTCCTTGCGCAGAGGCCTGATCCATCCTTAACTGAAAAGCCTGAGAATCCAGCTCTGCCTGCCTTGTTGCTATCATAGCTCTCTCTGCCTTCAGATCCTCTCTTGCTTGCTCGATCCGGCCCCTCAGCTGCTGGATTTCTGCATCGTCCTGCGCCTTGTCTGCAGGAGCCACCACTGCTACTGTCCGTGCTGTCAACTCCTCTACCAAGGTCGATAGAGCATCAGCGGCCGAGGGAGCTTGCCCGCTCCCCCCTGCTCCGGCTATGAACGCCCCAGTCACCGAGGGCTGTGGCGTAGGCTGTGATCCGGCCATAAAGACAGCCACCCGGTTTGGCAGATCAAAGGGGTCCGGAATACTGTCTCCGTCGGACACACCCTCAGATCGGCCGTCCCGCAACAGATACAAGGACTCAGTCTCTCCGGATGAGGATTCATCATCGGAATAGACAACTGTCCCGCCACCAGAATCCGATCCGTCCTCGGATTGGACTCCGTGAATTGCTCCGACGAAGACGCGCTTCATGGCAGGCTGAATCCGGGCCGATCTCGCACGCTGAGCTGGCTCGACGATGTTGGGGATGACGTCCAGCTCAGGTCCCGGTTCACCAATCTTGCCGATGAGGACGTGGATACCACCGAAGGGAACCCGGTACCCGTATTCGATTGAATCGGCCTCCGGTCCCCAGCCTGCATCGTCGATGTAGATCTGGTCGCGGCAACTCTTGGTCATCCGGCCGACCGCGTAGCCCTTAAGTCCTTCAAAGCTGCCCTTCAAGAACTCGAAACCATCGTGCGGAGGCCCCACGGTGGGCGCCAACTGTCGTGGAATTAGCACGGCAGATGTCCGGTTTAACGGACTTAGTGATGGAACCATCGTACGGGTTAGCTTGAAGGGGTTAAAAGCACACAAAGGACACAAAGGGTTTATACTAGTTCGGCCCCTTCGATGAAGGTAAAAGCCTACGTCTAGTTCGGTTTGGTATTGCTTGGGCGTCGATGAACAGGGAGCTGATTGCTTGTCTGCGTCTCGACGGGTTATTCCTCGTCCTTGAACCGTCGTCGGGTCGTCCCTTTATATAGAGGTGACGCCCGGTCCGGTTTACAGAGTCCCGAGGCCGGCTCATATTTGTGTCCGCCTCGGTCTCTGCTCTTTCTTCCTTGTCTATCAAGTTACATGATAAGACGGTTTACAAACCGTAACTCTACACATGGGCCCTAAGCCTTCATGGGCCGTAACCTCTACTGAACTTTACAATTATACAACTATATCATCATAATCCGGTTTACCCTAGCCAGTTTACAACTGCTAGTAATATCCCTGACACCAAGGAACAATCTCCTCAAACAGTTTTGTGAATGGAGCTTTGAGCAAGGAGATCGAAAATGGCAGCAAGATGAGCTAGAACTCGTGCTTGAGCTGGATAGTGATTTTTTTGGGATGAAGCGGGAGTGTGTGCGTGCAGGAATAAGTGGAGGGGGGCCACATGGGGCCCATGAGGCAGGGGCGCACCCTGCACCCTCGTGGCCAGGTGCTGGCTCCCCTGCTGTGTTCTCAGTGCCAAATATTCTTAAATATTCTGGAAAAAATCATATTTCATTTTCGGGGCATTTGGAGAACTTTTTTTTTGGGGTATTTTTTTATTGCACGGATAACTCTAAAAACAAACAGAAAATACTATTTTTGCTTTATTTAATCTAATTAACAGAAAGTAAAAGGAGGGTACAGAAGGTTGTGCTATCTAGATTCACCCATCTCATGCTCATCAAAAGGAATCCATTAACAAGGTTGATCAGGGTCTTGTTAATAAACTCTTTCCGAATAACATGAAACCGGAGAATTTTCGAATAACATTAAGTTACCTAAATGGGGATATGCATGTCCCCAACAATAAAAATATCATATGTCTTCTTGATAGTAGGAAGAGGAAATTCAAAACCTCCAATAGTAATCGTTGAAATTTTCCAATAGAATTGATACTGTTGACCTGAGGTTGTTTCCTCGGAAAGTGTACCGTATGCTCATTACCATTGACATGAAAAGTGACATTGCCTTTGTTGCAATCAATAACAGCCCCTGCAGTATTTAAAAAGGATCTACCAAGGATAATAGACATACTATCGTCCTCTGGAATATCAAGGATAACAAAGTCTGTTAGAATAGTAACATTTGCAACCACAACAGGGACATCCTCGCAAATACCGAGGGGTATAGCAGTTGATTTATCGGCTATTTGCAAAGATATTTCAGTAGGTGTCAACTTACTCAAGTCAAGTCTACGATATAAAGAGAGAGGCATAACACTGACACTGGCTCCAAAATCACACAAAGCAGTTTAAACATAGTTTCTTTTAATGGAGCAAGGTATAGTGGGTACTCCTGGATCTCCTAGTTTCTTAGGTATTCTACCCTTAAAAGTATAATTGGCAAGCATGGTGGAAATTTCAACTTCAGGTATTTTTCTTTTGTTTGTGATAATGTCTATCATATACTTAGCATAAGGATTTGTTTTAAGCATATCAGTCAAACGCATACGCAAAAAGATAGGTCTAATCATTTCAGCAAAGCGCTCAAAATCCTCATCATCCTTTTTCTTGGATGGTTTAGGAGAAAAAGGCATGGGTTTGTGAACCCATGGTTCTCTTTCCTTGCCGTGCTTCCTAGCAACAAAGTCTCTCTTATCATAACGTTGATTCTTTGATTGTGGGTTATCAAGATCAACAACAGGTTCAATCTCTACATCATTGTCATTGCTAGGTTGAGAATCATCATGAACATCATCATTAACATTATTACTAGGTTCATGTTCATTACCAGATTGTGTCTCAGCATCAGAGACAGCAATATCATTGGGATTCTCAGGTATGTCAGCTACAGGTTCACTAGAAGCATGCAAAGTCCTATCATTTTTCTTTTTCTTCTTCTTAGAAGAACTAGGTGCATCTAAATTAGCTCTCTGAGAATCTTGCTCAATTCTCTTAGGGTGGCCTTCAGGATGCAGAGGTTCCTAAGTCATTTTACACTACTAGGAAAAGGCCTACTAATGGCGCACCAGTTTTGCCTACTAATGGCGCACTACTGGTGCGCCATTAGTACCACGCCATTAGTATTTTTTTACTAATGGCGCACCTGTGGTGCGCCATTAGTATACCAGATACTAATGGCGCACCACTGGTGCGCCATTAGTATAGCCCAGGGTGCGCCATTAGTATCTGGTATACTAATGGCGCACCACATGGAAGTGCGCCATTAGTAACAAATTTTCTTTCAAAAAAAATTCAATTTTTTTTCAAATTATTTTTTTCGTTTTTTCCTTAATCTCTGGTCACTATGGCTTAATCCCTAGTCAATATGCTTAATCTCAAGTCAAATCGCACTCTACGGTCAAACTTCCCAGAAGGTCACCCATCCTCACACTACTTTAGCCCGAGCATGCTTAACTTCGCAGTTCTATCCAACCCCAGCACCAGCTCACTTCACAGGCACTTGTTGACATATCTATCATATCGATCCTATTAAACCTTCTTGATGTTTAGGGACTTTGTTCATGTTCATGAGTATGATGAAATTTTGAAAAAATATTTCAAACTTCCCGGTCATATTACGTATCATATTTGAAAAAAATGAAAAAAAAAATTCGAAAACACTTTTTTTGTTACTAGTGGCGCACCTCGCAAACGGTGCGCCACTAGTAAGTTTGAAATTTTTTCTATTTTTTCCCCTCAAGATCTTAAAAGCCCCATAACTATTTTTCTATTAGGTTTTTGGGGATTTTGAAAATGTTTAACGGGGTTCCCCCAGTTAAATTAGGATGTAACTTTTCGAGTAGATGATTTTTCATATAAAAAACTTTTTAATCCGAGTTCGTATGCAAAAGTTATGCCCATTTTACAAATTCCAGAGATATTTTGCAAATAAAGTTGAAATTCATATGTGTACATTTTCCCAACAAAGTAGAAAACATATCACATGGGAAACTAATTTTCTTTTATTTTTTTAACATTTCCATCATTTTCTTTTATTTTTTTAAACTGGAAAAGGCGGTCCATCGGGGGGGGGGGTGCAGTTGGTCAAATTTTGGGCCAAGTTAGTAATGGCGCACCATGGGAGTGGTGCGCCATTACTAGTAACTAGTAATGGCGCACCACTCCCACGATGCGCCATTACTAGTTTTGAAAAAAATTGAAAAAAAAATACTGATGGCGCACCGTAGATGTGGTGCGCCATTACTAGTTTAACTACTAATGGCGCACTATCCACTGGTGCGCCATTAGTAGTTTTGAAAAAAAATGAAAAAAAATGTTACTAATGGCGCACCGTGGATGTGGTGCGCCATTAGTATTTGGACACTAATGGCGCACCAACACATGGTGCGGCATTAGTATATGCTAAGGGCGCACCGCATGTCTGGTGCGCCATTAGTGCACATCCCATCTATAGCCCTTCTCCTAGTAGTGTTACCACCTCTAGTCATAACTCTAACATCATTATCATTTTTCTTACTATTTAATTCATTGAGCAAATCATTTTGTGCTTTAAGTACTTGTTCTACTTGAGTGGTAACCATAGAAGCATGTTTACTAATGAGTTTCAATTCACCTTTAACTCTAGACATATAATCACTCAAGCGTTCAATCATATAAGCATTACGTTGCAATTGTCTACCAACATAAGCATTAAAGTTTTATTGTTTAACAATGAAGTTGTCAAACTCATCTAAGCATTGGCTAGCAGACTTATAACGAGGAATATCACCTTCATCAAATATGTAAAGAGAATTTACCTTTACTACCTGTGTCGGGTTATCAAGACCATGTATTTCTTCAATAGGTGGTAAATTCTTAACATCTTCAGCTTTAATACCTTTTTCTTTCATAGATTTCTTTGCCTCTTGCATATCTTCAGGACTGAGAAATAGAAAACCCCTTTTCTTCGGAGTTGGCTTAGGGGCTGGTTCAGAAAGTGTCCAATTGTTTTCATTGGTCAACATATTATTCAATAGTAATTCAGCTTGATCGACAGTTCTTTCCCTGAGAACACAACCAGCACAACTATCCAGGTGGTCTCTGGAAGCATCGGTTAGTCCATTATAAAAGACATCAAGTATTTCATTCCTCTGAAGAGGATGATCAGGCAAAGCATTAAGTAATTGGAGAAGCCTCCCCCAAGCTTGTGGGAGACTCTCTTCTTCAGTTTGCACAAAATTATATATTTCCCATAAGGCAGCTTGTTTCTTATGAGCGGGAAAATATTTAGCAGAGAAGTAATAAATCATATCCTGGGGACTACGCACACAACCAGGATCAAGAGAATTAAACCATGTCTTAGCATCACCCTTCAATGAGGACGGAAATAACTTAAGGATATAGTAATAACGAATCTTTTCCTCGTTGGTAAACAGGGTGGCTATATCATTCAACTTAGTAAGATGTGCCACAACAGTTTTAGATTCATAACCATGGAAAGGATCAGATTCAACCAAAGTAATAAACTCAGGATCAACAGAGAAATCATAATCCTTATCAGTAACAAAGATAGGTGAAGTAGCAAAAGCAGGATCATATTTCATTCTAGCATTCAAAGACTTTTCTTTCAGCTTAGCTAATAATTTCTTAAGATCATATCTATCGTTGCAAGCAAGAAAGTCTCTAGCAGTTTCTTCATCCATAACATAACCCTCAGGAATAACAGGCAATTCATATCTAGGAGGAGAATCTTCATCATCATTTTCATCAATATTATCAGTTTCAATATTTGCGTTCTCCCTAGCCTTAGCAATTTGTTCATCTAGTGGCACAGTATTATCAAGCATAGAAGTAGTTTCATCATACATAGCAGAAGTGGCATCATCAAGAACATGTGACATATCAGATTCAATAGCAGGAGTAGGTGTCACAAGTTTACTCATGACAGAGGGTGAATCAAGTGCAGAGCTAGATGTCAGTTCCTTACGTCCCCTCGTAGTTGAGGGATAAATCTTGGTTTTTGAGTCTTTCAAGTTCTTCATAGTGATCAACAGATATAAATCCCAAGTGACTTAAAGAATATAGCTATGCTCCCCGGCAACGGCGCTAGAAAATAGTCTTGATAACCCACAAGTGTAGGGGATCGCAACAGTTTTCGAGGGTAAAGTATTCAACCCAAATTTATTGATTCGACACAAGGGGGGCCAAAGAATACTCTGAAGTATTAGCAGTTGAGTTATCAATTCAACCACACCTGGAAAACTTAGTATCTGCAACAAGATAATTTAGTAGGAAAGTAATATGGAAGTAATGGTAACGGCAATAAAAGTAATTGTAGTATTTTTGTAGTGATTGTAACAGTAGCATCGGAAAAGTAAATAAGCAACAAGCAATATGTGAAAAGCTCATAGGCATTGGATCAGTGATGGATAATTATGTCGGATGCGATTCCTCGTGTAATAGTTATAACATAGGGTGACACAGAACTAGCTCCAGTTCATCATTGTAATGTAGGCATGTATTCCGAATATAGTCATACGTGCTTATGGAAAAGAACTTGCATGACATCTTTTGTCCTACCCTCCCGTGGCAGCGGGGTTCTAATGGAAACTAAGGGATGTTAAGGTCTCCTTTTAATAGAGTACCGAACCAAAGCATTAACACATAGTGAATACATGAACTCCTCAAACTACGGTCATGACCGGGAGTTGTCCCGACTATTGTCACTTCGGGGTTGGGGGGTCATAACACATAGTAGGTGACTATTGACTTGCAAGATAGGATCAAGAACACACATATATTCATGAAAACATAATAGGTTCAGATCTGAAATCATGGCACTTGGGCCCTAGTGACAAGCATTAAGCATGGCAAAGTCATAGCAACATCAATCTTAGAACATAGTGGATAGAACGGATCAAACCCTAACAAAACTAACTCAATTACATGGTAAATCTCATCCAACCCATCACCGTCCTGCAAGCCTACGATCGGATTACTCACGCAAGACGGTGAGCATCATGGAATTGGTTATGGAGGAAGGTTGATGATGACGATGGAGATGATCTCCCCTCTCCTGAGCCCCGAACGGACTCCAGATCAGCCCCCCCCCCTCCCCGAGAGAGATTAGGGCTTGGCGGCGACTCCGTATCGTAAAACGCGATAATTCCTTCCCCCTGATTTTTTTCTCCCTAAAAGTGAATATATGGAGTCGGGGAAGACGTCAGTGCAGCAACAGGGGGCCCACGAGGCAGGGGCGCGCCTAGGGGGGCGCGCCCCCACCCTCATGGACAGGTTATGGGCCCCCTGGTCTGGTTCTTTCCGCAGATATTTTTTTATATATTCCAAAATAATTCTCCGTTGAATTTCAGGTCATTCCGAGAACTTTTATTTCTGCACAAAAATAACACCATGGCAGTTCTGCTGAAAACAGCGTCAGTCCGTGTTAGTTCCATTCAAATCATGCAAGTTAGAGTCCAAAACAAGGGCAAAAGTGTCTGGAAAAGTAGATCCGTTGGAGACGTATCAAAGATTATATGTTCAGATCAATTATGCATATTAATACCCCTCTGATTATGAACATGAATATGCTTTGTGAGTAGTTACGTTTGTTCCTGAGGACATGGGAGAAGTCTTGCTACAAGTAGTCATGTGAATTTGGTATTCGTTCGATATTTTGATGAGATGTATGTTGTCTTTCCTCTAGTGGTGTCATGTGAACGTCGACTACATGACACTTCACCATTGTTTGGGCCTAGAGGAAGGCATTGGGAAGTAATAAGTAGATGATGGGTTGCTAGAGTGACAGAAGCTTAAACCCTAGTTTATGCGTTGCTTCGTAAGGGGATGATTTGGATCCATATGTTTCATGCTATGGTTAGGTTTACCTTAATACTTCTTTTGTAGTTGCGTACGCTTGCAATAGAGGTTAATCATAAGTGGAATGCTTGTCCAAGTAAGGGCAGCACCCAAGCATCGGTCCACCCATATACCAAATTATCAAAGTAACGAACGCGAATCATACGAACATGATGAAAACTAGCTTGACGATAATTCCCATGTGTCCTCGGGAGCGCTTTCCTTCATATAAGAGTTTGTCCAGGCTTGTCCTTTGCTACAAAAAGGATTGGGCCATCTTGCTGCACCTTATTTACTTTTACTATTATTTACTTGTTACCAATTATCTTATCACAAAACTATGTGTTACCGATAATTTCAGTGCTTGCAGAAAATACCTTACTGAAAATTGCCTATCATTACCTTCTGCTCCTCGTTGGTTTTGACACTCTTACTTATCGAAAGGACTACGATAGATCCCCTACACTTGTGGGCCATCACAACCTCAGCTTTGTGTTTTTGCTTCCGGCTGGGATTCCCACATCCGGTGTCGGGGTCTATAGCATTCCCCTTTCCACTTTGGAGTCGATCCTCTTCTTCACCATTCGTGTACCGAGTGGCAATTTCCATCATTCGGTTCAGGGACATGGCCCCAGAGCGGCCGAATTTCAGAATGAGTTCTCTGTACCGGACACCCTCCTTGAAGGTGCACACTGCTTGGTGCTCTGAAACATTCCCTACCAAATGATGAAGTGTGGTCCAACGCTGGATATAATCCCTCAATGACTCATTCGGCTTCTGCATATAGTGTTGCAGTTTTGGTAAGCCGGCGGGCCGTTTGCAAGTGCCTTTGAATGTCCTGATGAACACTCGGGCCAAGTCTCCCCAGCTGTATATGCTAGCTGAAGCCAGCTGATTCAACCAAGCCCAAGCCGACCCTTCCAGCATCAACGGTAGGTGCTTCATGGCAACGCCGTCATTGCCTCCACCAATCTGCACAGCCACTCGGTAATCTTCCAACCATGTATCTGCCTTCGAATCGCCAGAGAACTTGTTCACTCCTGCCGCCAACCTGAAGTTGGGAGGGATCACAGCGGCTCGGATGGCCCTACTGAAATATTTGGGCCCAGAAACAAATGCTCCACTTCCACTCGGACGGTATCCATCCAAGCCCTCTCGGTTGGCTCTGCCTCTGTCCACTAGGACTTGCACGAGGACTGACCTTGCATCAAACCCAGGATCACGAGGGTCAACTGGATACCTCTGCTCGTCACCGAGTGGCCTCCTATCTTCGTACCATGAGGGCGCGTACGACCCACCACTCGGAGGGGGAGTAGGCACTCGACGTCGGTTGTCCCGGTGATATCAAGGATTGAACTGCCCTGGCCTCGATCCAGGTATTGGTCCTGGTGATAACCACGATCTTCACGCCGCGGATGCGATCTGGGGCTGTGAGCAGATTGTACTGTGTCTGCCCTGACAGACCTGATGTGTATCCTGTTGCGCAATTGGGATACGATCGAATTCTTTTCTCCAACTGCTCGGAGCAGTGTTCGAATCTGCCCGAGACCTTCTCTTACCTCGGATCGGGATGAATGTGCGGAATCTGCGATATGAGCGGTCGTAGCAACATTCTGAATCAGAGTGCGGAATACCTGATACTCATTCTAAGATCCACTCGAAAAAAGTTGCCGTTGTCGTTGATTGGGATTCGGGGGTTGCCTACGGGCGCGATCGTCGAGTGCCTTCTGGAGATTCTCCAGGCGCGCACGTTCAGCCAGAGTGGCTACATGCGCAGCCTCCAAAGCCCGAGCTTCGGCGGTCTCCACAACGACGGGGGTCTGGAGAGCCTGCTCGTCCCTACGCCCCAATTCTTCTCTCTGCTCCGCTGTGAGGGCTTATGGGTAGTACTCGTTGTTGCCGTGCAACGGACCACCGCTATCCCCTCCACCACGGGGAAATCCGAGCGGACTGCGCTTAGAGCCAACCATGAGGGCCTCAGCTGCGGGATAATTGTTTTCGCACTCGAAAAGTGAATCTGTATGGCTAGTTGACAGATCGAACAAGCCATAAAGGGAATCATCGGGCTCAATTGCCGCAACCTGAGGAGTGGTCGACTGACAATCCACTGCGTGCTTGAGCCACCGCTGGAGCCACGAGCGACCGGATCGCTTGCGACGGCGAGCAGCACGGGAGGAGGATTGATATGTCACCAAAATATCTATAATTTTTTATTGTTCCATGCTATTATATTATCTGTTTTGGATGTTTTATATGCATTAATATGCTATTTTATATTATTTTTTGGACTAACCTATTAACCTAGAGCCCAGTGCCAGTTTATGTTTTTCCTTGTTTTTGAGTTTTACAGAAAAGGAATACCAAACGGAGTCCAATCGAGCTGAAACTTTACGACGATTTTTTATCGACCAAAAGAAGCCCACTGAGTGCCGAAGATGGACTAGAAGAGCCACGAGGTAGCCACAATGGTGGGGGCGCGCCCACCCCCCTAGGGCGCACCCCCTACCTTGTCGTCGCCTCGTGGGTCCCCCTGACTTGTCCCCGACGCAAAAAATTCTTATATATAGGGAACCCCGAAAATAAACCTAGATCGGGAGTTCCGCTGCCGCAAGCCTCTGTAGCCACGAAAACCAACCGGGAGCCCGTTCTGGCACCCTGTCGGAGGAGGAAACCATCACCGGGGGCCATCTTCATCATCTCGGCGGTCTCCATGACGAGGAGGGAGTAGTTCACCCTCGAGGCTGAGGGTATGTACCAGTAGCTATGTGTTTGATCTCCCTCTCTCTCTCGTGTTCTTGATTCGGCACGATCTTGATGTACCGCGAGCTTTGTTAATATAGTTGAATCATATGGTGTTTCTCCCCCTCTCTACCTTGTGATGAATTGAGTCTTTTCCATTGAGGTTTTGTTATGTCGGATTGAATCTTTGGATGTGAGAGCACTTGATGTATGTCTTGCAATGGGATATCCGTGGTGACAATGGGATGTTCTGTTGATCCACTTGATGTGTTTTGGTTATCAACTTGCGAATTCCTGTGGTGACATTGGGGTAATCAATGCATAGGGGTTGATGCACGTTTTCATATTCTTTTATCCAACAGAAATCTCGGGATGCTCTTGAAGTTCTTTGTGTTGGATTGAATATTATGAATCTGAAATTGTGTGATGCACATCGTATAATTAGCCCACAGATACTTGTGGTGACATTGGAGTATCTAGGTGACATTAGGGTTGATTGATGCATGTTACGTGGTGTTATTCTAGTACGAACTCTAGGGCTGTTTGTGACACTTATAGGAATATCCCAATAGATTGATCAGAAAGAATAACTTTGAGGTGGTTTCGTACCCTACAAGCAATTTCATCTTATGGTCTCTGCGATAGGAACTTTGGAGTGATTCTTTGTTGCATGTTGAGGGATTGTTATATGATCCAATTATTTTAACATTGTAGAGAGAACTTGCACTAGTGAAAGTATGAACTCTAGGCCTTGTTTCCCAGCATTGCAATACCGTTTGTGCTCACTTTTATCATTAGTTACCTTGCTGTTTTTAGATTTTCATATTACAAAACATATATCTACCATCCATATTACACTTGTATCACCATCTCTTCGCCGAACTAGTGCATCTATATAATTTACCATTGTATTGGGTGTGTTGGGGACACAAGAGACTCTTTGTTATTTGGTTGCAGGGTTGTTTGAGAGAGACCATCTTTATCATACGCCTCCCACAAATTTATAAACCTTAGGTCATCCACTTGAGGGTAAATTTCTACTGTCCTACAAAACTCTGCGCTTGGAGGCCCAACACGAATCTACAAGAAGAAGGTTGTGTAGTAGACATCAAGGATGACACCGGAGCCGGCCGATACTGAGTCGACGGCTGTCGGAGGAGGACGTAGTAGGCACTCGCACGGAAGTGTGCTGCCCTGTGAATTGGGAGCGCCTCGACGTCGAGGGGGGCTTCTTGGAGCCAGGCGGAATCGTCGACGATGAAGATGAGCGCATCGAGACGGATCTCGCGACCCAGGAACAACTGACCGTCGGAAACCATGTCGAAGGAATTCGAAGAATGCAACCTCGCCGGAAGTCGCTTAGACGTGTGCCCCACGGTGGGCGCCAACTGTCGTGGGAACAAGTCCGACAGTAGAAGTAGGGGGTACGTAGGAGAGGGCAGAGCCTAGCTACGACGAGGTTGTACACTCGGATTTACGAGTTCAGACCCCTCTCAGAGGAGGTAATAGCCATATGTCTCGGTGCCGTGGAGGCTTGTTGATTGGAGTGTTAGTTACAGGGGGTGCGAACCCTTGTGCCAGAGGGGAGGGGTGGCTTATATAGAGTGCGCCGACCCCCTGCAGCTTTCAGTTACACAAGGGTTCAATGAGTGAGTAATGCCACAAACGTTACTGATAACACCTGTGTTTAATGGACTTTAAGGCTACGGAGTGAATGCGTGACCATTGCCATCCAGGGGTGACTCTAGGCCTTCTATCCTCCATGAGAATTCTTGCATTCCGAGTGAATAATGACAGTCGAGTGGAATCGGGGTATCCGAGTGGATCTTCCGTCGAGTGGATTTCATTCTATGATGATTCCAGTCGGTATCTTCTCTCTGTTTTTGTAGGTCATGGCTTCTTGTGCAGTGTCCTTGGTTAGGGCATATAGATCAGGTCTAGGACCCTACCTTAAGTAAGTGTACATGTCCTCGTCAGCGCACTGCCGACCCAAATCTCGAACAGGTTTTGACGGCCGATCCAAACAGACAAAAAATAGATAAAAACGACGTCTGTTTGGGCCTGCGCATTGGAGTTGCTCTAATAAACCAAGAGGAGGTAGTACCACACTACCACTATGACTAGCCTAATAATGACATTCACTCACTGTTTGGCCTAAGGCTGGTCACAATGGGGTGAAACTTAGGAGTAACATCACATATTTCAATACAACGTTGCTTATGTGGCTCATATTTAATGAAGAGTGAGGTGCTTGTGGTAACTAGCTAAGTTACCGAAACATCACACACTTCAAGAAACATGTTCCTATCCACTGTGGAGGTAGTAACATAATCTAGATAAGTGTGTATGTTACTGTCTTATATTCCTGCCCATGCTAACCAGTAAAGAACACACGGTCACTCTTGAGTAGCGCGCACGCGTGCGCACGTCCGTCTCCCTCCCAAGTCCCCTTCGTCCCGCTGCCGCAAGCGTGCCTCTCTCGCAACGCCCCCATAGCAGATCCCCTTTCTCTTTCACGCAGCGAACGCCGAACTCAGCCACACCCACCCCACCCAGCTCAAATCCGACGCCACCAACGACCAAAAGCTTCCGCCTTTTCCTCCACCGATCCCTCCTCATCTTCCCTCTCACGGCCTCCAGCCCCGCTGTCTCCTTCCTTTCTTCCTTTCTCCCTCTGCGCGCGCGCGTGTCCCCCCCTGTGTACGCGCCCATAGATCCCCGACGCGACGCGACGCGCGGCGGAGGAGCTAGGCCGGGATGAACTCGACGGCGTACTCGCGGCCGTCCAAGCTGCCGGCCGGCGCCGGCGACAGGAGGCCGCCCACGCGCCTCAGGGGCTTCGCCTCCAAGATCGAGCCCAAGAAGCTCGGCGCCGGCCTGCTCGCCGGCTGCTGCCTCGCGCTCCTCACCTACGTCTCCCTCGCCAAGCTCTTCGCCATCTACTCCCCCGTCTTCGGTGCGTGCTCCACTCTACTCTACTCACTCTGTACATTCCATTGATTGATCCCCAAGCTTGGCTTTGCTCCCTGATCTAACAATTGCTGCTGTTGAACTGAATCCACGCTCAGCTAGCACGGCCAACACGTCCGGCCTGCTCCAGAACGCCCCGCCGGCGTCGTCGTCGTCGCCCGTCCCGGAGACGACGGACGCCATCCCGGCCGAAGACACTACATTTGTCGGCCGTGAGAACGACAACGCCGTGGATCCCGTCGATTTCCCGGAGGAGGGGCCGGCGGCGGCCGGCTCTCAGGAGCCCGGCGTGCCGGAGGTGCTCTCGAGAAAGGAGGACGAGGCCGAGAAGGCGGCGGCGGCGGCGGCGACGACCTCCGTGCCAAAGCCATGTAAGGATTCTCTCGCCCTTTCCTCACCTCCTTTTTCCTCGCACCTTAAACGGAAAGCAGAGCAAAACTCCCAGGTCAGGTCAGCACTCAGCAGGCAGCACATTAATGCTCTGTATTCTGCAATCTGGGCAAACATCTGTCGCCCACTTCATGTCGACGCAGTTAATTTGCTTCAGATTAGCTGGGAAATGTCCGAGATCTAATGCGGCTTTGTTTCTTGGTGAATGAATGGATTCAGCTGAGGAGGGTGCGGCGAAGATGAGCTGCGACGAAAACGGGGTGGACGAGGGGTTCCCCTACGCGCGGCCGTCGGTGTGCGAGCTGTCCGGCGACATCCGGATCAGCCCCAAGCAGAAGACCATGTACCTGGTGAACCCGTCGGGCGCCGGCGGGTTCGACGAGAACGGGGAGAAGCGGCTCCGTCCGTACGCCCGGAAGGACGACTTCCTCCTCCCCGCCGTGGTGGAGGTGACCGTCAAGTCCGTCCCGTCGGCCGCGGCGGCGCCGCAGTGCACGAAGAAGCACCGCGTCCCGGCGGTGGTGTTCTCCGTGGCCGGGTACACGGACAACTTCTTCCACGACAACACGGACGCGCTGATCCCGCTGTTCCTGACGGCGTCGCACCTCAAGGGCGAGGTGCAGCTGGTGATCACCAACTACAAGCCGTGGTGGGTGCAGAAGTACACGCCGGTGCTGCGCAAGCTCTCCAACTACGACCCCATCAACTTCGACGCGGACGCCGGCGTGCACTGCTTCGCGGCGGGGTTCCTGGGCCTGTACCGCGACCGGGACCTCATCATCTCGCCGCACCCGACCCGGAACCCGCGCAACTACACCATGGTGGACTACAACCGCTTCATCCGGTCGGCCTACGCGCTGCGCCGCGACCGGCCGTCGGCGCTGGGCGAGGCGCCCGGGATGCGGCCGCAGATGCTGATCATCTCCCGCGGGGGCACGCGGAAGCTGCTGAACCTGGAGGAGGTGGCGGCGGCGGCCACGGAGCTCGGGTTCAACGTGACGGTGGCGGAGGCGGGGGCGGACGTGGCGGCGTTCGCGGCGCTGGTGAACGCGGCGGACGTGCTGCTGGCGGTGCACGGCGCCGGGCTGACGAACCAGATCTTCCTGCCGACGCAGGCGGTGGTGGTGCAGATCGTGCCGTGGGGGAACATGGACTGGATGGCGACCAACTTCTACGGGCAGCCGGCGCGGGAGATGCAGCTCCGGTACGTGGAGTACTACGTGGACGAGGAGGAGACGAGCCTCAAGGACAAGTACCCGCGGGAGCACCTGGTGTTCAGCGACCCCAAGGCGCTCCACAAGCAGGGGTGGCAGGCGCTCGCCGAGACCATCATGAAGCAGGACGTCAAGGTGAACCTCACCAGGTTCCGCCCCTTCCTGCTCCAGGCCATCGACAAGCTGCAGGAGTAGCGGCGGCGGCGGCGGCGTCTCCATTGCCATCCCCAGCCCAGGGTGGTGATGGTAGGTATACTACTCACGTCACAATCACATACACGTACACACACAGCAAGAAACGCGGAACATTGTACTAATACTGGAAAGGGTGATGGTCCGATGAACAGAGGATGCTTCAGATTGGTTTGTTGGTTGGTTTTGTAATACTCATTTTGATTTTGGTTGGATAGTGCGCTTGCACGCAAGAGGAATGTTCATTATTTGTTCTTCACTTCACTTCTGTTCTGATGAGTCTTGTCATATGCAAAATATGTCAGCAGCACTCCACCTCGCTCTGATTTCAGTATGAACTTTAGTTTCGTCGATTTTTAAAAATGATACAGGTCGTGCGCCAGAACGTTCTCACTATCTTTCTCCGCAATAGCTACAGTACATGTCAGTTGCCTCACTTTTGCATTTGGGCCAGTCAACTTTGGATTGAAGGGAGAAACAGCCGGAGGCAAGGGGGGGGGGGGGGGGGGGGG
>LR738710.1:843607878-843643346 GCA_902687465.1 Secale cereale
CGCCGCCGCCCCTCCCGGCCACCTCCTCGTTCCTACTTCCCCGGCGTCCATGCCATGCTCGTGGGACGACGAAGCCTCGCGCCCCAAGCGCCGGGCAGACGACCTCCGCGGCTCGTTGCGCCCCTCCCCCTCGGGGAAGGGGCGTGTCCCGTACATGGACCCGCCCCTTCCCCTCCCCGCGCCGAGCCGGTCCTCTCGGACCAGGGGGTGACTGATCCCCCTGGGCCGGACATGACCCCATCCCCGATAACTCTGGACGTCGCCGCCCGCGCGTCTCCGTCGACCCGCCCCCCAGCTTCCACGTGCTCCGCCCTAGGTGGGATGTCGGCGGTGGTGACCACACCGGTGGCCGATCCCCCGCTCCCACCTCGGACTGCGGACTACTCCAGGAGGGGCAGATCGACCTCGACCCCGATGACGTCCTCGCGCCGCAGTGCTCGGATCGAGGCGGCCAGGCCGGAGGGTAGCCCAACTCTGCCTATCCCCGAGCGGGCAGAGCTTCGGGCCGCTGCCCGGAACCTCGAGCCAAGTACTCCGTCCATCCCCGTCAACCCTGCTACTTGCTCGTTTTCTGCACTAGAGGCGGCTTCGCTCGGCCACCTCGCTAAGGTGGCTGCGGATTCGGCCATGGTGTTCAGGGGGGAGATCCCCCCCTTAGTTCAGATTGAGGCGATTCGGGCTCGGGAGATCCTCGACGGCCGTCTTGCCGAGGCCCGCTCGCGCCTCCGGCCCCCGCGGGACCCTCCGCCGACGCTCCCCGAACACTCAGTTGTGGGCGATGGCTGACCCCGCGGAGATCCGCGTCCGCACCCACTCCCGCACCGCGGCCCTTCGCGCCCAGAGCGCATCTCGAGTCTTGGGGTCAAGCAGCCCCCCGATGGTCTCGTGATGCGTACACTATTCTGGGACATCCGTGGTTTCGGCCAAGATGGCTGAGGCCGCCAACTGATAGAGTACATGCGCAATGAACGAATCGACATTGTGGCCATCCAAGAAACGATGTGTGCGGAATTTCTCCTATCGGAGCTCAAACATTTGAGCTCCGATCTATTTGCTTGGAATTGGCTCCCTTCTAGTGGGAGCGCGTGCTACTCGGGTGGCATCCTCTTAGGGGTTAAGGACGCCACCTTTGAGGTAGGGAGCATGGACCGGGGAAAGTTCTTTGTTAGCATGGAGATTATCGAACGGGCCCTCAACTTCAAATGGGAGATCATAGCGATCTATGGCCCGACCGATTATCGACGCTCCGAAGCCTTCCTCATTGAGCTTCGCCGTAAGGTTGCTGCCGCCCAGCTACCGGTGGTGGTGGGCGGTGATTTTAACCTCATCCGGTCGGAAGACGACAAGAGTAACAACTTGGTTAACTCCCCCCCCCCCCGATGTAGATGTTCAACGACTACATCGCAGACATGGGGCTTCGCGAGCTTGATAGGGTCGGCGCCAGATTCACTTGGACAAACCGCCAAGCGGAGCTGACCCGCTCGGTCCTAGATAGGGTTTTTGCTTCTCCCGAGTGGGACATTCGTTGCCCCCTAGCTTTGCTCCGGGTGATTACTCGGATTGGATCCGATCATGCCCCCTACTCCTCTCTTCTGAGATGAACGCCCTCCCCTACCACCCCGCTTTCGCTTCAAAACCTTCTGGTTGCGCCAGCCTGGGTTCGCCGCTGTTGTGGTCGCTAGGTGGCAAGAGGCGCGCGAGGCTCCCCATCGCTCCCTCTCGGCCTTTGATTCCTGGCACTTCTGTGCAAAGCGGTGACGACAATTCATGAAAGGATGGGGGGCTAACGTGGGACGTGATCTCCGGGAGCGCGAGAAAGTCCTCCTAGAGGCCATCCAGGCCCTCGATCTCCATGCAGATGGCACGGGTATATCTTCCGAGGAATGGATGATACGTCTCAAACGTATATACTTTTCCAAACACTTTTGATATTGTTTCGACCTCATTCTTGCATGATTTGAACTAAACTAACCCGAATTGACGTTGTTTTCAGCAGAGCTGCCTGTATGGTTTTATTGTGTGCAGGAAAACGAATTTTTAGGTATCTCAGAAAATTCCACGAAAAATCACAGAAAATCCACGCACCCGAAGGAAACTGGTGCCAGAAGAGGGGCCAGAGGGGGACCAGGGGGGCTCCAAGCGCCCTGGTGGCGCGGCCCACCCCCTGGCCGCGCCGGGAGGCCGCCTGGGTGGGCCCCACCTCCCCTGGTGCCCTACTTTGACCCGTATTTTAGCTCGTGACGGAGAAATCCCAGATCAGAAGTTCTTTTCCCAGTTTTCGTCGCGGAGCCGCCGCCACCCTCTGTTCTTCTTCGGGAGGGCTAATCTGGAGGCTGATTTGGCCTCCGGAGAGGGGAGATCGTCGCCATCATCATCATCATCACCACTCCATCCTCCCTCCATGACTTCTCCTTCCATGTGTGAGTAATCCCCTGCTGTAGGCAAAGGGGGTGGTAGGGATTGGATGAGTTAGATCATGTAATAGTTTGTCAGATCGTTGGGGGCATGTTGCCTATCATCTACTATGGTGTTTATCATCTTTGCTTCAACTTGTTATTCTTAATGCTTGTCACTTAGGGCCCGAGTGCCATGATTTCAGATCTGAACCATATGTGTTTGCATGAATATATTTGTGTTCTTGATCCTATCTATGAGTTGTTTTCACTTATTACGGTTCGGAACCGGCGATCCCAAAAGTGACAGCTTGGGACACCAAAGGGGATGGTCCGTAGTTTGAGGATTACATGTATCCATTGAGTTTATTGCTTTGTTCCGGTGCTCTTTGACAGGAGCACCTTAATCTCCATAAGTTCCTTTCGGCCCCGTTCGTAGCGGGATGGTAGGACAAAAGATGTTGTGCAAGTTCTTATTGCAAGCACGTACAACTACCTACGGGATACATGCCTAATGTTTGATATTTGCCTAGATGATCATTACTTTTCCGTGTGCCTTGCCCCAAGTTAGAATCATGATATATCTAATCCATGCAGCGCCCAACCATCCATCTCCCTAGCCTACAGTGTTTTAAATCCTGCTGGTTACTAGTTGCTACTTTTGCTATTTACTTTCGCTGTTTACTTTTACCATCACCACCGTCACTACCATATCACCGTTACCACTTATCTTTTGTTGCAAGTAAGTATACTTCAGGTGCGGTTGAATTGACAACTCAACTGTCAAAGCTTATAAATACTCTTTGGCTCCCCGTGTGTCGAATCAATAAATTGGGTTATTCTTACCCGCGAAGACTATCTCGATCCCTTACGGTTGAGGGTTATCAAGTACCGTTTTCTGGCGCTGTTGCCGGGGAGCATAGCAATATTTACAAGTCTACTTGAAGTATCCTACCTGCTGCACTTCATCCGCTATGGGTAAGAAAGGAGACCCTAAGGTTCCGGTCTTACTATCCACTACAAGAAGAGGTCCTGTTCTGAACACTAGTGCTACACTTGATTCACCTTCTGTTATGAGTAAGTTTGCCTCACCACCACCACATGATGCTCCTACTGAATCTGTTACTATGTCCGATACTCTTGATGATGCTTCTACTACTCTTGATGATATTAGTTCACTTGGTTATGCTCTTGAGAAACAGATCGCTGCTGCTGCAAAAAAGTCTGGAATTGAAATTCCTGTTACTCGCTGATGGCTTCTCGCCCCTCGTTGGTTACCCCAAGTGGAAGGTTTGAGATGCAGTGTAGCGGAAGTTTTCCCTTGGCAAAGATACCAAGGATCGATTTCCCTGAGACTCCCAGTTTCAACAAGAAGGTGTCAACTGCTAACGGCGCCAGATATTAGCAATCAACGTGGACCTGCACACAGATAAGAATAACTTTGCTCCCAACGAGTACAGAGAGGTTGTCAATCCCTCCGGCCTTGTCGTTTACAAAGGATCAAACGCAAGTGATAATAGTGATAGGTTTTGCTGTAATAGTAAGTAAAAAGCGGGAAGTAAATAGCGGATGTGATCAATGATGGTAATATGGACCGGGGTCCCATGATGTTCACTAGTGATGTCTCTCTCCCAAAAGACGATAAAACAGCTATGTGAGGTAAACGAATTACAGCTGGGCAATTGACAGAATTATGTGCGCAAACCAATGCTAACTATGTTGCAAGAAAGGTAGAGGTTCAAAGCATGGGCGGTACGCCAAGGCAAGTAGACCGAAATCCATCTGCATCTACTACTAATCATCCACCTTGAGATATCTATCCAGAACATCTCGCTGGTATTAAGTTGCGAGTCCCACCCATAGTGTAAACTCAAAGCAACAGACAACTGCATTAAAAGAACTTTGCGTAAAGTAAACAATCCTTGCACCCGCGGGCACAAGCACCGATGTTTTCCCCCTTGTGGCAACAGCACATCCCCTAGACTCATGTTTCTGTCACTCAAGCTAGTCATCGAGGGGCATGAACCCACAATCAAGCATAACGTTCCCTCTTGGAGTCACTACCTACTACTTGGCCAAAGCAATAAATAACAACGGAGAACATGCAAGAATTACTTACGAACATAAATATAAAAGAGGTGAATCAAATATATTACTCAAACACAATCTGAACATAATCTCACAATCCATCGGATCCCAGCAAACTCATCATAGCAACAGCATAAGGATTACATATGTGCCTCGATCATGTAGGGCAGCTCACGAGGACTAATTAGTGAAGCACAAGAACAGGAGGAGAACATCATATAGCTACTGGTCATGGACCCATGGTCCAAGGGAGACTACTCACAACTCATCCGGGAGGCGTCCATGGTGGTGGAGAAGCTCCCGGTGATGATCCTCCCCTCCGGCAGGGTGCCGGGAAGAGTTCTCCTGGTGCTCCCGATCTTGGAAGCGCGGCGGCGGCGGAACAGAGATGAGATCGCGAAAAAGGGTTCCCGTCTCGAGGGTTTCGGGACACGATATAAATATATGCCAAAGGGGGGCATCAGACGAGGCCTGGGGGGCCCAGGCGCCCCCCCGGCGCGGCCAGGAGGGGGGCCGCGCCACCAGGGCGCCTGGAGCCCTGGTGGCCCCCCTCCGGCTGTACTTCGGGTGCCGGGAAGCTTCTGGAACGCTGATTTTTTATATGATTTTCCGGGATTTTTCTGGCAGTTCTCGTAATGGGAAAACCTGAAATACAAAAACAGCAGAAAACAGAAACTGGCACTGGGGTGCACTGAGTTAATAGGTTAGTCCAAATATGATCAAAAGTCTATGGAAGTATATAAATATCATAGCAATATCACCCAAAAGAGGCATGGAGCAAGCAGAAATTATAGATACGTTTTGGACGTATCGCCAGGGGGTCCGTCTCCGACCCCGCTTTAGCCTGTTACCTTCCTTTCTGTGCATAAATTTTTGCTATATATTTGCCCGGATTGTTCCGGCAACGTATCTTGCGATTGCATGTGTTTTCTTTTCGTTCTGTTTCTGCCAGGGAATCTTTCAGCTGAATCTAGGTGCCATGGCTTCTCCAAGTTCCCCCAAGGACAAGTTCGTCGTCAACGTCATCAACCCTTACCTCGCTGAGGTGAAGAAGCACCCTCAGGTTGTTCGGATGGAGGACGGTGTCCTTCATCAAGAAGATCTGAAGGGACCTATCTAGGAGGGGAGCATCCAGGCCAGGCTGGAAGAAGTGGAGCAAGAAGTCTTCGAGTACAAGAAGATGATCGAGCGTGGTGTTGAAGCTAACTTTGACATCATCAACGGGCTGAAGAACTACTTCCTGAAGGAGATGAAGGAGATGTGGAAAAGCATCACCGCGTCTGAAGAAAGAATTGAAGAGCTCCAAGGGCAAATTCATGGTACTTTTGCATATCACAAAGTTCAACAAAGTTGTTTAAGTGTAAAGCAGCATCATCTCCAGCACCGGAGAATTGATCTTTCATGACTAAGTTCAGTAAAGCAGGTTTAATTTCATACGAAGGTGCTGAAGTGGCAGGTGTAGTGATAGGTGTGCAGATAAAGTCATCGTTGTTATGACTAGTGAAGTCACACAACTTGGTGTTCTCGGTGGAACCCATAGCAGCAAGCAAGCAAGATAACTATTTTTTGTGATTTTCGATAAAAGATACTAAAGCAAAAACTGAAAGGTAAACTAACAAAACTAAAAAGCAAAGGTAAAAGATAGCGTGCAACTCCCCTATCCTGAAGAGTGGAGTCCCCGGCAACGGCGCCAGAAAACTTTGCTTGATGGCTTCTCGCCCCTCGTTGGTTACCCCAAGTGGAAGGTTTGAGATGCAGTGTAGCGGAAGTTTTCCCTTGGCAAAGATACCAAGGATCGATTTCCCCTGAGACTCCCAGTTTCAACAAGAAGGTGTCAACTGCTAACGGCGCCAGATATTAGCAATCAACGTGGACCTGCACACAGATACAAATAACTTTGCTCCCAACGAGTACAGAGAGGTTGTCAATCCCTCCGGCCTTGTCGTTTACAAAGGATCAAACGCAAGTGATAATAGTGATAGGTATTGCTGCAATAGTAAGTAAAAAGCGGAAAGTAAATAGCGGATGTGATCAATGATGGTAATATGGACCGGGGTCCCATGATGTTCACTAGTGATGTCTCTCTCCCAAAAGACGATAAAACAGCTATGTGAGGTAAATGAATTACAGCTGGGCAATTGACAGAATTATGTGCGCAAACCAATGCTAACTATGTTACAAGAAAGGTAGAGGTTCAAAGCATGGGCGGTACGCCAAGGCAAGTAGACCGAAATCCATCTGCATCTACTACTAATCATCCACCTTGAGATATCTATCCAGAACATCTCGCTGGTATTAAGTTGCGAGTCCCACCCATAGTGTAAACTCAAAGCAACAGACAACTGCATTAAAAGAACTTTGTGTAAAGTAAACAATCCTTGCACCCGCGGGCACAAGCACCATTGTTTTCCCCCTTGTGGCAACAGCACATCCCCTAGACTCATGTTTCTGTCACTCAAGCTAGTCATCGAGGGGCATGAACCCACAATCAAGCATAACGTTCCCTCTTGGAGTCACTACCTACTACTTGGCCAAAGCAATAAATAACAACGGAGAACATGCAAGAATTACTTACGAACATAAATATAAAAGAGGTGAATCAAATATATTACTCAAACACAATCTGAACATAATCTCACAATCCATCGGATCCCAGCAAACTCATCATAGCAACAACATAAGGATTACATATGTGCCTCGATCATGTAGGGCAGCTCACGAGGACTAATTAGTGAAGCACAAGAACGGGAGGAGAACATCACATAGCTACTGGTCATGGACCCATGGTCTAAGGAAAACTACTCACAATTCATCCGGGAGGCGTCCATGGTGGTGGAGAAGCTCCCGGTGGTGATCCTCCCCTCCGGCAGGGTGCCGGGAAGAGTTCTCCCTGTGCTCCCGATCTTGGAAGCGCGGCGGTGGCGGAACAGAGATGAGATCACGAAAAAGGGTTCCCGTCTCGAGGGTTTCGGGACACGATATAAATATATGCCAAAGGGGGGCATCAGCGGAGGCCTGGGGGGCCCAGGCGCCCCCCCCGGCGCGTCCAGGAAGGGGGCCGCGCCACCAGGGCGCCTGGAGCCCTGGTGGCCCCCCTCCGGCTGTACTTCGGGTGCCGGGAAGCTTCTGGAACGTTGATTTTTTATATGATTTTTCCGGGATTTTTCAGGCAGTTTTCGTAATGGGAAAACCTGAAATACAAAAACAGCAGAAAACAGAAACTGGCACTGGGGTGCACTGAGTTAATAGGTTAGTCCGAATATGATCAAAAGTGTATGAAAGTGTATAAATATCATAGCAATATCACCCAAAAGAGGCATGGAGCAAGCAGAAATTATAGATACGTTTTGGACGTATCAACATCCCCAAGCTTAATTCCTGCTCGTCCTCGAGTAGGTAAATGATAACAAGAATAATTTCTGTGGTGACATGCTATTAACCATATCGGACTTTTTCATAGTCACATGACAAAATCTTACTGAGACAATGAATCTGTAGTAATTAAGTTGCCTCATGAGAAAATCACAAAGAACTGAAAGTTTTACAATATGATACTGAAACATCAAATAGATTTGCAATGAGCATGGTGTGCAAATATGATAAAGTGATATCTCGCTTGCCCCCTTTAGTGAAGCAAAACATAAATGCAGGGGTACCTCCAAGGTTTAAGTGATGACTAGATACAATGATTTCAGAATAAACGATATCACAATCATGCAAAAGACAATGCTACTTTGGGACAATGCACATTACACTCAGAATGACAATCATGCTCTCAGTAGTTGGTGCTTTAAAAGAAGGTGGAGACTCTCGAACCGTGGCTTTTGTTGGCAAGGTTGAAAACCCGTAGTCGGAAACAAAGACAAAACATGTACCAGAGCTCTTGGTTTTAAAAACAGAGGTAATAATTTTTTATTTTTTTAGATTATGCATGTTTCGTCAACGAATGCGAGCAGACAACTCAATCACTTCTTGAGATGGACAAGTTTCGAGGATCGACTCCCGAATGAGGACGATCACATCCTCTTAATCTCCTTTGTTTATCACTGCCAAAGTTTTCTGATTTCTCATGAACAAAGCGTGAAGGAGGGTTTGTTTGTTATATTATTTTTTTGAGCCGGGCGCACTCTATGCCAGTTCCTTCTCGTATTATGGGTTTGCACATTATACATGCAATCCCGGGGTGAAGCTTGTCCAACTTAAAAAGATCATGAATTAACTACTACTTCCTCATGAACTTAAAACAGAGGCACAACATAGGAATGCATTTTTTTTGAATAATTTCGAGATGGTACATGCATGTCTCCGTTAGGAATGGCAGGTAAATACCATGTAGGAAGGTATGGTGGACTCATATGGCATAACTGATTTAAAGGATTTTGGATGCACAAGCAGTCAGTCCGCTTAGTACAGGTGGAGGTTAGCAAAAGACTGGGAGCGACCAACTAAAAGAGCAATGACGGTCATAATCATGCAGAGCGACAAAGCAACATTGAATCAGGCATGGTAGTTATATCGCTACTCAGAAACAAAAGATCATCAAGGCTTGACAGACTTTCTTTACAGTCTTAAATATGCGTGAGCATACGCCAAGTCAATCAAAATAAATTCTTGAAGGAAGATATTACTAAACCATACCACATCATAGGCAAACAAATCATGTTGGTACTCCAATAACACATTGGGAACCCCCCAGCTATTTGAGACTAACCATAAGAAAACATGAACTACTAAGCACCATTATGCACGTAGCATTTTTATCATAGACATATCAACCAACGCAACAGAAGCAAACTCTCTTAATAAGATAAGCATGAATACTAAAGAGAGTTCAAGCAACCAACTAAACAAAAGCTCTTTAAAAAGATAAGCATGAAAACTAAAAGCTAAGCATGATAGTAGCTATTGAAAGACAAAGAACACACACATCAAAGATAGACATGAAAATTCTATGTTATGTTCTAGGTAGAAGTGGAGCGTGTTTCTCTCCCACATAAAGAAAGCTGAGTTCCGACTCGTTATGAAAAGCTAAAGAAAACTAAAAAGAAAAACTAAAAGCAAGACGCTCCAAGCATAGCACATAACACATGAAGTGATAAAAATAGAGTGGAACGAAAGACGAACTGATAATGTTGATGGAGAAGGGGATGCACGGGGGCATCCCCAAGCTTAGACGCTTGAGTCTCCTTGAATATTTCTTGGGGGTGCATGGGGGCATCCCCAAGCTTGAGCGTTTGACACTCCTGAATCTTTTTATCATCTTCCCTCGCACACTTGAAAACTGCCTTCATACATAACTCATCATAATCTGATTAGCGAGGTTAGTACCCATAATAAAATAATTGTTCCTTGCTGGAAATAAAGATATTCTTGAAGGTCTACTGTTTCTCAAGATTGCCAAAAGGTTTTTGCAAAGAAAAAGCAAGCTCAAGGTTTGCAAAATGAAGGAAAGGCAAAACAGGACAGAATCTGTGAAAAACAGAACGGCAGGTAGTAAATGATTTTTTTCGGGGCACTTCTACAACTCTAATCAAAAAACTCAGAACAGACGCACGAAAGACAATTGTACAGAGCACGCTGTCGAAAAAATTCAGACCAAAAAGATGATCTGGTGATTTTATACGAATTTTTCTATCCAAGGACAGAATCTGTTTCCTGGACAACACGTCACAACTTTTGAACTTTCTTGCAATCAGAGGCTACACTTGGCACAAAGTTGAAAAGCAAAGATACAATGATGATGCTACTGTAGTTAACAACATCAAGACACAACAAAAGCAAAATAAAATTTTATTCATGTGGGCTGCCTCCCAAAAGCGCTTTCTTTTATGCCTTTAAGCTAGGCATAATGCATAGAGATCAAGTTGTATCAATTGAACCATCATCAAGATCATCAAAAAGCTCTTCAATAATACAACTAGTCTTAAGAGGACTTTCAAATAAAGGCCTCATAGAGATACTTCTAGGGAGAAGACCAAAAGGATAAAAGTCAAGGGAAGATTCATTTATAAATTCATCAAAGAGAGGTGTTTCTTCCAAAGTCTTTACAGTTTCAACCCCTTTGGCAATAGATGGATTACTTTTAGAACGGGGAGCCTTTGGAACATGAACAAACTTAGGCTTCCTCTTTGCCGGAGTTTCTACCTTTTTGGTTTTGATCGAGGAGAAAGTAGTTCTTAGAGTATCAAAGATTTCCTCAATCTTGTCTATCCTAGAAGAGTCCAAGTCATGGGATTTGATGGTCTCCAAAGTTTTGAAAATTTTATGCATGGAGCTATCAAGCCTATTCAAATTCCCTTGGATCTTACGATCCAACTCATTTATCTTATTAATGTTTGGCATCTCTAGCTCTATCTTTTCAAGTTTTTTCATAATGTGAGCTAGGGTGATGTCCTCTTGAATGCTAACAACAGGGGGATTCCCAACAAGATTTTCAATAATACTAAGAGACTCCCAAACTGGGGCCTCTAGGAAAATCCCATTGATAGCAGTATCTAAAATAAACCTATTCCAAGAAGTAATTCCAACATAAAAATTTCTAAGCAGGATAGTAGTAGGTTGCTTCTTGGTGGCTCTTTTTTGGGAATCATTAGTTCTATACCAAGCATCTTTCAGACTTTCCCCACCTCTTTGTTTAAAGGTGAGAACTTCTGCCTCGTCAAAGAAAAAAGGACCCGACATAATGACAACTAAAGAATGAGATAACTGTTTTTGTGATTTTTGATAGAAGATACTAAAGCATAACTGAAAGGTAAACTAACAAGACTAAAAAGCAAAGGTAAAAGATAGCGCGCAACTCCCCTATCTTGAAGAGTGGAGTCCCCGGCAATGGCGCCAGAAAACTTTGCTTGATGGCTTTTCGCCCCTCGTTGGTTACCCCAAGTGGAAGGTTTGAGATGCAGTGTAGCGGAAGTTTTCCCTCGGCAAAGATACCAAGGATCGATTTCCCTAAGACTCCTAGTTTCAACAAGAAGGTGTCAACTGCTAACGGCGCCAGATATTAGCAATCAACGTGGACCTGCACACAGATACAAATAACTTTGCTCCCAACGAGTACAGAGAGGTTGTTGATAACCCTCAACCGTAAGGGATCGAGATAGTCTTCGCGGGTAAGAATAACCCAATTTATTGATTCGACACACGGGGAGCCAAAGAGTATTTATAAGCTTTGACAGTTGAGTTGTCAATTCAACCGCACCTGAAATATACTTACTTGCAACAAAAGATAAGTGGTAACAGTGATATGATAGTGATGATAGTAATAGTAAAAGTAAACAACAAAAGTAAATAGCAGTAGTAAATGGCAAAAGTAGCAACTAGTGACAAGCAGGATTTAAAACACTGTAGGCTAGGGAGATGGATGGTTGGGCGCTGCATGGATGAGATAGATTCTAACTTGGGGCACGGCACACGGAAAAGTAACGATCATCTAGGCAAATATCAAACATTAGGCATGTATCCCATAGGTAGTTGTGCGTGCTTGCAATAAGAACTTGCACAACATCTTTTGTCCTACCATCCCGCTACGAACGGGGCCAAAAGGAACTTATGGATATTAAGGTGCTCCTGTCAAAGAGCACCGGAACAAAGCAATGAACTCAATGGATACATGTAATCCTCAAACTACGGACCATTCCCTTTGGTGTCCCAAGCTGTCACTTTTGGGATCGCCGGTTCTGAACCGTAACAGGTGCAAACAACTCATAGATAGGATCACGAACACAAATATATTCATACAAACACATATGGTTCAGATCTGAAATCATGGCACTCGGGCCCTAAGTGTCAAGCATTAAGAATAACAAGTTGTAGCAAAGATGATAAACACCATAGTAGATGATAGGCAACATGCCCCCAACGATCTGATAAACTATTACATGATCTAACTCATCCAATCCCTACCATCCCCTTCGCCTACAGCAGGGGAATTACTCACACATGAAAGGGGAAGTCATGGAGGGATGATGGAGTGGTGATGATGATGACGATGGAGACGATCTCCCCTCTCCGGAGGCCAATTCAGCCTCGAGATTAGCCCTCCCGAGGAAGAACAGAGGGTGGCGGCGGCTCCGCGAAGGAAAACTGCGAAAGAACTTCTGATCTGGGGTTTCTGCGTCGGGAGTAAAAATACGAGGCAAAGTAGGGCACCAAGGGGTGTGGGACCCACCCAGGCGGCCCCCCGGCGCGGCCCAGGGGGGGCGCCCATAGGGCGCTTGGGCACCCCCTGGCCCCACTTCTGGCTCCTGGTTCCTTCGGGTGCGTGGATTTTCTGTGATTTTTCGTGGATTTTTCTGAGATACTTAAAAATCTGTTTTCCTGCAGACAAATAAACCATACAGGCAGCTCTGCTGAAAACAGCGTCAGTCCGGGTTAGTTTAGTCCAAATCATGCAAGAATGAGGCCAAAACAATATCAAAAGTGTTTGGAAAAGTAGATACGTTTGAGACGTATCAACTCCCCCAAGCTTAGCATATTGCTTGTCCTCAAGCAATTCAGTTCAACGAACTGGACGCGACAAAGAAAACTTTGACAAACTCTTTTGCTTCATTAGATGTATATAAGCATGTACTACGAAAGGAGTTTAGCAAGTATTGAAACAGTACTTATGAGGACAATGCAAGGAGCAATCCTTCTTTCAAGTGACCAGTCACAAATACTTAAAAGTAAATAATATATTACTGAAAATCAAGACAAGATTACATTGCACATAGCTTGAGCATACTAGGGTGGTATCTCGCTAGCCTCCATGAGTGAAGCAAAACATAAATGCAGAAACTCCTCCAGAGTTTTAAAGGAGACTAGAACTAAGAATTTCAGAATAAATCATATCACAAGTATGCAGAAGACAATGTAATACTTTGGGACAATGCACATTACACTCAGAATGACAATTATGCTCTCCTAGTTGGTGCTTTGAAGAAAGAAGGTGAGACTCTCGAACCGTGGCTTTTATTGGCAAGGTTGAAAACCCGTGGTCGGAAACAAAAACTAAACATGTACCAGAGCTCTTGGTTTTAAAAAACAGAAGTAAACATGTTTTGAGAGGTGCATATTTCGTCAACGAATGCTAGCAGATAACTCAGTCACTTTTTGAGTGGACAAGTCTCGAGGAACGGCTCCCGCATGAGGACGATCACATCCTCTTAATCTCCTTTGTTTATCACTGCCAAAGTTTTTTGATTTCTCATGAACAAAGCGTGAAGGAGGGTTTGTTTGTTATATTATCTTTTTGAGCCGGGCGCACTCAATGCCAGTTCCTTTTCGTATTAGGGGTTTGCACATTAGACATACAATCCAGGGGTGAAACTTTTCCAACTTAAAAAGATCATGAATTAACTACTACTTCCTCATGAGCTAAAACATAGGCACAAAAGAGAAATGCTTTTGATTAGTTTCGAGATGGTACATGAAAGTCTTCGTTAGGAATGGCAGGTAGATACCATGTATAGGAAGGTATAATGGACTCATATGGCATAACTGGTTTTAAGGATTTTGGATGCACAAGCAGTCAGTCCGCTTAGTACAGGTGGAGGTTTAGCAAAAGACTGGGAAGCGACCAACTAGAGAGCAATAACGGTCATAATCATGCAGAGCGACAAAGCAACATTGAATCGGGCATGAAAGTGATATAACTATTCTAAAACTCAAAGATCATCAAGGCAAAGTAGACTTTTTAGTCTTAAACATGTGTAAGCATGTGCCAAGTCAATCCAAAAATTCTCTAAAGGGAAATACCACCTTAGTATACCAGACTATGAACAGTGCAATGCATGTAGATCATTTCAATAACACATTATACACTCTAGTTATTCGGGACTAGCCACAAGGAAAGCATGAACCACTGGAAGAGCATTGTAAACATAGCACTATGTCGCTACAAGCTGGTCTCTAGATCATAAGTACAGGCATATGTACAAAAGTAGAAACAATAAGAGTTCATACCGGTCTTCCTTGTTGCTTCCCTCCAGTCGATCTTCGTCATCACTGCTTGTCACTTGCACGATCGAACGTAGGAAATATAACCAAATGCCATCACGAACTCGAGCTGATCTCTGAAAACAAAGCAAACTAAAGAGAGAAAGGAAATCTTTTTGGTTTTTTCAAAGGTTGAATAAAAGCAAAAGAAAGAGAAAATCTTTTTGTTGTTTTTGCAAAGAGAGAAACAAAGAAGAACGGGCAAAAACTTCGAAAAGATCAAAGCGAATAAAACGGATAATACAATGGAAAAGTGAGAAGGGCACGTACTCCCCCAAGCTTAGGCTTTTGGCCTAAGTTGGTAGTAGCTACTGCCCCCAGGAGCCTCCTGCTCCAGGGGTATGGTGGTGAGTCCAAGGGTCGTAGAAGGATGCTGGCGCGTACACCGAACTCCTCGGAGTCTCCCACGAGGAAGGTTCCGAACGCCAAACAGAGGAAGACCCTTCACCAAACTCGGTGGCGGTCTCTTCCTGAAAATGTGGTATCTCACCGTGCCTCTCCTCGTAGGGCACAACCCCCTCCATGGGGTTATGAAACTGATGCTGGGCCATGAACTCATCGAATTGAACAACATCAAAGGACCATCCGTTCCTGCGAGAAAAATCAAACAAAAGAGGTGCAGGTAGACGGATCTCGCGTTCCGCGGCAGTTCCGAAACGCAAGATATAAATAAGATTATCAAGCTCAGAACCCATGGTAACAAACTTATGCCTTTTCATAGCAGCAAGATCAAAGCTTAAATAAGTAAAAGGAGTATCATCAGGGTGTGGGGTGCCTCCAAGATTCTCTAAGATAAGTGTGGCATAAACGCCACCATATAAGTCCCCCTTGTTACCGTTCATAGCAAGGCGTCGAGCAATTAAGGTACCCAGATTATAATCAGACCCCCCTGAGAGGGCTGCTGCCAGGATAGCAATATCCGGAGCAGAAATGTTGCTCGTGTTGTCACGAGCTAACACCCCTCTAGCAATATAATATGCAAAATACCTGAGGTGAGGAAATAAGATGCTGGAGATCTTCGACCGATGAATATCCCTCGTACCCATGCTGCAGAGAGAGTTGATGACGGTTTTCAGCTCGGAGGGCTGAGTGGCCATCCTTGCCGTCCTCCCAACATTCGGCACACCTATTATTTCACAAAAATTCCCCAAATTCATGGTGATAAGATCATTATAAATTTTAAACTCAATAGCACCTGAATCAGGATTATATCTAAAACTGTTAATGAAACTGGAGGTGAGTTTTTGATACTGAGTAACACGACTCGTGACGAGTCGCGTCAAACCTGCATTAGCACAAAGATTATAAAACTCATCCTTGATTCCCGCAGCTTCCATGAATTCATCACATGGAAATGTCATCGCACGTGCTGGACTTGTGTCTTCCAACAACTCCAGGGGCACATGATCTTCATTATAGCTCACCCTAGCAGTTGAGGGTGAAGCTGCGGCTCTAGTAACTCGATCGGAGTGTGCGGGCCTCCTCTTCTCAAGCTACCCTTTTGCCCTTCCTAACAAACTCATTTCTGAATTTTTTTGCAATTTACAAAAACGAGGATTAAAACGAAGTGAGTTAAGGCAAACTACTCAACTCACTTGCCCAAGGCATAAACTTGCATCAAAACTTGGAAAATAACTTTCTACACATGCATGCAAGCTCATCTCTACAGCACCAAGAACTACTAAATACTCACAAATGAGGCCACCAATCAAAAATCTAATTGGAGGGGTGGAGGAGTCACATACCAGGGAGTATTTGCTCAAAATTTCAGCTCAAATGATGGGCTGTAGAGAGAGATCGAAGAATCGCCTCCAAGAATAGCAAGAACACAAGAACAAGAGCAGAACTCGAGTTTTTGGAGAAAGAGAGAAAGGGAGGAAGAAGACATACCTGGAGGGGGGTCCCGTGGGCCCCAGGCGCCCTGTGGGCGCGGCCAGGGGCTGGGCCGCGCCAGCTGGCCGCCTGGGCCACTTGTGGGTCCCCCTGGCTGGCCCCAGGACTTTTTGGGTCTCTCCCGTCGTGGAAATTTTTATTATAATTTTTCTGGAATTTTTCTGAAAACTTCACTGTTGAAATTTTTTCGAAGTTCAAAAAGCTGCGGAACTCTCTGAAAACTTGAAGCAGTTAGTAGTATTGTGAAGCTTCAAAAACATAAATACTTGGTACAACAAGTAGGACAAAACTAAAAACAAGTGAAAACATAACAAGCTCAACTTTTTATCCATATAAAACATGTTTACTAGTAAGGTTGATCAAGTCTTACCAACAAACAAGCGATATACAGAGCAAAAAGTCTCACCTCTTACGAAGTAATCACTGAACCTTTACTTTGATGGACATTGTCCCCACCATGATAGTTTTGTATTTGTGAGGCACATGTAGTGGACAGTCCCATTCTCCAATTTTCACGGTCTCGATATTCTCTATAGAGTTGAGGCCATGCCTCCTGTCGATCTTCTTCGGAAAATATACCGTGTGTTCTTTATCATTCACATGGAAGGTAACCTTCCCCTTATTGCAATCAATAATAGCACCTGCGGTGTTAAGAAAAGGTCTAACAAGAATAATGGACATGCTCCCATCCTCGGGCATGTCAAGCACAACAAAATCAGTAAGAATTAAACAATTAGGAACTTCTACGGGAACATCCTCACAAATACCTATCGGAACAGCGGTTGACTTGTCAGCCATCTGAAGGGAGATATCTGTAGGAATTAGTTTCTCTAAACAAAGCCTCTCGTAAAGAGAGAGAGGCATAACACTCACTCCTGCTCCAAGATCACATAAAGCAGTTTTGACATAATTATTTTTTATGGAGCAAGGAATGGTGGGTATACCTGGATCACCGAGTTTCTCAGGAATCTTTCCACTGAAAGAGTAGTTAGCAAGCATAGTAGATATTGCATCATTAGGAACTTTTCTTTTGTTAGTGACAATATCTTTCATATATTTTGAATAAGGAAGTAACTTAATAGCATCAGTCAAAGGGATTTGAAGAAAAAGAGGTTTAATCCACTCACAAAACTTATTATAATGCTCTTCTTCTTTGGATTTGATTGACTTACCTGGAAAGGGCATGGGTTTCTGTACCCATGGTTCTCTTTCCTTCCCATGTTTTCTTGCGATGAAGTCTTCTTTAGTGTACCTCTTACGTTTGTCAGGTGCTTCTTCTTATCGAACTTCAGGCGGATCATTCTTCTCATTATCATTACCTTCAGGTTCAGCACCGTCTTCAGTCTCAGCATCGGAGTTAGGTACACTGTTGGGATCAATAGCTGGTTCTTCATCTGCAATAGGGTCATTAGAATTGTCAGTCTCCTTATATTTCTTCTTCTTCTTTGGAGAGCCAACAATTTCTTCTTCCTGCATTTGAGAATCCTGCTCGATTCTCTTCGGATGCCCCTCTGGATAGAGAGGATCTTGAGTACTAGTTCCTCCTCGGGTTTTAATCCCGAAAGCCTGCAAATTATCTTGTTTGGCATTGTTAGCAAGCAAATCTCTTTGCACATTAGAAATTTGATCAAGCTGAGTTTGAACCATATGAAAATGCTTCACAAGACATTGAACATCATTAACTGTTCTATCTAAAACATCAAGCAGTCTTTTGATAGCAAGGGAATTATCATGCAACTGACTTTCTATCCTCTCATTAAAATGATTCTGTTTCATAATAAAATTATCAAACTCATCTAAACATTGATCAGGAGGCTTACCATGAGGGATGTCACTTGCGTTGAAATTCAAAAGAGAGTGTACCTCTACCATAGGAGGGTGAGTGGTAGGCTCACACAGCTTCTCAATAGGGGGTAGATTCTTCACGTCTTCAGCTTTAATACCTTTCTCTTTAATAGACTTCTTTGCTTCTCGCATATCCTCGGGGCTTAGAACAAACATGCCCCTCTTCTTTGTTGGTGGAGGTGGTTCAGGGACGGACCAATCTTCATGGTTTTTGGCAATCCTGCCCATCAGATCTTCTGCATCGTCCGGTGTTCTTTTCCTGAAAACACAACCAGCACAACTGTCCAAATAGGACCTAGATTCATTAGTTAGACCAGCATAGAATATATCGATTAATTCATTCTTAGGGATTTCATGTCCTGGTCTAGCCCGAATCAGACCGCAGTACCTCCCCCAAGCTTTAGGGAGGGACTCATCCTGCAACTGTTTAAAGTTATAAATTCTTTGTAAAGTAGCATGTTGCATGTGAGCAGGAAAGTACTTATCAATAAAAGAGTGACCTAAGTCCTGAGGACTCTTAATGGAACCGCATGGGAGTGAATCATACCATGCTTTAGCACCTTCCTTCAACGAGAAAGGAAGAAGCTTGGTCACATAAAAGTATCGTATCTTTTCATCTGTGGTAAACAGGCTACCCAACTCACCGAGTTTAGTCAGGTGTATAATAGCATCATCATTTTCTCTGCCATAAAAGGGGTCAGCTTCACCCATAGGTATAAGTGAAAGATCAACAGAGAAATCATAATCAGGATCATCAATGCATATAGGGGATGTAGCAAATTCAGGATTAGGAACGGTTTTGTTCTTCAGAGAGTGTTTTTCAAACAGTTTCTTAATAGCTTCAGGGTCAGAGCCGGAAAACTCTGTCAGTTCCCTGCATAAATCTTCATCTAGTATATAGTAATCATCATCAAGGAGACTCTCCTTGAGTTTACTGAAATCAGGATAATCATAAGTTTCACCAATAGGGTAGCGAGTAACAGGAAGTTCAATTCCAGACTTTTTAGCAGCAGCAGCAATTTGTTTCTCAAGAGCATAACCAAGCGAACTAATATCATCAAAAGTAGTAGAAGCATCATCAAGAGTATCAGACATAGTAACAGATTCAGTAGGAGCATTATGTGGTGGTGGTGAGGCAAACTTACTCATAACAGAAGGTGAATCAAGCGTAGCACTAGTGCTCAGAGCAGTACCTCTTCTTGTAGTGGATAGTAAGATCGGAACCTTGGGGTCTCCTTTCTTACCCATAGTGGATAAAGTGCAGCAGGTAGGATACCTCAAGTAGACTTGTAAATATTGCTATACTCCCCGGCAACGGCGCCAGAAAAAGGTACTTGATAACCCTCAACGTAAGGGATCGAGATAGTCTTTGCGGGTAAGAATAACCCAATTTATTGATTCGACACACGGGGAGCCAAAGAGTATTTATAAGCTTTGACAGTTGAGTTGTCAATTCAACCGCACCTGAAATATACTTACTTGCAACAAAAGATAAGTGGTAACAGTGATATGATAGTGATGATAGTAATAGTAAAAGTAAACAGCAAAAGTAAATAGCACTAGTAAATGGCAAAAGTAGCAACTAGTGACAAGCAGGATTTAAAACACTGTAGGCTAGGGAGATGGATGGTTGGGCGCTGCATGGATGAGATAGATTCTAACTTGGGGCACGGCACACGGAAAAGTAACGATCATCTAGGCAAATATCAAACATTAGGCATGTATCCCGTAGGTAGTTGTGCGTGCTTGCAATAAGAACTTGCACAACATCTTTTGTCCTACCATCCCGCTATGAACGGGGCCAAAAGGAACTTATGGATATTAAGGTGCTCCTGTCAAAGAGCACCGAAACAAAGCAATGAACTCAATGGATACATGTAATCCTCAAACTACGGACCATCCCCTTTGGTGTCCCAAGCTGTCACTTTTGGGATCGCCGGTTCCGAACCGTAATAGGTGCAAACAACTCATAGATAGGATCACGAACACAAATATATTCATACAAACACATATGGTTCAGATCTGAAATCATGGCACTCGGGCCCTAAGTGTCAAGCATTAAGAATAACAAGTTGTAGCAAAGATGATAAAAACCATAGTAGATGATAGGCAACATTCCCCCAACGATCTGATAAACTATTAAATGATCTAACTCATCCAATCCCTACCATCCCCTTCGCCTACAGCAGGGGAATTACTCACACATGAAAGGGGAAGTCATGGAGGGATGATGGAGTGGTGATGATGATGACGATGACGACGATCTCCCCTCTCCGGAGGCCAATTCAGCCTCCAGATTAGCCCTCCCGAGGAAGAACAAAGGGTGCCGGCGGCTCCGCGACGGAAAACTGCGAAAGAACTTCTGATCTGGGGTTTCTGCGTCGGGAGTAAAAATACGAGGCAAAGTAGGGCACCAAGGGGTGTGGGACCCACCCAGGCGGCCCCCCGGCGCGGCCCAGGGGGGGCGCACACAGGGCGCCTGGGCACCCCCTGGCCCCACTTCTGGCTCCTGGTTCCTTCGGGTGCGTGGATTTTCTGTGATTTTTCGTGGATTTTTCTGAGATACTTAAAAATCCGTTTTCCTGCACACAAATAAACCATACAGGCAGCTCTGCTAAAAATAGCGTAAGTCCGGGTTAGTTTAGTCCAAATCATGCAAGAATGAGGCCAAAACAATATCAAAAGTGTTTGGAAAAGTAGATAAGTTTGAGACGTATCAGTTGTCAATCCCTCCGGCCTTGTCGTTTACAAAGGATCAAACGCAAGTGATAATAGTGATAGGTTTTGCTGTAATAGTAAGTAAAAAGCGGGAAGTAAATAGCGGATGTGATCAATGATGGTAATATGGACCGGGGTCCCATGATGTTCACTAGTGATGTCTCTCTCCCAAAAGACGATAAAACAGCTATGTGAGGTAAACGAATTACAGCTGGGCAATTGACAGAATTATGTGCGCAAACCAATGCTAACTATGTTGCAAGAAAGGTAGAGGTTCAAAGCATGGGCGGTACACCAAGGCAAGTAGACCGAAATCCATCTGCATCTACTACTAATCATCCACCTTGAGATATCTATCCAGAACATCTCGCTGGTATTAAGTTGCGAGTCCCACCCATAGTGTAAACTCAAAGCAATAGATAACTGCATTAAAAGAACTTTGCGTAAAGTAAACAATCCTTGCACCCGCGGGCACAAGCACCGTTGTTTTCCCCCTTATGGCAACAGCACATCCCCTAGACTCATGTTTCTGTCACTCAAGCTAGTCATCGAGGGGCATGAACCCACAATCAAGCATAACGTTCCCTCTTGGAGTCACTACCTACTACTTGGCCAAAGCAATAAATAACAATAGAGAACATGCAAGAATTACTTACGAACATAAATATAAAAGAGGTGAATCAAATATATTACTCAAACACAATCTGAACATAATCTCACAATCCATCGGATCCCAGCAAACTCATCATAGCAACAGCATAAGGATTACATATGTGCCTCGATCATGTAGGGCAGCTCACGAGGACTAATTAGTCAAGCACAAGAACGGGAGGAGAACATCACATAGCTACTGGTCATGGACCCATGGTCCAAGGGAGACTACTCACAACTCATCCGGGAGGCGTCCATGGTGGTGGAGAAGCTCCCGGTGGTGATCCTCCCCTCCGGCAGGGTGCCGGGAAGAGTTCTCCTGGTGCTCCCGATCTTGGAAGCGCGGCGGCGGCGGAACAGAGATGAGATCGCGAAAAAGGGTTCCCGTCTCGAGGGTTTCGGGACACGATATAAATATATGCCAAAGGGGGGCATCAGCGGCGCCCCCCCGGCGCGGCCACGAGGGGGGCCGCGCCACCAGGGCGCCTGGAGCCCTGGTGGCCCCCCTCCGGCTGTACTTCGGGTGCCGGGAAGCTTCTGGAACGCTGATTTTTTATATAATTTTTCCGGGATTTTTCTGGCAGTTTTCGTAATGGGAAAACCTGAAATACAAAAACAACAGAAACAGAAACTGGCACTGGGGTGCACTGAGTTAATAGGTTAGTCCAAATATGATCAAAAGTGTATGGAAGTGTATAAATATCATAGCAATATCACCCAAAAGTAAATAGTGGATGTGATCAATGATGGTAATATGCAAGAGACAACTGCATTAAAAGAACTTTGCGTAAAGTAAACAATCCTTGCACCCGCGGGCACAAGCACCGTTGTTTTCCCCCTTGTGGCAACAGCACATCCCCTAGACTCATGTTTCTGTCACTCAAGCTAGTCATCGAGGGGCATGAACCCACAATCGAGCATAACGTTCCCTCTTGGAGTCACTACCTACTACTCGGCCAAAGCAATAAATAACAACGGAGAACATGCTAGAATTACTTATGAACATAAATATAAAAGAGGTAGATCAAATATATTACTCAAGATCAATCTGAACATAATCTCATAATCCATCGGATCCCAGCAAACTCAACATAGCAACAACATAAGGATTACATAGGTGCCTCGATCATGTAGGGCAGCTCACGAGGACTAATTAGTGAAGCACAAGAACGGGAGGAGAACATCACATAGCTACTGGTCATGGACTCATGGTCCAAGGGAGACTACTCACGAGTCATCCGGGAGGCGTCCATGGTGGTGGAGAAGCTCCCGGTGGTGATCCTCCCCTCCGGCAGGGTGCCGGGAAGAGTTCTCCTGGTGCTCCCGATCTTGGAAGCGGCGGCGGCGGCGGAACAGAGATGGGATCGCGAAAAGAGTTCCTGTTCTGAGGGTTTCGGAGGACGCTTTAAATATATGCCAAAGGGGAGAAATGCCATGAAGAATTTCGAGATACTCCGGACGAATGACAAGAGGAAGGTGGAGCTAAAGATGGAAATGATTGAAAACAAGCTTGGAGAAGGCATGTGACTGATGGAAATCATTCTTACGTCACACTTTGAAAAGAATTCTCCGGAAAAAGAAGAGTCAGGTAAGATCCTGGAAAAAGACCTGTGGGTAAGGGCCCACTCAAAAGAAACACCGTTGGAATGATTACTTGAGAGATATTGCGCCGGTTGAATTAAATGGCTTGGATGAGATAACAATCTCAAGATAACATGAACAGGATGAAAATGGAAACACGAGTCCTCTGAGATCTCTTGTACACTGCGGATAAGAATTAGGGAGAGTTGAATAATCAAGAGAGACTTTGGATAATAATTTCAACATGGGAAAACATGTTAAAAAAAAGGAAGAGATATGATCATGACCGAGGCTTGAATTTATTCCATCAGAGAAGAAACGAGAACGGAGAATGATGAACTTGAAGCTCTTGAGCATCTTCACGATAAATCACCGGATAAGAACATTGAAGGAAATGAATGAAGAAATATCACATGAATCAAATGGATATTTCATTTGAGAATTTCTGGCTCCATAAAGAAAAGGGTGGGTGGGTGGGGAAAACAACGACAACTTGGGATGAATGAAACAGATAAATCGTCAGATTTCTCAACGGCGTCTGTATGGAATAACTTGAAGAGAAGGCACACCGGTTGAAAAGGATTACCATGAAAAACTCGATGGTCAAGAAGAATTTGTACTCCCATAGAATTATGAGAACACCGGTTAGGAAAGGTATGGAATCAACACTTGACATCGAAGCAACTCGAATACCAGAATCGAAACAAAACAACGGATAGATATGTTGCAACATGATCTTCACAATATCATTCGAACAGAGAATTGAACGAATGAATTCCGTAGGTACATCAACTTGTCGAGAAGCCACTTGGGAGAACAAAAGGTAAATAAAAGCAACAAGGAGCAGATAGAACAAATACAAGATAGAAGCTTCATTCGACATATTCATGCTGAAAGCTTATGGAACGTGTTACAAAAGGGTTTTGCAATCCCCGGATCAGCATAGCCAAGGACCCTTTAAGATGCAACTCCCGATTGGAACAACGCCCATAAAGCCACTTCACTCAATGTAGAACCCCGAACTCCATATCATGCATTCCTTGGAAGAATGCCTACGAGCTACTAGATGAACCCACCTATTAATTTCCGAAAGTTCCCAGTTATGCAATCAGGTGTTGGGGATACAGGGGAAGCACCGCGCACTCAACTCTAATCCTACATCCAGCTGTATCCATCCTTCAACACATAACCAGTTATTTCCGGAAACCGTTTACCTCGGACCTTCGAAACGCATCTGCTATACAAGCTATGGCAATACTCACGAACTACCTCCCCAGTACTGGGTGATGTCGGGGTTATCTTACCACTAACCGCATAGGAGAGTTTTCGATGTCGGCCGTCTTAAGTATTCCAGAACTGCTGCGATATATTTGTGACGACAACACCTCGGAGCTCAGCTCCCCGGGACACTGCCACAACCCCTAATGACAGGAGGCATCGAGAACAATGTTCTCGTCACAAAGACATCGGAACAATCCAAACAATACTCGCGTGATCCTAAATTTTTTTAGTGAATTTTGAGAGTAGAAGAGACAAGTAATCGTCAGGAGTCCTCACCAGAGTGAAAAGGGATGAGGAGCAAAAGAAATCCTACTCTCCGAGGTCGAAGAAGTGTGTGCCTAGACTCAACCATCAACGATTAGATCAATCAGTGGGGGCTCCTAGGTCGAAGAAGGCTCTGATACCAACTTGTAATGCCCAGGATGGGACTATACCTCCTATGTGTCGAGGCACGACTTAAAGGTATAAGCCCATTCTGGAATGATCTCAAGTTCGGTATCTTTGCACGACTCATGTAAAAATAGGGATGAAATTGCAAAAGGATAGTTGGCTTACACTCGCCACGTCACACAATACATTACATAAGCAAAACATCACAACCCGACTACGGGCGAAGATCCAAAAGAAAGATACCAAATACATAAAGCCACAGGTCCGAATCGCCCCTTGTAGAAACCACTACTAATCGTCGAAAACGTCACAAGCATACGGCCACGCTCTTCATGGAACTCCCGGAAGTTCTGACCCATCTCCTGCGTCAATCTCGGGTGAACATGCATCTGGTGTTGTAGTATCTGTGAGACACAAGGACTCAGCAATCCCATAACCATGGGTATCAAGACTAGCAAAGCTTTATGGGTAGGAAGAGGTAAAGTGGTGAGGTTGCAGCAGCGACTAAGCATAATATGGTGGCTAACTTACGAGTACAAGAATAAGATGAGCATCTACGTAAACGGTCGCAAACTAGTAGTGATTGCTAAAGATCCTGAACTACCTACGAGTCAAACATAACCCCGCTGTGTTCTCTTCTCCAAGTGAAAAGAGACAGTCACGGTTACTCACACAGTTGTGTGTTTTACTTCGGATCATCTGTCAAGTTTTCTACAACCGGACATTAACAAATTCCAATCTGCCACATAACCGCGGGCACGGCTTTCGAAAGATCATAACCCTGCAGGGGTGTCCCAACTTAGCCCATCACAAGCTCTCACGGTCAGCTGAAGTGATAAATATAATATCATCACCCCTTATCTTAGGGAAATCCGATCAGGCTCGGCATCCCGGTGCACAAGACATTTCGACAATGGTAAAACAAGTACAACAAGACCTCCCGGCGTGCCGACACCCTGATGGTAGCCGCGCGCATCTCGTCTCAGGCCACGTCCGGATGAGCACTACGTACAGCAACCGAAGACCCGAGATAACTGGGTGGCACCGCAAGTGGCTCTAGTTTGGGACCAACACCATCAGCACTGGCCCCCCTGCTATATAGAAAAGAATCTCCAAGGAGCGTCCCCTTATGCAATTTAATTAATTAATTAATTTGTTATTATGAGGCAAATTAAAACCAATGTTGGGCCTTGTTGGAGGAGTTTTATTCAAAGACGAAGCGTCAAGGGGTCCCCATATACCCAACCGTGTAAGGAATGCAAAATCAAGGAACATAATGCCGGTTTATCGGCGCCTATGGTGGCATGAGTGGAACAAAACACCGAACAAAAGGCCAAGCCTTCCAACCATGCCCAGTATATAGGTGTGTTAATAATAACAATAGATATTGTGATATTCCCAAAGCATCAAGTTCCAACATGGAACAATCTTCATCTTCACCTGCAACTAACAATGCTATAAGAGGGGCTGAGCAAGCGGGTAACATAGCCAAACAATGGTTTGCTAGGAAGGTGTCAAATGTTAGAGGTTTCATGGCACAAGGAGAGGGGCTGACAATAAGATGGGTAGCGCGACATATAACGATAGCATCGATACAACTAAGCATGGCAATGATAGTAAAGGTATCCAAGGGTATGTTCATCTTGCCTGAGATCCCGCAAGGAAGAAGAACGGATCCGTGAAGAAGACGAAGAAGAAGCCTTGAAGAAGAACCACGAGAAGTCGAACGAATCCTCACGATCACAACGGAACAAGCACTAACGAGAAGAAGCAAGCAATACGGTAAACACACAACATGAGACACGACAATATGCTCAACCAAGTATGATGCAAGACAGTTCTATATAGGATGCACCACAAGTCTATACAGGAAGCAAAACATGGCAAGGTAGGAAGCACAGAAAAAAAACAACACAAGTCTATATGATGCAATACATGGCAAGGTATGATGCAAGACAAGTCTATATAGGAAGCAATTCATGGCAAGGTAGGAAGCACAGAAAAACAACACAAGTCTATATATGATGCAATACATGGCAAGGTATGACGCAAGACAAGTCTATATAGGAAGCAATTCATGGCAAGGTAGGAAGCACAGAAAAACAACACAAGTCTATATGATGCAATACATGGCAAGGTATGATGCAAGTGTAAACTAGCTATATAGGCATTTTAAATGAGGCCGGAAATAACAACAACAATTCTGGAAAATCCCCATGACCAAATTTAGCAATTATTAAAGAAACAACAATTTAACATTCAAAGGTTGTTATCATGATGCGGATGACATGATCAAGTTTTATGCAATTTTTAGTTAAACGTTAACATGAAGAGATATGAAGATGATAAGGAGTATTAGTCACCGTGGTGGAAAGAAAGGGTGCCACGGCGACGATCCGAAAATGGTGCCGTAACAACATTTCGGTACCGGTAACTCGTCGAGAGACCGGTGCAAAAGAAAGGAGGCGTGAGCGAGTCGAACAAGATAAAAGGTGGGGTGATCCCGTCACCGGGTTCCCACGGGTTGCCGCCAAGGCAAACGAGGGCACAACGGACACGATGCAAACATTCGATACATCTCATACAACACAACAAGCATTCGTTCACCACACCGGCATTCGACTCGGGGTATACCTTCGAAGCGTGATTTTTAGAGGGGTTCGAGTCGTCGAGGGACGTAGTGGTTCACGTTCGGAGAGGAAGTAGTCGTTCACGTTCGAAGAGGTACAAGCGGTCTTCGGCAACGGTAGTGGTACTCGTTTTGTAGATGTACTTAGCGGTTCCGAGTGCTCCGGCCATCGTGGTACTTGGCGCAATGGTCGTCGTGGTACTTGGGGTCTCGGGTCTTGGCGACGGTAGTTGTACACGGCGAGGAACTTTACGCATCATCTTGTAGTCGTTCACGTTCCGAAGATGTACATGTCGTCGGGCGTAGTTGAACTTGGCGCATCACTGGACTTGGCGAACTTGATAAACTGAAGGAGCATCGAGGGACTCGCTAGTCCCTCCTCGGGAGGTCACCTGAGGCACACGGAGGCGGCTCGAGCTGCTGGTTGTTGGCGTAGGCAGAAACGGGGCCGCTAGGACTGGAACCAGGCGCGAAAAAACAAGGACGGCCGGCGATGAGCTCCTTCGTTGGGATTCATGGCAGCATACGAACTCCTCAGGGGTTCCCAGCAGGCAGGACGTGTTGGGGAACGTTGCATGGGAAACAAAATTTTTCCTACCGTTCACCAAGATCAATCTAGGAGATGCTACTACGAGAGGAGAGTTGGATCCACGTACCCTTGTAGATCGCTAAGCGGAAGCGTTAAGAACGCGGTTGATGGAGTCGTACTCGCCGCGATTCAGATCGCCGAAGATCCTAGCACCGAAGCAACGGTGCCTCCGCGTTCTTCACACGTACGGCTCGGGGACGTCTCCTCCTTCTTGATCCAGCAAGGGGTGGAGGAGAGGTTGATGGAGAGACCGGCAGCACGACGGCGTGGTGGTGATGGTGGAGAAGGATTCCAGCAGGGCTTCGCCTAAGCACCGCGGGAGATGAAGATGTTATGGGAGAGGGAGGGCAGCACCGAGGCACAAACGTGTGTTGGCTGCCCTCCCTCTACCTCTCTATATATAGGGGGAAGGAGGAGAGGGGGGCGCCCTAGGGTTTCCCCTAGGGGGGCCGGCGGCCAGGGCAGGGGGGGCGGCGGCCAAGGGCCAGGCCCTAGGGTTTCCCCCCCTTAGGTGCCTTGCCCCCCAAGCCAGGGGGGGTGCGGCAGCCCTAGGAGGGTCCACCTCCCCTTGCGCATGAGGAGAGGGCCCAGGGGGGGGGCGCACAGCCCTATGAGGGCTGTGGTGTCCCCCCTTGTGGCCCATTAGGCCCAGAACCACTTCCGGTACCCCCGAAACCCCTTTCGGTAATCCGCCGATTTCCCGATGCTCCCCGGAACACTTCCGGACTCTGAAACCTTTCATCCTATATATCAATCTTCGTCCCCGGACCATTCCGGAGACCCTCGTCACGTCCGGGATCTCATCCGGGACTCCGAACAACCTTCGGTAACCATGCACTGTTCTCACTAACAACCCTAGCGTCACCGAACCTTAAGTGTGTAGACCCTGCGGGTTCGGAAACCATGTAGACATGACCGAGACACTCCCAGGTCAATAACCAATAGCGGGATCTGGATACCCATATTGGTTCCCACATGTTTCTCGATGATCTCATCGGATGAACCACGATGTCAAGGATTCAAGCAATCCCGTATACAGCTCCCTTTGTCTCGTCGGTATGTTACTTGCCCGAGATTCGATCGTCGGTATCTCTATACCTAGTTCAATCTCGTTACCGGCAAGTCTCTTTACTCGTTACCGTAATACATAATCCCTTGACCAACTACTTAGTCACTTTGAGCTCATTGAGATGACGTATTACCGAGTGGGCCCGGAGATACCTCTCCGTCACACGGAGTGACAAATCCCAGTCTCGATCCATGTCAACTCAACAGACACCCTCGGAGATACCTGTAGAGTACCTTTATAGTCACCCAGTTACGTTGTGACGTTTGGCACACACAAAGCACTCCTACGGTGTCAGTGAGTTACATGATCTCATGGTCATAGGAACTTATACTTGACATGCATAAAACTATAGCGATAACTGACACGATCAAAAGCTATGTTTAACGTTTGGGTCTCGTCCATCACATCATTCTCCTAATGATGTGATCCCGTTATCAAATGACAACTCATGTCTATGACCTGGAAACCGCGGTCATCTTTGATCAACGAGCTAGTCCTGTAGAGGCTCACTAGGGACACAAAGTCTGTCTATTCATCCACACATGTATTTGAGTTTCCAATCAATACAGTTATAGCATGGATAATAAACGATTATCATGAACAAGGAAATATAATAATAACTCTTTTATTATTGCCTCTAGGGCATATTTCCAACAGTCTCCCACTTGCACTAGAGTCAATAATCTAGTTCACATCGCCATGTGATTATCACTCACAGGTCACATCGCCATGTGACTAACATCCAAAGAGTTCACTAGAGTCAGTAATCTAGTTCACATCAATATGTGATTAATACTCAATGAGTTCTGGGTTTGATCATGTTATGCTTGTGAGAGAGGTTGTAGTCAACGGGTCTGCAACATTCAGATCCCTATGTTCTTCGCAAAAACTTTATGTCATATCGTAGATGCTGCTATCACGTTCCACTTGGAGCTATTCCAAACTGTTGCTCCATTATACGTATCCGGTATCTCCACTTAGAGTTATCCGGATAGGTGTTAAGCTTGCATCGACGTAACTCTTTACGTCGAACTCTTTATCACCTCCATAACCGAGAAACATTTCCTTACTCCTCTAAGGAAAATTTTGACCACTATCTAGTAATCCACTCCTGGATCACCTTTGTACCCTCTTGCCAGACATGTGGCAAGGCACACATCAGGTGCGGTACTTAGCATGGCATACCGTACAGAGCCTATGATAAAAGCATAGGGGACGACCTTCGTCCTTCCTCTTCCTTCTGCCGTGGTCAAGTTTTGAGTCTTACTCAACTTCACACCTTACAACTCAGGTAAGAACTCCTTCTTTGACTGATCTATTTTGAACTCCTTCAAAATCATGTCAAAGGTGTGTGTTCTTTTGAAAGTATCATCAGGCGTCTTGATCTATCTGTATAGATCTTGATGCCCAATATGTAAGCAGCTTTATCCAGGTCTTCCTTTGAAAAACTCATTTCAAACAACCCTTTATGCTTTCTAGAAATTCTACATCATTTCGGATCAACAATATGTCATTCACATATACTTATCAGAAATGTTGTAGTGCTCCCACTCACTTTATTGCAAATACAAGTTTCCAACAAACTTTGTATACCCAAAAACTTTGATCACTCCATCAAAGTGTATATTCCGACTCCGAGATGCTTGCTCTAGTCCATGGAAGGATCGCTGGAGCTAGCATATCCTTTTAGCATCCTTAGGATCGACAAAACCTTTCTGATTGTATCACATACAACCTTTCCTTACGAAAACTGGTAAGGAAACTTGTTTTGTCATCCATCTGCCAGATTTCATAAATGCAGCTAATGCTAACATGATTTCGACGGACTTAAGCATCGCTACGGGTGAGAAAATCTCATCGTAGTCAACTCCTTGAACTTGTGGAAAACTCTTCGCCACAAGTCGAGCTTCATAGACGGTGACATTACCGTCCACGTCCGTCTTAGTCTTAATGATCCATTTGTCTCAATGGCTTGCCGATCACAGGGCAAGTCCACCAAAGTCCATACTTTGTTTTTGATACATGGATCCTATCTCGGATTTATCGGCTTCTAACCATTTGTCGGAATATGGGCCCACCATCGCTTCTCCATAGTTCGTAGGTTCATCTTGTCCAACAACATGACCTCTAAGACAGGATCACCGTACCACTCAGGAGTAGTACATATCCTTGTCGACCTACGAGGTTCGATAGCAACTTGATCTGGAGCTTCATGATCACTATCATTAGTTTCCTCTTCAACGTCGCAGGTTCCACAGAAACATCTTTCTGTGTTGCACTACTCTCCGGTTGAAGTGAGGGTTCGACGACCTCATCAAGTTCTATCTTCCTCCCACTCAATTCTTTCGAGAGAAACTCCTTCTCGAGAAAGGACCCGTTCTTAGGGACAAACATTTTTGCCCTTGGATCTGAGATAGGAGGTATACCCAACTGTTACCTTTGGGTATCATATGAAGATGTATTTGTCCGCTTTGGGTTCGAGCTTTTCCCGGCTGAAGCCATAAGCATCGCAGCCCCAAACATCAAGAAAACGACAACTTTGGTTTCTTGCCAAACCATAGTTCATACGGCGTCGTCTCAACGGACTTAGATGGTGCCCTATCTAAAGTGAATGCAGCTGTCTCTAATGCATAACCTCAAAATAATAGCGGTAGATTGGTAAGATACACCATAGATCGCACCATATCTCATAAGGTTCGATTACGATGTCCGGACACACCATTACGCTGTGGTGCTCCAGGGGACTTCAACTGCGAAACAATTCCACAATGTCTTAAGTGATTGCCAAACTCATAATTCAGATAATATCCCCTTGATCAGATCGTAGGAACATGATCTTCTTGTTATGATGATTCTTAATCTTCACTCTGAAATTGTTTGAACCTTTCAAACGTTTCAGACTTTTGCTTCATTAAGTAAATATACCATATCTACTCAAATCGTCATTGAAGATGAGAAAATAACGATATCCACCACACGCCTTAATTCTCATTGGATCACATACATCAGCATGTATGATTTCCAACAAGTCACTTGCCCGTTTCATTGTACCTGAAAACGGGATCTCAGTCATCCTGCCCAAGAGGCATGGCTCGCATGTGTCAAGCGATTCAAAATCAAGTGACTCCAAACATCCATCAGCATGGAGTTTCTTCATGCATTTTATGCCAAAATGACCTAAGCGGCAGTGCCACAAGAAAGTGGTACTATCATTATTAACTCTACATCTTTTGGCATTAATATTATCATCATGTGTATTACTATGATCGAGATTCAACGAACCATTGGGTGCATGACCATAAAGGTATTATTCATGTAAACAGAATAACCATTATTCTCTAACTTAAATGAATAACCGTATTGCGATGAACATGATCTAATCATTTTCACGCTCAACGTAGACACCTGATAACATTTATCTAGGTTCAACACTAATCTCGAAAATAGAGGAAGTGTGCGATGGTGATCTTATCAACTTTGGAAACACTTCCAACACACATCGTCACCTCGCCCTTAGCTAGTCTCCGTTCAGTGCGTAGCTTTTGCTTCAAGTCACTAATAATAGCAACTGAACCGGTATCCAATACCCAGGTGCTACAAGGAGCACTACTAAGGTACACATCAATAACACGTATATCAAATATACTTTGTTGAAGTTGCCAGCTATCATATCTACCATGTATTTGGGGTGGTTCCGCTACCATGTGACCGTTCCCCTTACAATAGAAGCACTTTAGTCTCGAGGTTTGGGTTCAACCATGGGTTCCTTCATCAGAGCGACAACAGGTTTGCCATTCATGAAGTTTCCCTTCTAGCCCTTACCCTTTTGAAACCAGTGGTCTTGTTAAACCATCAACACTTGATGCTCCTTCTTGATCTCTACTTTTGCGGTACCTAGAACCGCTGACAGCACCGGGATCATCTCCATCCTTTGCATGTCATAGTTCATCACGAAGTTCTAGTAGCTTGGTGATAGTGTCTAGAGAATTCTGTCAACCACTATCTCACCTGGAAGATTAACTCCCACTTGGTTCAAGTGGTTTTAGCACCCAGACATTCTGAGCACGTGCTCACTAGTTGAGCTATTCTCCTCCATCCTTTTGGCAAAGGAACTTGTCAGAGGTCTCATACCTCTCAACACGGGCATGAGCCTGAAATCCCAATTTCAGCTATTAGAACATCTCATATGTTCCATGGCGTTCAAAACGTCATTGGAATCCCGATTCTAAGCCGTAAAGTATGGTGCACTAAACTATCAAGTAGTCATCAGGACGTGTCTCTCAGGTGTTCACAACATCCACAGACAACGTTGTAGGGGTTTGCACATTGAGCGGTGCATCAAAGACGTAAGCTTTCTGTGCAGCAGTGAGGACACTCCTCGGACTACGGACCCAGTCCGCATCCTTGCTTACAATATCTTTTAACTTAGTCTTTCTCTAGGATCGTATTTAAACAGGGAGCTACAACGCAAGCTATTGATCTACAACATAATTTGCAAAGGCAACTTAGACTATTGTTCATGATAAGTGAGTTATTACCTAATCAAATTAATTATAACTCCCACTCAAATTGACATCCCTCTGGTCATTCGAGCGTGACATGATCCAAATTCACCAACCCAAGTCCGATCATCACGTGAGATGAGGTGGTGTCAATGGTGAACATCAACATGTTGATCATATCTACTATATGACTCATGCTCGACCTTTCGGTCCTCCGTGTTCCGAGGCCATGTCTGTACATGCTAGGCTCGTCAAGTCTAACCCGAGTGTTCTGCATGTGCAAAACTGGCTTGCACCCGTTGTATGCGAACGTAGAGTCTATCACACCCGATCATCACGTGGTGCTTCGAAACGACGAACCTTCGCAACGGCGCACACTCGGGGGGAACACAATTTTATCTTGAAATTTTAGTGAAGGATCATCTTATAATGCTACCGTCGTCCTAAGCAAAATAAGATGCATAAAAGGATTAACATCACATGCAAATCATAAGTGACATGATATGGCCATCAACTCGTGCTTTTGATCTCCATCTCCAAAGCACCGGTATGATCTCCATCGTCACCGGCGCCACGCCATGATCTCCATCATCATGATCTCCATCATCGTGTCGCCATCGGGGTTGTCGCGCGCCCACCATGCTCTTACTACTATTGCTACCGTTTAGCGATAAAGTAAAGCATTACAAAGCGCTTAATGATTGACACGCAGGTCATACAAAAATTAAAGACAACCCTATGGCTCCTGCCGGTTGCCGTATGCATCGACATGCAAGTCGATATTAACTATTACAACATGATCATCTCATACATCAAATATATCTCATCATGTCATTGGCCATATCATATCACATACATACCCTGCAAAAACAAGTTAGACGTCCTCTAATTTGTTGTTGCATGTTTTACGTGGCTGCTATGGGTATCTAGCAAGAACGCTTCTTACCTACGCAAAGCCACAACGGTGATATTCAAGTTGCTATTTAACCTTCTACAAGGACCGCCTTGTTCTATTCCGATTCAACTAAGATAGGAGAGACAGACACCCGCCAGCCATCTTATGCAACAAAAGTCACATGTCTGTCGATGGAACCGGTCTCATGTACGTGGACATGTAAAGTTGGTCCGGGCCGCTTCATCCCATAATACCGCTGAATCAAGAAAGACTAAGGAGGGCAGCAATTTAAACATCAACGCCCACAAACCCTTTTGTGTTCTACTCGAGAAAGCATCTACGCAAGATCCTAGCTCATGATGCCACTGTTGGGGAACGTTGCATGGGAAACAAAATTTTTCCTACCGTTCACCAAGATCAATCTAGGAGATGCTACTACGAGAGGAGAGTTGGATCCACGTACCCTTGTAGATCGCTAAGCGGAAGCGTTAAGAACGCGGTTGATGGAGTCGTACTCGCCGCGATTCAGATCGCCGAAGATCCTAGCACCGAAGCAACGGTGCCTCCGCGTTCTTCACACGTACGGCTCGGGGACGTCTCCTCCTTCTTGATCCAGCAAGGGGTGGAGGAGAGGTTGATGGAGAGACCGGCAGCACGACGGCGTGGTGGTGATGGTGGAGAAGGATTCCAGCAGGGCTTCGCCTAAGCACCGCGGGAGATGAAGATGTTATGGGAGAGGGAGGGCAGCACCGAGGCACAAACGTGTGTTGGCTGCCCTCCCTCTACCTCTCTATATATAGGGGGAAGGAGGAGAGGGGGGCGCCCTAGGGTTTCCCCTATGGGGGCCGGCGGCCAAGGGCCAGGCCCTAGGGTTTCCCCCCCTTAGGTGCCTTGCCCCCCAAGCCAGGGGGGTGCGGCAGCCCTAGGAGGGTCCACCTCCCCTTGCGCATGAGGAGAGGGCCCAGGGGG
>LR738710.1:843672919-844006773 GCA_902687465.1 Secale cereale
GCATGTGGTTCATCCCCGAACCTAAGATAACCATGTTTCGTAAGCGTAAGCAACAGCGTGCTGAGCAAGAGCAGGAAACTCCAGCAGCCATCGATCCCTTCTGCTGTTTGTTTCTCATGTTGCTGCTTCTCTCGATGTTTTTTGCATTATTATTTTATTTTACAGGTTTGCTATTTCACATCTAGATGTGAGATATTATCTCACATCTAACTCCCTCACCTTTAAAGACAAAAAAGAAAATCCATGGAAGACTTTAAAAATAATCAAGAGTGAGGGAGTCTAAGTGTGAGAGAGTTAGATATGAGATAATATCTCACATCTAGATGTGACATAGACAGACCCTTTATTTTATAGCCTAACGGGCCGATCGATGCATGCATGCTACCGAGTTTTTCATGCATTAGTTTCACACAAGAACATCATTAATTAATTGTTGGAGCAATCATCTCTGATGCGAATTAGTGAATGTTTATACTCTAGCGTGTCACAACTTGATGGTCTATGTTATACTCCCTCCGTTCGGAATTACTTGTCTCGGAAATGGATGTATCTAGAACTAAAATACGTCTAGATACATCCATTTCTGCGACAAGTAATGCCGAACGGAGGGAGTAAAACTTAGTACAAAATGGCGGGTTCTAGATTTCACATACCATACGTGTTGAGGTAACAAATGGTGGTTGTCTCTTTTAGCCCGTCACTGGTAGAGAACCATGAGGAAATGATGCTGCTGCACCATTTTCCACCTGATCATCACATTTACATCTATGAATTATCGCCTTAATATTTATTAACAGCATACACGACGTAATGAAAAATATTACTAAAGCAATCATAATAAGTAGGAGTACATTGCAAGAAGCATGTTTTATCACAAAATGAATAGTTCAACCATTTGTTTATAGGAGTCTAAAGAGTGGTGCACGATGTTTGGACCGAGAGTGCATTATCATGACCCAGTGCTTCCACTCCCGGACTGTAATCTGTGCAAAATATGAAACCCTAGAATCAGGGCCGTACCTAAGAATCTGGAGGCCCGGTGCAAAATTTGAAATTAGGCCTTCATATGGAAATACTAATCATGAAGTCAATATGACAGTATTTTTTAACCGGAAATTATTAATAGGGTTCAAACTCCACGGAACCTGAAATTTGAACTTTTTTCTTCAAATTTTATGTTTCAAAGAAGACACACATACCTATGGATGTATACTATTTTTGTAAAGTTTAATGCCAAAATACGTTTTATGCGAGGTACACAAAAATAACAAAATTATGTATTTCTTGCACATACTATCCACTATAAAGTACATACAAGAATTTTTTTTGTACAACTCATACCAAACCAAAGTGTATTTCACAATGAAATTTTACACAAATCTACAAGAACTTGTGTATTTATATTCAGTTTTTTTAACTTAAAATGTCGTTTTTTGAAAGTAAAAAATGTGGAGCCTGAGAGCTAAAAAGCCTCACTCATTTATTAGCATACAATAAACATAATATTCTGAATAATAACACAAGAGCGATGGCTGATGGGAAGAAAAACTAAATAGATGAGAGCAGAGCGTATGAATCCATTCTTACCTCAAATATCTCTGAAAAATCTGGAAAGTGATTTTCTGAAAGGAGAACAGAGAAGACGTCCCTTTGGATTATGATGCATGCGAAATTTTCTAATCAAACTGGAGGTTGATTAATATCACTAACAGCTACTATGTGTGAGAGAGAGAGAGAGAGAGGCGTGCCGCGTGCGTCTGTGTCATTGTGCAGGATGTGTACTGGTTGGCATTGGAAGCCGGAAGGTTGCACTGGAGGTTATACATTCCTTAATTGTCCTCTTAATTAACGTTGTTAATTGCTATTTAAGATACATTTGGGGCCCCAAAATTTTATGGGCCCCTGTGCCGTTGCACACCCTGCACCTGGTACGGGCCTGCCTAGAATTATGTGTTGTATTGATCTGACCCTCATATGGGGTATATATAGAATACACGAGGGGGTAGAGACTTGGAGTACAAGATAAGTAATACATGATTTAAACCTAGTCGATCTAGTCCTTATCTCTATCTTTAAACCCAAACTATATTCTAACATTCCCCCTCAGTCGTAGCGGGAGTGAAACGGACGATTGCGACTGGATTTGAAGTATCGCGCTTGCGTCGTCTTCTCCGCTTCACCGTCATCACCTCCATCTCTGATGGGTCGACACCTGGGGCGGTGACTGCGTCCCCTTCTGGTGCCTTCCTTGTCTCTCCTCTATTCCCTCCCGCAGTCACAGCGGGAGAGGCGTGGACGCTAGTGACGACTCGGCCGCTGTTGACTGGAGTTGTTGCCGATGAGTTGTTGTAGACGTAACCCTGTATGTTGATGTCGAGGTAGCCGATCATGGTGATGTAGCCGTGGTCGAGGTAGTCGTGGTCGATGGTGTGATCGTCGTGGATGATGAAGCCGCACAAAGCCGGAGGCGCAAAAAAAAATGCGCTATGACGGGGCTGCAGACATGGATGATGCACCTTGCGAATGTCAGAGGGTGCCGTCGGCGATGAGTCCGCTGGTTTTGCCAAGACCGAAGGAAGCCCATCGAGCACATATCGGTTTTGCCAGAACCGAGTGGCTGTGTAGGGTCGTCACTGTAGTGACGCCGTGTCAATGCAGTCGTGTTGTCGTGGATGTCGCGGTCGATGCCGTCGTCATGACGCGGTCATTGCCGTCGTCGTGATCGCGTCTTGCAGAAAAAATCTGTCAGAGGACGCTAGTTGTTCATCTTGTGGACGAGGTGGCGGCGGTGTGTTGACGATGATGATGAAGAAGACCATGTTGATGAGGACCTTGGCAATGAAGTGTCGGCGATGGCGTCGCAACAACATATGTAGACGATGATATGTTGCTTGGAGGCGTCCCTCGTGACGATGAATTGTTGACGCCCCGTCGTGCTGAAGTATGTTGGCTCGTAGCCTGGTGTAGTCATACAGCTGATTCGACTCGATGAAGAATATCTGATGTAGATCGCTCGCTGAAGATGCGGATCGGTGGCTCGAGGGTGGACGGCTTGCCGACGCGTAGTAGGTGGATGGAACGGCTTGGTGAAGGTCTCGTCCGTTACGTGTGCCTCGAAGTCGAAGGCCTGTGGGGTGCGGGCCCTATGTCCCGCGCTGCAAGCTGGCTTGATGAAGGTGTCGATGCCGCGTGCAACACCCTCCCGTGATAGGCACTGGTGCGTCGGGTTGGTCGCCTGGTCCATGTGGTGTAGAGATGACACAGAACCTGAAGAACCTAGCTGGTGTTGCCGTGTGCATAGGGTATGAACGCATGAGTGCATGTCACCTACTCCATCCGTTCGGATTTACATGTCGTGGTTTTAGTTCAAATTTGAACTAAAACCACGACGAGTAAATCGGAACAGAGGGAGTAGATCTCTTGAGGCACACGTCCTCCGGCTGCGTCATGGCCAAATTCCGTACGGCCACTGCTTGTACGCACAGATGGAGGCGGACTTGCGTTGCGCCCCTGGATCTCCAGTTTACCGGCTCGTTCGGAGACGCCGGCCGTGGACGCGCCGCGTACTGCCCGGGAGGTCGCCGAGTGTGCGCCGGTGGCTAGCACGTTTGGAGGAACCACGCCGCTGCGTGAGCCCAGGATTTGTTGGAGAAGCCGGCTCATTCGGAAAACCGCCGCTGCTGCCATGTAGGTGAGCGCAAAGAAGCTGGCTTGATGGTGGTGCGTATCCGCCGACAGAGATCAGGTTGGATCGGCGAGTCGGAGCAGCTGCGTAGCTCGCCGTATCGTCGATGCCACCGCACGCATGGATTTTTACTGGAAGTCGAGGGTGATGGGCCTCGAACCCCTCTTTGGTTACCCCAAGTGGAAGGTGTAAGATGCAGTAAGTAGAAGTGTTTTCCCTTAGCAAAGATGCCAAGGATCGAATCCCCAGAGACTCCTAGTTTCAACAAGTAGGTGTCAATTGCTACGGCGCCAGATTAGTAGCAATCAACGTGGACCTGCACACAGATACAAATAACTTTGCTCCCAACGAGTACAGAGAGGTTGTCAATCTCTCCGGCCTTTCAGTTCACAAAGGGTTAAAAGCAATGATAGTAGTGATAGATAGTTTTTGCAATAGTAAGTAATAACGGAAAGTAAATAGTGGATGTGATCAATGACGGTAATATGGACCGGAGTCTCATGATGTTTACTAGTGATGTCTCTCTCCCAAAAGACGATAAAACAACTATGTGAGGTAAACAAATTACAGCTGGGCAATTGACAGGACCACGAACGCAAACCAATGCTGACTACATTGCAAGAAAGGTTGAGGTTCAAAGCATGGGCGGTACGCCAAAGTAAGTAGACCGAAATCCATCAATATCTACTACTAATCATCCACCTTGAGATATCTATCCAGAACATCTCGCTGGTATTAAGTTGCGAGTCCCACCCATAGTGTAAACTCAATGCAACAGACAACTGCATTAAAAGAACTTTGCGTAAAGTAAACAATCCTTGCACCCGCTGGCACAAGCACCGTTATTTTCCCCCTTGTGGCAACAAGGACCGCGTTCATGAGACTGGTTCTAACGACGTGCTTTGCACATAGGTGGCTGGCGGGTGTCAGTTTCTCTAACTTTAGTTGAATCGAGTGTGACTACACCTGGTCCTTGTTGAAGGTTAAAACAACACACTTGACGAAAAATCATTGTGGTTTTGATGCGTAGGTAAGAACGGTTCTTACTAGAAGCCTGCAACATCCACGTAAAACTTGCAACAACAAAGTAGAGGATGTCTAACTTGTTTTTGCAGGGATGACATGATGAGTTATACGTTATTGTATGAGATGATCATGTTTTGTAAATTATCAGCAACCGACAGGAGCCTTATGGTTGTCTCTTTAATGAATGAATTGCGAAATCCATGTAATTGCTTTACTTTATCACTATGAGTTAGCGATAGTAGTAGTAGCAATAGTAGTCGAGATGACCACGACGCGACTATGAAGATCATGGTGTCAAGCTGGTGACGATGGAGATCATGACGATGCTTTGGAGATGGAGATCAAAAAGCACAAGATGATGATGGCCATATCATGTCACATATTTTGATTGCATGAGATCTTTATCTTATTATGCTTCTTATTTTGCTTTGCATGGCGGTAGAATTATAAGATGACCCCTTGCAATATTTCAAGGTACAACTGTTCTCCCTGAGTATGCACCGTTGCGGCAGTTCATTTTGCCGAGGCACCACGTGATGATCGGGTGTGATAAGCTCTACGTTCAAATACAACGGCTGTAAGACAATTTTGCACATGTAGAATACTCGGGCTAAACTTGACGAGCCTAGCATGTACAGACATGGCCTTGGAACACTGGAGACCGAAAGGTCGAGCGTGAATCATATAGTAGATATGATCAACATAAGATGTTCACCGTTGAAAACTACTCCATCTCACATGATGATCGGACATGGTTTCGTTGCTATGGATCACGTGATCATTTAGATGACTTGAAAGATGTCTATCTAAGTGGGAGTTCTTAACTAATATTAATTGAAGTTAATTTATCATGAAATTAGTCCTGGTAGTATTTGCAAATTATGTTGTAGATCAATAGCTTGCGTTATAGCTCCCCTATGTTTTGATATGTTCCAAGAGAAAACTAATTTGAAAGATGTTAGTAGCAATGATGCAGACTAGGTCTGTGATCTGAGGATTATCCTGATTGCCGCATAGAAGTAATATGTCCTTGGTGCACCTCTAGGTGACAAACCAATTGTAGGAGCAGATGCAGACGTTATGAATGTTTGACAAGCTCGGTATGATGACTACTTGATAGTTTAGTGCGCCATGCTTTATGGCCTACAACCAGGACTTCAAAACGTTTTGAATGCCACGGAGCATATGAGATGTTCCAAGAGTTGAAAATAGTATTTCAGACTCATGCCTGTGTCGAGAGGTATGAGACCTCTGACAAGTACTTTGCCTACAAGATGGAGGAGAATAGCTCAACCAATGAGCATATGCTCAGAATGTCTGAGTACTACAATCACTTGAATCAAATGGGAGTTAATCTTCCAGATAAGATAGTGATTGGCAGAGTTCTCTAGTCACTATCACCAAGTTACTAGAACTTCGTGATGAACTATAATATGCAAGGGATGACGAAAATGATTCCCGAGCTCTTCGTCATGCTGAAATCAACGAAGGTAGAAATCAAGAAAGAGCATCAACTGTTGATGGTTAACAAGACCGCTAGTTTCAAGAAAAGGGGCAAGGGGAAGAAAGGGAACTTTAAGAGGAATGACAAGCAAGTTGTGACTCCCGTGAAGAAGCCCAAAGTTGGACCTGTGCCTGAAACTGAGTGCTTCTAACTGCAAAGGAAATGGTTGCTGGAAGCGGAAGTTCCCTGAATATTTGGCGGATAAGATGGATGGCAAAGTGAACAAAGGTATACTTTATATACATATTGATAATGTGTACTTCACTAGTGTTCATAGCCCCTGGGTATTTGATACTTGTTTGGTTGCTAAGATTAGTAACTCGAAACAAGAGTTGCAGAATAAACGGAGACTAGTTGACAGTGAGGTGACGATGTGTGTTGGAAGTAGTTCCAATATTGATATGATCATCATCGCACACTCCCTGTACTTTCGGGATTAGTGTTAAACCTAAATAAATGTTATTTGGTGTTTGCGTTGAGCATGAACAAGATTGGATCATGCTTATTGCAATACGGTTATTCATTTAAGTGAGAGAATAATTGTTATTATGTTTACATGAATAAAACCTTCTATGGTCATACACCCAAGGTGAATGGTTTATTGAATCTCGATCGTAGTAAACACACATATTCATAATATTGAAGCCAAAAGATGCAGAGTTGATAATGGTAGTGCAACATACTTGTGGCACTGCCGTTTAGGTTATATTGGTGTGAAGCGCCTGAAGAAACTCCATGCTGATGGACTTTTGGAATCACTTGATTATGAATCATTTGATGCTTGCGAACCATACCTCATGGGAAAGATGACTAAAACTCCGTTCTCCGGAACAATGGAGCGAGCAACCGACTTATTGGAAATCATACATACTGATGTATGCGGTCCAATGAGTGTCGAGGCTCGTGGCGGGTATCGTTATTTTCTGACCTTCACAGATGATTTCAGCAGATATGGTTATATCTACTTGATGGAGCACAAGTTTGAAACATTTGAAAAGTTCAAAGAATTTCAGAGTGAAGTAGAGAATCGTCATAACAAGAAAATAAAGTTTCTATGATCTGATCGCGGAGGTGAATATTTGAGTTATGAGTTTGGTCCTCATTTGAAACAATGTGGAATAGTTTCACAACCCATGCCACTTGGAACACCACAGTGTAATGGCGTGTACGAACGTCGTAACCGTACTTTATTAGATATGGTGCGATCTATGGTGTCTCTTACCGATTTACCACTATCGTTTTGGGGTTATGTGTAACGCCCAAGATGTGACTATATCTCCTACGTGTCGAGGCACGCCTTAGAGGCATAATCGCATTTTGGTATGATCGCAAGATGGTCATCTTCACACATTCCCATGTACAAGAACAAAGGGGAAAAACATAGTCGGCTTACAACCACCACTTTACACAATGCATAAATAAGTCATACATTCATCCAAGTACAATCATAGTGCGGCTACGGATGAATCCAAATGAAAAGAAGATAACCATCCACTATGCCCGATCGGCCCTAGTAGGAACCACTACTGATCGTCGGGATATGTCACATACATACGGCCACGCTCTTCATCGAACTCCCACTTGATTTCCTGGCCATCACCTGAATCGTACTCGGTTGTACCTGCACCTGTGTTTGTAGTAAACTGTGAGTCACGAGGACTCAGCAATCCCATTCCCAGGTATCAAAACTATCAAAGCCTTTGGGTAACGAGGAAGTGTATAAGTGGGCTGCTGCAAGCACTAAGCGTAGATGAGGTGGCTAGCTTACGTATCATCAGAGCGAGAAGAGAAGTGAAAGCCATCGGTCGTGAACTAACTCATGATCACTAGATGATCATGTCTACCTACAAGTCATTCATAACACAGCCGTGTTCTCTTCCCGAACTCCCTCGAAAACAGACCATCACGACTACTCACATGGTAGTGTATTATCTTTGAGTTATTGTGACAAGTTATCTATAACCGGATATTAACAAACTCCAATCCGCCACATAACCTCGGGCACGGCTTTCGAAAGGTCATAACCCTGCAGGGGTGTCCCAACTTAGCCCATCCCAAGCTCTCGCGATCAACAGAGGTAAAACCCCTGATCTTAGGGACTACCCGATCAGACTCGGAATCACGGTGTACAAGATATTTCGACAATGGTAAAACAAGTCCAGCAAGACCTCCCGACATGCTGACACCCTGATAGGAGCCGCGCGTATCTCGTCTCAGGCCACGATCGGATGAGCACTACGTACAGCAACCGGAAGCCCCAGTAACTGGGTGGCACCGCAAGTGGCTCTAGTTTGGACCAACACTCATGAGGAGCACTGGCCCGGGGTTGTTAATTAAGTCCTCGAGTGCTAGCCGGTCCCTATGCAAGTTTTTAGTTATTAGGCAAATGGTAAAACCAAAGTTGGGCCTTGCTGGAGGAGTTTTATTCAAAGCGAACTATCAAGGGGGCCCATAAACCCCAACCGCGTTAGGAACGCAAAATCAAGGAACATAACACTAGCTTATCGGTTCTTAAGGCGGCATGAGTGGAACAAAACACCGAGCAAAAGGCCAAGCTTTCCACCCATTTCCATGTATATAGGTGCATTAATGTAATTAATAGATATTGTGTTATTCCCAAAAATCCCATCCAACATAGAGCAAACTTCATCTTCACCCGCAACTAACAACGCTATAAGAGGGGGCTTGAGCAAAAGCGTACTTAGCCAATCAACGGTTTGCTAGGAAGGTAGTTAGAGGTTTCATGGCAAGGTAGGGGCTGACATGCAAAAGGATAGGTATCGTGACAAAGCAATAGAGCGAGGCATCTAGCATAGCAACAATATGGGTGATATCAAGGAATGGTCATCTTGCCTGGTAAGTCCTCGGGGTTATCGGGACCTTGCTATTCGTAATCATACTCAGCGACTGTCTCGACCTCGGACTCAAACTCGTCTCCCAATGCTACCCAAACATAAACAAGCATCCAAATAAAGATGCTTGACAAGAAAAGAACACATGCTATGCAAGACAGATGCAAGTATGATGCTACGGAGCTACCGGCAAGGAAGGAGATGAAGCCGGGAAGGACATGTGAAGGCATGATGTTTGTGGCAATATCTTGGCAAACCAAGCATGCCACTGGATAGATTGAAAGATTTCGGTTGATATCGATATAAAGATCATCGAAATCGGATGCACGGTTTGCAAATGACAAGCAAAACAAGATGCAATGCAAAACTGATGTTAACAGCTACATGACATCTTTGGAGCAAGGTCTAATTATGCTACAACACCCAAACATGATGACAAAAGGCATGGTTGTGAAGTAGACATGATTCTCAACATATATAAACTCAGAGCACATCCAAAAACTTACTGGAACACAATTAAAATAGCATGGGTAAATGCAATAAGTTAACAGGTTTTCAGACTTTGTGAAAAAAATTCTGGGCATGCAACCAGGAACAACATGTTGCTGCCTTTACATGCACAAAACGACATATGATACACACAAAACGGAGCTACGGGCATGGAGATATGGCATGGCAAAGAGGGCATCACGTTAACGAAATTCAGGGACTTAGTAGATTTCAACCTCGCGAAAATGAGACAAGGTAGACCCGGGACGAAGAGATCCGGGTGCGGTGGAGGCGTTTGGCTAGTCTCCCGGTGGATCGGGTCTAGATCCGGCCGGATCTCACCGGAGACGTGCCGGTGGTGGAGGACGGCGAGGCCCGGCGGCGGCGCGGCGACCGGTGGCGAGGACGGCGAGGTCCGACCGCAGTGCGTCGGTGGCGATGGCGGTGGTGGCGGTCGGAGGCGCCGGTTGACCAGTGAGGCGGCAGAGGTAGCCGGTGCCAACGGCGGGTCCGAAGCAGCGGTGAGGGAGGCGCGAAGGGCGGCGGCGGTTGGAGGCGCGATGGTGGAGGCGGAGCGGCGCGGCCAAGGCGGCGGAGGTGCTTCGGGTCGGGAGGGCCCAATCCGGGCCCGGCGGTCCGGGGTGGTAGGAGAGAGAGGCGGCCGGCGGTGGGTGACGTGGCGCCTCCTGGTTGGTCGAGGGGGTGGTGGCGGACATGTTCGGCGCCGGCGGACGCGTCCGGCGCGGTGGGAGGAACTCGGGCTATGGTTTTGCCCGAAATTTGGACGTGGTGGTTGTTTATATAGATAGAGGGAGCTAGGAGAGGGCTATTGAGGTGCAGTTTTCCCCCACACGATCGTGATCCAACGTTGAAGAGCATGAGGGGGTTTTGGATGGGCTTGTGGGCTGGTGAGAAGGGGTGTTGGTCTAAAAGAGAAAAGGCTTCCGGCGGTTAATGGTGTTAACCGTTGGGGTATCAAACGACCTCCAAATGGAACAAAATTTGACAGGCGGTCTACCAGTAATATACCAAGACCACTCGACAACTCTCTGCCCATTCCGAGGATGTTTTTACCCCGCTCATGAAACAAGACTTGAGAGGTGCGACGGGTGCCGTGTGAGAGAGTCGGAATCCGAAACGGACAACGGAAATGACGGAGATGATGCAACTACACACGGATGCAAGTGAGACTATGCCAATGCAATGCACATGATGAAAATGACATGGCGATGTGCAACACATGCTCAACGCAGAACACAAAAGACCCGAAAAAGATGGAGCCCATAAAGGAATTGATTATGTCAACGTTGAATACATTGCCATGTAGGGAATTGTTACATCTGGGGCGTTACATTATGCTTTAGAGACAGCTGCATTCATGTTAAATAGGGCACCATATAAATCCATTGAGATGACACCTTATGAACTGTGGTTTGACAAGAAACCCAAGTTGTCGTTCCTTAAAGTTTGGGGCTGTGATGCTTATGTGAAAAAGCTTCAACCTGATAAGCTCGAACCCAAGTCAGAGAAATGTGTCTTCATAGGATACCCAAAGGAAATTGTTGGGTACACCTTCTATCATAGATCCAAAGGCAAGATATTCGTTGCTAGGAATGGATCCTTTCTAGAGAAGGAGTTTCTCTCGTAAGAAGTGAGTGGGAGGAAAGTAGAACTTGATGAGGTAATTGTACCTTCTCCTGAATTGGAAAGTAGTTCATCACATAAATTAGTTCCAGTGATTCCTACACCAATTAGTAAGGAAGCTAATGATGATGACCAGAGTGGTATGGTAACCCTGTTCTAGAGGTCATGTTACGAGGAAGCGATGATGAGCCCAGATTCCGCAAAATGGCTTGAGGCCATGAAATCTAAGATGGGATCCATGTATGAGAACAAAGTGTGGACTTTGGTTGACTTGCCCGATGATCGTCAAGCCATTGAAAATAAATGGATCTTTAAGAGGAAGACTGACGCCAATGGTAATGTTACTTTCTACAAAGCTCGACTTGTTGCGAAAGGTTTTCGACAAGTTCAAGGAGTTAACTACAATGAGACTTTCTCACCCGTAGCGATGCTTAAGTCTGTCTGAATCATGTTAGTAATTGCCGCATTTTATGATTATGAAATCTGGCAAATGGATGTCAAAACTACATTCCTTAATGGATATCTCAAAGAAGAATTGTATATGATGCAACTAGATGCTTTTGTCGATCCTAAAAGTGCTAACAAAGTATGCAAGCTCCAGCGATCCATCTATGGACTGGTGCAAGCATATCGGAGTTGGAAAATATGCTTTGATGAGGTGATCAAAGCATATAGTTTTATACAGACTTTTGGAGAAGCCTGTATATGCGAATGACATATTGTTGATCGGAAATGATGTAGAATTTTCTAAAAGCATTAAAGGATTGTTTAAAAGGAGTTTTTCAATAAAAGACCTCGGCAAAGATGCTTACATATTGGGCACCAAGATCTATAGAGATAGATTAAGACACTTGATAAGATTTTCAATGAGTACATACCTTAATAAGATTTTGAAGGAGTTCAAAAATGGATCAGTCAAAGAAGGAGTTCTTGCCTGAGTTGTAAGGTACAAAGTTGAGTAAGACTAAAAACCCTACCACGACAGAAGATAGATAAAGACTGAAAGTTATTCCCTATGCCTCAGCCTTAGGTTCTATAAAGTATGTCATGTTGTGTACAAAACCTGTTGTGTACCTTGCCATGAGTTTGGCAAGGATGTACAATAGTGATCCAGGAGTAGACCACTAGACATCAGTCAAAATTATCCTTAGTTACTGGATGACTAAGGAAATGTTTCTCGATTATGGAGGTGATAAAGAGTTCGTCGTAAAGAGTTACGTCGATACAAGCTTTGACACTAATCTAGATGACTCCAAGTATCAATCTGGATGCATATTTAAAGTGGAAGCAATTAGCTAGAGTAGCTCCATGTAGAGCATTTTAGACATAGAAATTTGCAAAATACATACGGATCTGAATGTGACAGACCCGTTGACAAAACTTATCTCACAAGCAAAACATGATCACACCTTAGTACTCTTTGGGTGTTAATCACATGGTGATGTGAACTATATTGTTGACTCTAGTAAACCCTTTTGGGTGTTGGTCACATGGCGATGTGAACTGTGGGTGTTAATCACATGGTGATGCATGTGAACTATTGGTGTTAATCACATGGTGATGTGATCTAGATTATTGACTCTAGTGCAAGTGGGAGACTGAAAGAAATATGCCCTAGAGGCAATAATAAAGTTGTTATTTATATTTCCTTTTATCATGATAAATGTTTATTATTCATGCTAGAATTGTATTAACATGAAACTTAGTACATGTGTGAATACATAGACAAACCAGAGTGTCCCTAGTATGCCTCTACTAGACTAGCTCGTTAATCAAAGATGGTTATGTTTCCTAAACATAGACATGTGTTGCCATTTGATGAACGGGATCACATCATTAGAGAATGATGTGATGGACAAGACCCATCCGTTAGCTTAGCATAATGATCGTATAGTTTTACTGCTATTGCTTTCTTCATGACTTATACATGTTCCTCTGACTATGAGATTATGGAACTCCCGAATACCGGAGGAACACCTTGTGTGCTATCAAACATCACAATGTAACTGGGTGATCATAAAGATGCTCTACATGTGTTTCCAAAGGTGTTTGTGGTGTTGGCATAGATCAAAATTAGGATTTGTCACTCCGAGTGTCGGGGAGGTATCTCTGGGTCCTCTCGGTAATACACATCATAATAAGCCTTGCAAGCAAATGACTAATGAGTTAGTCAAGAGATGATGTATTACGGAACGAGTAAACAGACTTGCCGTTAACGAGATTGAACCAGGTATGATGATACCGACGATCGAATCTCGGGCAAGTAATGTTGGGGAACGTAGTATTTCAAAATTTTCCTACGATCACGCAAGATCTATCTACTAGATGCATAGCAACGAGAGGGGAGAGTGTGACTACGTACCCTCGTAGACCGAAAGCGGAAGCGTTTAGTGACGCGGTTGATGTAGTCGAACGTGTTCGCGATCCAACCGATCCAAGCACCGAATGTACGGCACCTCCGTGTTCAGCACACGTTCGGCTCGATGACGTCCCACGAGCTCTCGATCCAGTTGAGCTTCACGGGAGAGTTTCGTCAGCACGACGGCGTGGTGACAGAGATGATGAAGTTACCGACGCAGGGCTTCGCCTATGTGATGGGGAACGTAGCAGAATTCAAAAAATTTCCTACGCTTCACCAAGATCAATCTAAGGAGTCATCTAGCAACGAGCATAATGGAGTGCATCTACATACCCTTTGTAGATCGTGTGCGGAAGCGTTCGAAGGAACGTGGATGAAGTAGTCGTACTCTTCGTGATCCTCGTCACCGATGATCCCAGCGCCGAAGGGACGGCACCTCCGCGTTCAACACACGTATGGTACAGCGACGTCTCCTCCTTCTTGATCCAGCAAGGGCGGAGGAGAGGTTGTCGGAGATCCAGCAGCACGACGACGTGGTGGTGGATGCAACAGGAAAACCTGCAGGGCTTCGCCGGCGCCGTGCGAGAGGAGATGGAAGTGTGACGGGAAGGGGGAGAGGCGCCAGAGGCTTGGGGTGCGGCTGCCCTCTCCCCCCACTATATATAGGGGCCAGGGGGCGCCGGCCCTAGGGAGATCAGATCTCCAAGGGGTGCGACGGCCAGGGGGGAAGACTTGCCCCCAAGGCATAGGGGGCGCCCCCTCCCCCTAGGGTTTCAACCCTAGGCGCATGGAGGGGGGGCCCATGTGGTGCGCCAGCCCACCAGGGGCTGGCCCCTTCCCTCTTGCGGCCTACGGGACCCACCGGGATGGGTGGCCCCACCCAGTGGCCCCCCCGGACCCCTCCGGTGGTCCCGGGACACTCCCGGTGACCCCCGGAATTCACCCGATGGCCGAAACTGGACTTCATATATATCATTCTTTACCTCCGGACCATTCCGGAACTCCTCGTAACGTCCGGGATCTCATCCCGGACTCCGAACAACATTCGGGTTTCCATGTGCATGTATCTCTACAACCCTAGCGTCACCGAACCTTAAGTGTGTAGACCCTACGGGTTCGGGAGACACGCAGACATGACCGAGACGACTCTCCGGTCAATAACCAACAGTAGGATCTGGATACCCATGTTGGTTCCCACGTGTTCCTCGATGATATCATCAGATGAACCACTATGTCAAGGATTCACTCAATCCCGTATGTTATTCCCTTTGTCTATCGGTACGGTACTTGCCCGAGATTCGATCATCGGTATGCCCGATACCTTATTCAATCTCGTCATGGCAAGTCTCTTTACTCGTTCCGTAATCCATCATCCCGTGACTAACTCCTTAGTCACTTTGAGCTCATTATGATGATGTCTTACCGAGAGGGCCCAGAGGTACCTCTGCGTCATACAGAGTGACAATATCCTAGTCTCGGTTCGTACCAACTCAACAGACACTTTCGGAGATACCCGTTGCGTACCTTTATAGCCACCCAATTACGTTGTGACGTTTGGCACACTCAAAGTATTCCTACGGTATCCGGGAGTTGCACAACCTCATGGTCTAAGGAATAAATACTTGACACCGGAAAAAGCTTAAGCATTACGAACTATACGATCTCGTGCTAGGCTCAAGATTGGGTCTTGTCCATCACATCATTCTCCTAATGATGTGATCTCTTCATCAATGACATCCTATGTCCATGGTCAGGAAACCGTGACCATCTGTTGAACAACGAGCTAGTAACTAGAGGCTTACCAGGGACACGTTGTGGTCTATGTATTCACACATGTATCGCTGTTTCCGTACAATACAATTCAAGCATGAATAACAGACAATTATCATGAACAAGGAAATATAATAATAATACTTTTATTATTGCCTCTAGGGCATATTTCCAACAGTCTCCCACTTGCAGTAGAGTCAATAATCTAGTTACATTGTGATGAATCGAACACCCATAGAGTTCTGGTGTTGATCATGTTTTGCCCGTGGAAGAGGTTTAGTCAACGGCTCTGCAACATTCAGATCCGTATGCACTTTACAAATATCTATGTCTCCATCTTGAACATAATTCCGGATGGAGTTGAAACGACGCTTGATGTGCTTGGTCTTGTTGTGAAACCTGGGCTCCTTGGTAATGGCAATAGCTCCAGTGTTGTCACAGAAGAGAGTCATCGGGCTTGACGCGCTTGGAATGACTCCTAGGTCGGTGATGAACTCCTTCATCCAGACTCCTTCTTGTGCTGCTTCGCAAGCAGCTATGTACTCCGCTTCACATGTAGAATGCGCCACGACGCTCTGCTTGCAACTGCACCAGCTGACTGCTCCACCATTCAAAATATACATGTATCCGGTTTGTGACTTAGAGTCATCCAGATCTGTGTCGAAGCTTGCATCGACGTAACCCTTTACGATGAGCTCTTCGTCACCTCCATAAACGAGAAACATATCCTTTGTCCTCTTCAGGTACTTTAGGATGTTCTTGACCGCTGTCCAGTGTTCCATACCGGGATCACTTTGGTACCTCCCTACCAAACTTATGGCAAGGTTCACATTAGGTCTGGTACACAGCATGCCATACATGATATAACCTATGGCTGAGGCATAGGGAATGACACTCATCTTTTCTCTATCTTCTGCCGTGGTCGGGGACTGAGCCTTGCTCAATCTCATACCTTGCAAAACAGGCAAGAACCCCTTCTTGGACTGATCCGTATTGAACTTCTTCAATATCTTGTCAAGGTATGTGCTTTGTGAAAGACCAATGAGGCGTCTTGATCTATCTCTATAGATTTTGATGCCTAATATGTAAGCAGCTTCTCCAAGGTCCTTCATTGAAAAACTCTTATTCAAGTAGGCCTTTATACTTTCCAAGAATTCTATATCATTTCCCATCAGCAATATGTCATCCACATATAATATGAGAAATGCTACAGAGCTCCCACTCACTTTTTTGTAGATACAGGCTTCTCCCCAAGTCTGTATAAAGCCAAACGCTTTGATCACATCATTAAAGCGAATATTCCAACTCCGAGATGCTTGCACCAGCCCGTAGATCGAGCGCTGGAGCTTGCATACCTTGTTAGCATTCTCTGGATCGACAAAACCTTCCGGCTGCATCATATACAGCTCTTCCTTGAGGAAACCATTAAGGAATGCCGTTTTGACGTCCATTTGCCATATCTCATAATCATAGAATGCGGAAATTGCTAACATGATTCGGACTGACTTCAGCATCGCCACGGGAGAGAAAGTCTCGTCGTAGTCAATCCCTTGAACTTGTCGATAACCCTTAGCGACAAGCCGAGCCTTATAGATGGTCACATTACCATCCGCGTCTGTCTTCTTCTTAAATATCCATTTATTTTCTATGGCGTGCCTATCATCAGGCAAGTCCACCAAAGTCCATACATTGTTTTCATACATGGATTCTATCTCGGATTTCATGGCTCCAAGCCATTTATTGGAATCTGGGCCCGCCATCGCTTCTTCATAGTTCGAAGGTTCACCGTTGTCTAACAACATGATTTCCATGACAGGGTTGCCGTACCACTCTGGTGCGGAACGTGTCCTTGTGGACCTTCGAAGTTCAGTAGTAACTTGATCTGTATCTTCATGATCATCATCATTAACTTCCTCCCTTGTCGGTGTAGGCACCTCAGGAACAATTTCCTGTGCTGCGCTACTTTCCGGTTCGGGAGGGGTGGCTGTCACCTCATCAAGTTCTACTTTCCTCCCACTCATTTCTTTCGAGAGAAACTCTTTCTCCAGAAAGGATCTATTCTTGGCAACAAACACTTTGCCTTCGGATCTGTGGTAGAAGGTGTACCCGATCGTTTCCCTTGGGTATCCTATGAAGACGCATTTTTCCGATTTGGGTTCGAGCATCTCAGGTTTAAGTTTCTTGACATAAGCATCGCAACCCCAAACTTTCAGAAACGACAACTTAGGTTTCTTGCCAAACCAAAGTTCATATGGTGTCGTCTCAACGGATTTCGACGGAGCCCTATTTAAAGTGAATGCGGCAGTCTCTAAAGCAAAACCCCAAAAAGATAGCGGTAAATCAGTGAGAGACATCATAGATCGCACCATGTCCAACAGAGTACGATTTCGACGTTCGGACACACCGTTACGCTGAGGTGTTTCGGGTGGTGTCAATTGTGAAACAATTCCACAGTTCCTAAGGTGCGTGCCAAATTGATGACTTAAATATTCACCCCCACGATCCGATCGCAAGAACTTTATTTTTCTGTCACGGTGATTCTCAACCTCATTCTGAAATTCCTTGAACTTTTCAAAGGTCTCAGACTTGTGTTTCATCAAGTAGATATACCCATATCTACTCTAGTCATCTGTGAGGGTGAGAACAGAACGATAGCCTCCGCGAGCCTCAACACTCATTGGACCGCACACATCGGTATGTATGATTTCCAATAAGTTGGTTGCTCGCTCCATTGTTCCGGAGAACGGAGCCTTGGTCATCTTGTGTAATGCCCCGGATGTAATACTTTCCCTTTTGGGCTTATAATAAATCTCCGGCTTCATCTATTTCCATTTCGGGTTCTTTGTCTTTCGGGCTTTCGTCGTTTTGTGTGTGAGTGTGTGGCATTCATTCATATCATGTAGACATGTGCATTGCATTTTGTTTGTGTTGTGGGTTGCATCCGGTTCGTGGCGTTTCTTCCCGTTGTCCGTTTCGTCTTCCGGAGCTCCCTCACGTGTCCGTGACGTCCCGTAGGCCCTCTTTGTTGTTCGGGCGTTTTCGTTACCGGTGTGCCGCGAGGTTGTGTTGTGTGTTGTTGTTTTGTTGGGTGCAACCCGCCTCTCAAATCTCGTCTCGTTTGGACTCCGTTGACTTTTCCCTCCGTTGTCCGTGTGGGTCCGAAGTGCCCTTACTTCGTGTCCCGGAAATACCCCTGTGGTATTCTTTTAACTCCGTCTGGTCCTTTTAAAAATCATCCCGCGATCGGATCCGTTGGATCCAGATCGGAGGGCTCCTAAACATCCCCTAGTCTCCAAACCCTAGTCTGACTGCTATATATAGACCCTCTAGTCTATTTGGACATTCCTTCTTCTTCCTCCCCTCTCCTTTCTTTTTTTTTTTCCTTTTATCACAGATCCAATCACCTGGCTGGATCCCGAGGGGATCCCTCGATCTACCATCGCGCCGACAGGTCCCTCGAGGTCCGCACCTCGTTTCCCCCGTCGACCGGCTGGATCCGCGTTGATCCACCGCGCCGCGCCGTTTCCTTCTCGCGCCGCCAGGAGGGCCCGAGGCCTCGTCGCGTCTCCACTCGGCCGCCAGGGCGCCCGCGTCGGGCCTGTCAGCCCAACCTTCCGCGCCTCCGTCCAAGTGGTCCCGCGCCGCCGGCATCTCTCTGGGCCGAGGCCGCTCGAGCCGGCCCAATACCGCGTCCCTCCTTCGCCTTCGCGCACCAGCCAGCGGGAGGCCGCTCCGCCACTTCCTCCCCGCTGCGCCTAGGCCGCCTCCGGGCCGCCGCGCTACTCCAGCCCGCCGAGCTGGGCCGAGCCGCTCCTCGGGCCGCGCCAGCCAGGCGCCGGCTCGCCCGCGCGGCCCACCTCCAGCCTGCCGCCGCACCGCGCCGCGTGGGCCTCCGCCCGAGCGGGCCGCCGTCGCGCTGGGCCCAGGCGCCGCCGCAGCCCAGTTTCCCCTCCGAGCACTGTAGCAGTCCGGGCCGCAACACTGTTCATCCCCCGAGGCCCAGTACTGTTCACCGGATCTGAGAGGTTGACCTAGATCTCTGTTTTCTCTGTTCTGATATGCCTAGTTTGACCATGCATAACTTTTTACCTGTTGCTCCGTTTTGAGCGTGTGATATGTCCAGATGTTCGTGGAGATGCCCTCTCCGTTTTACCTGTTGTAGTCATGCATGTTAGAGATCATTTAGGGCCTTGTTTTGCTGTTGCAAGAGTGTATGATGTTATAAACTGCTGCTATGTGTTATTCTTGCGCCACCTTTGACATGTGATATCTTTTAGCTCGTTTGTCCAAACGAAGCAAATGACATGTCCACGTGTTCGTCTCGTCACGAACTACGTGTTGAGTGTGATAGGTTGCATGGTAGATGTATTGTTTCCTTGTTATCATCCTTGCAAGATGCCATGTTCATATGTTGTGTTTTTACTTGTTATGAAATGCCATGTTGTTGAGCTCGTTGTAATCGGTGTGTTCACCACATTGATGCATGCTTGTGTGTTTCGGGATCACCGTCATATGTATTTTGATGAGGTGCTTACCCTTTGCCATGTTTAGTTTCGAGGTGTCTTAAACATGCTCTTTTTGATGCTATGATGATGTTGCTGTTTTGGGACTTAGTGAAATTTCACTAAGTCTGAAATCTGTAACGTTCCGATGCCATGTTCGTGTGATGTTGTAGGACAAAGCATGATAGTTTTGGGGTGGATTTTGATTGTTCCATGAAGTATATATTGTTGTCTTTCCATCCATGTCCTCACATGTCCATTGAGGTGCTGTAGCATGCTTATCTTTTGCTCCAAACTTTCAATAAAATTCTGCTGCCAGAATTTTATTTCAAAGTTCAATATGTCCAAGGTCATTGCTATTGATCCGTGACTCCGTTTGGGGTGCACTTTGGACCTAGTTGCTGTACTTTATATCTAGTTTATGTTCAAGTCCTTTGCCATGCCTTTTGGGTGCTGTAGATTATTTATTTTGTGCTCCCAAGATGCTATGTTGCTGTAATTTGCAGTTTTCGCTCAAATCTTGTTTCGGGCATAACTTTTAGCCCGTAACTCCGATTTCAGCGATCTTTATATCAAACTTGGGTGATTTTCTGTGTAGATTAATAATATCAGGTTGTTATCTTGTTTTGAGGTGTTTTGCTTGAGTGATGTTTTCCGTGCCCCATGTGCATCTCTAGTGCATCCATCATGCATACATGTTTTTCGAGTGCGCATTGCATTGTGTTGATTGGTGCTGGTGTGTTTGTCTTGTTTAGACCAGGAAGTTGAGCACGAGTTTTCCAACGAGGTTGAGCACGAGGTTTCCAACGAGTTTGAGCAAGAGGACCCTTCTTTTGATCCGAACTTCTTCTCTTCAGGCAAGATGACCGAACCCCGATAACATTACTATCTTTGTCTATTGCTAGTAGTCTCGATCTTTAGTTTTGCCTCGATGCCCATGTTCTTCTTGTCAGCCTCCTACTTGTAACCAATTGCCATGTTTAACCACCCTACCTATGCAAACCGTTGCTTGGCTAAGTACGCTTCGCTCAGCCCTTCTTATAGCGTTGCTAGTTGCAGGTGAAGTGAAGATGCTTGCTCCATGTTGAAGTTTGGTTGGGTTATATCACACCATATAAATGCTTTAACTGAAATCACATATATATTGGCAAGGGTGGAAGGCTAAGCCTTTTGCTTGGTGTTTTGTTCCACTCATGCCGTTAGGATCCGTATAAGCCGGTTTTATGTTCCTTGATTATGCGTTCCTAACACGGTTGGGGTGTATGGGACCCCCTCGATAAACCGCTATGTGCTAAGTCTTTTCCAGCAAATCCCAACATTGGTACTATTTGCCTAATAACAAACTAAACATGCATAAGGGAGTAATTAACCCTCTTTCTTAATCAACAACCCCGGGCCAGTGCTCCACATGAGTGTTGGTCCGAAACGGGGGTTCTGCGGGGCCACCTCAAGGAAACTCGAGGTTTGGTAAAAACCTGTAGAATCGCCCATCCGGTCGTGTCCTGAGACCTAGATACGCGCGGCTACGATCAGGGTGACGACACGCCGGGAGGATTTGCTGGATTAGCCTTACCTTAGTTCGGTTTAACGTGAGCACGGGATTCCGAGGATACTCGGGTCTTCCCACTTTGGAGTTGCGACTCCGCGGATCGTGGGCTTGTAATGGGTCAAGTTGGAACACCCCTGCAGGGTTTGAACTTTCGAAAGCCGTGCCCGCGGTTATGTGGCAGATGGGAGCTTGTTAATTCCGGTTGTAGAAAACTTGACACAAATGATGCTAATACACTACCAGCGTGAGTTCCGTGACTGTCAATTTCCGAATCGGGATTCGGGAGTTGAACACGGAGGGGTTATGTTTGTGAGCTTGTAGCTAGGATCACTTAGTGATCACTTCTCGCCGATGCCTTCTCTTCTCGCTCTCACTTGCGTAAGCTAGATGCTAGTTGCTGCTGCAGACTCTTTGTTGTTCCTTCACCTCATTTCTTTCTTCCGCCTTTTCCCTCACCTAAAGGCTTTGTTAGTTCTGTTACCCGGGAACGGGATTGCTGAGTCCTCTGTGGCTCACAGTTACTTCACACCAGATGCAGGTCCAGCCGTGAGCTATCCAGGTGATGGCACCGAGCTGGATTGGGAGTACGACGAGGAGCGTAGTCGTTACTACGTTCGCTACCCGGACGATCAGTAGTGGAGACTCTTACTAGGATTCGATCCGCCTGTGGTTGTTTATTTATCTGAGTTTGGTACTTTGACATTTGGATTTTGCCCTTAGAGGGTTGTAGTGATCTTATTGAATGATGTTTGAGACTTGTATTGTTATTCTGTGACGTGGCGATTGTAAGCCGACTATTTTAAGTTTACCATCCCTCTTTTACATGAGTTGTGCAAAGATTACCAAACTTGAGATCATTCTAGGATGGACTTATGCCTTTAAGTCGGGCCTCGACCCGTAGGAGGTATAACTCCATCCTGGGCATTACATCTTGCCCAAGAGGCATGGTTCGCACGTGTCAAATGATTCATAATCAAGAGACTCCAGAAGTCCATCAGCATGAAGCTTCTTCATACGTTTGACACCAATATGACCAAGGCGGCAATGCCACAAGTATGTGGGACTAACATTGTCAACTTTACATCTTTTGGCATTCACACTATGAACATGTGTATCATCACGATCGAGATTCATCAAAAATAAACCATTGACCAGCGGGGCATGACCATAAAACATATCTCTCAAATAAATAGAACAACCATTATTCTCGGATTTAAATGAGTAGCCATCTCGCATCAAACGAGATCCAGATACAATGTTCATGCTCAAAGCTGGTACTAAATAACAATTATTAAGGTTTAAAACTAATCCCGAGGGTAGATGTAGAGGCATCGTGCCGACGGCGATCACATCGACCTTGGAACCATTCCCGACGCGCATCGTCACCTCGTCCTTCGCCAGTCTCCGCTTATTCCGCAGCTCCTGCTTTGAGTTACAAATATGAGCAACTGCACCGGTATCAAATACCCAGGAGCTACTACGAGCGCTGGTAAGGTACACATCAATAACATGTATATCACATATACCTTTGACGTTGCCGGCCTTCTTGTCCGCTAAGTACTTGGGGTAGTTCCGCTTCTAGTGACCCGTTCCCTTGCAATAAAAGCACTCAGTCTCAGGCTTGGGTCCATACTTTGGCTTTTCCCGGTAACTGGCTTACCGGGCGCGGCAACTCCCTTGCCGTCCTTCTTGAAGTTCTTCTTACCCTTGCCCTTCTTGAACTTAGTGGTTTTATTGACCATCAACACTTGATGCTCTTTCTTGATCTCCACCTCCGCTGATTTCAGCATTGAATACACCTCGGGAATGGACTTCTCCATCCCCTTCATATTGAAGTTCAACACGAAGCTCTTGTAGCTAGGTGGGAGCGACTGGAGGATTCTGTCAACGACCGCTTCATCTGGGAGATTCATTCCCAACTGAGACAAGCGGTTGTGCAACCCAGAAATCTTGAGTATGTGCTCACTAACAAAACTGTTTTCCTCCATCTTACAGCTGTAGAATGCGTTGGAGACATCATATCTCTCAACTCGGGCATGAGCCTGGAAAACCATTTTCAGCTCTTGGAACATCTCATATGCCCCGTGGTGCTCAAAATGCTTTTGGAGCCCCGATTCTAAGATGTAGAGAATGCCGCACTGAACCAGGGAGTAATCATCACAACGCGACTGCCAAGCGTTCATAACATCTTGGTTTGCCGGGGCGGGAGCGTCACCTAGCAGTGCTTCTAGGACATAAGTTTTCTTGGCAGCTATGAGGATGATCGTCAGGTTATAGACCCAGTCCGTATAGTTGCTACCATCGTCTTTCAGCTTGGATTTCTCTAGGAACGCGTTGAAGTTGAGGGTGACATGAGCGTGGGCCATTTGATCTACAAGACATATTGTAAAGAATTTAGACTAAGTTCATGATAATTAAGTTCATCTTAATCAAATTTTAATGAACTCCCACTCAGATTGACATCTCTCTAGTCATCTAAGTGATACATGATCCGAATCGACTAGCCCGTGTCCGATCATCACGTGAGACGGACTAGTAATCAACGGTGAACATCTTCATGTTGGTCGTATCTTCTATACGACTCATGTTCGACCTTTCGGTCTTCCGTGTTCCGAGGCCATGTCTGTACATGCTAGGCTCGTCAAGTGAACCCTAAGTGTATTGCGTGTGTAAATTTGGCTTACACCCGTTGTATGCGAACGTTAGAGCCTATGACACCCGATCATCACGTGGTGCTTCGGAACAACGATCCTTGGCAATGGTGCACAGTTAGGGGGAACACAATTCTTGAAATTTTTAGTGAGAGATCATCTTATTTACTACCATCGTTCTAAGTAAACAAGATGCATAAACATGATAAACATCACATGCAATCAATTAAAGTGACATGATATGGCCAATATCATCTTGCTCCTTCGATCTCCATCTTCGGGGCACCATGATCATCTTTGTCACCGGCTCGACACCATGATCTCCATCATCATGATCTGCATCATCGTGTCTTCATGAAGTCGTCACGCCAACTATTACTTCTACTACTATGGCTAACGTTTAGCAATAAAGTAAAGTAATTACATGGCGTTATTCAGTGACACGCAGGTCATATAATAATTAAGACAACTCCTATGGCTCCTGTCGGTTGTCATTATCATCGACATGCAAGTCGTGATTTCCTATTACAAGAACATGATCAATCTCATACATCACATATATCATTCATCACATCTTCTTGGCCATACCATATCACATAGCACATGATGCAAGAACAAGTTAGACGACTTCTAATTGTTGTTGCAAGTTTTACGTGGCTTCTATAGGTTTTCTAGCAAGAACGTTTCTTACCTACGCCAAAACCACAACGTGATTTGTCAATTTCTATTTACCCTTCATAAGGACCCTGTTCATCGAATCCGATCCGACTAAAGTGGGAGAGACAGACACCCGCCAGCCACCTTATGCATCTAGTGCATGTCTGTCGGTGGAACCAGTCTCACGTAAGCGTACGTGTAAGGTCGGTCCGGGCCGCTTCATCCCACGATGCCGCCGAATCAAGATTGGACTAGTAACGGCAATAAAATTGAGCAAACTCAACGCCCACAACTTGTTTGTGTTCTACTCGTGCAAGATGCTACACAAAGACCTAGCTCTGATACCACTGATGGGGAATGTAGCAGAATTCAAAAAATTTCCTACGCTCCACCAAGATCAATCTAAGGAGTCATCTAGCAACGAGCATAATGGAGTGCATCTACATACCCTTTGCAGATCGCGTGCGGAAGCGTTCGAAGGAACGTGGATGAAGTAGTCGTACTCTTCGTGATCCTCGTCACCGATGATCCTAGCGCCGAACGGACGGCACCTCCGCGTTCAACACACGTACGGTACAACGACGTCTCCTCCTTGTTGATCTAGCAAGGGCGGAGGAGAGGTTGTCAGAGATCCAACAGCACGACGGCGTGGTGGTGGATGCAACAGGAAAACCTGCAGGGCTTCGCCGGCGTCCTGCGAGAGGAGATGGAAGTGTGACGGGAGGGGGGAGAGGCGCCAGAGGCTTGGGGTGCGGCTGCCCTCTCCCCCCACTATATATAGGGACCAGGGGGGCGCCGGCCCTAGGGAGATCAGATCTCCAAGGGGGGCGGCGACCAGGGGAAAGACTTGCCCCCCAAGGCATAGGGGGCACCCCCTCCCCCTAGGGTTTCAACCCTAGGCGCATTGAGGGGGAGGGGCATGTGGTGTGCCAGCCCACCAGGGGATGGCCCCTTCCCCCTTGCGGCCTACGGGACCCACCGGGATGGGTGGCCCCACCCGGTGGACCCCTGGGACCCCTCCGGTGGTCCCGGGACATTCCCGGTGACCCCCGGAATTCACCCGATGGCCGAAACTGGACTTCCTATATATCATTCTTTACCTTCGGACCATTCCGAAACTCCTCGTGACGTTCGGGATCTCATCCGGGACTCCGAACAACATTCGGGTTTCCATGTGCATGTATCTCTATAACCCTAGCGTCACCGAACGTTAAGTGTGTAGACCCTACGGGTTCGGGAGACACGCAGACATGACCGAGACGACTCTCCTGTCAATAACCAACAGCGGGATCTTGATACCCATGTTGGTTCCCACGTGTTCCTCGATGATATCATCGGATGAACCACTGTGTCAAGGATTCACTCAATCCCGTATGTTATTCCCTTTGTCTATCGGTACGGTACTTGCCCGAGATTCGATCGTCGGTATGCCCGATACCTTTTTTAATCTCGTCATGGCAAGTCTCTTTACTCATTCCGTAATCCATCATCCCGTGACTAACTCCTTAGTCACTTTGAGCTCATTATGATGATGTCTTACCGAGAGGGCCCAGAGGTACCTCTCCGTCATACGGAGTGACAATATCCCAGTCTCGGTTCATACCAACTCAACAGACACTTTTGGAGATACCCGTTGCATACCTTTATAGCCACCCAGTTACGTTGTGACGTTTGGCACACCCAAAGTATTCCTACGGTATCCGGGAGTTGCACAACCTCATGGTCTAAGGAATAAATACTTGACACCGGAAAAAGCTTAAGCATTACGAACTATACGATCTCGTGCTAGGCTCAAGATTGGGTCTTGTCCATCACATCGTTCTCCTAATGATGTGATCTCGTCATCAATGACATCCTATGTCCATGATCAGGAAACCGTGACCATCTGTTGATCAACGAGCTAGTAACTAGAGGCTTACCAGGGACACGTTGTGGTCTATGTATTCACACATGTATCGCTGTTTCTGTACAATACAATTCAAGCATGAATAACAGACAATTATCATGAACAAGGAAATATAATAGTAATACTTTTATTATTGCCTCTAGGGCATATTTCCAACACTAAGCACTACAACGATATGACCGAGGTGTGTTTCTGTGGAGGGGGGAACCGCACATGGCTAAAACAATGTTGCTTGTGTGTCCTTGGGTGCCCCCTGCCCCCGTATATAAAGGAGCAAGGGGGAGGGCCGGCGGGCCCTATAGGGCGCACCAGGAGTAGGTTTCCTACTCCTAGTAGGAGTAGGAATCCCCCTTTCCTATTCCTATTAGGAGTAGGAAAGGAAGAAGAAGAGGAGAAGGAAGGAGAGGGGAGGCTCCCCCCACTCCTAGTCCAACTAGGATTCCATTGGGGTCGCGGCCAGCCCTAGTGGGCTGCCTCTCTCTTTCCCTCATGGCCCACTTGTTGGGGAACATAGTATTTTAAAATTTTCCTACGATCACGCAAGATCTATCTACCAGATGCATAGCAACGAGAGGGGAGAGTGAGTCTACGTACCCTCGTAGACCGAAAGCGGAAGCGTTAGAACAACGCGGTTGATGTAGTCGTACGTCTTCACGGCCTGACCGATCAAGCACTGAAACTACGGCACCTCCGAGTTCTAGCACACGTTCAGCTCGATGACGTCCCTCGAACTCCGATCCAGCCGAGTGTCGAGGGAGAGTTCCGTCAGCACGACGGCGTGGTGACGATCTTGATGTTCTACTGTCACAGGGCTTCGCCTAAGCACCGCTACAATATTTATCGAGGAGAACTATGGTGGAGGGGGGCACCGCACACGGCTAAGAGATCAAGAGATCAATTGTTGTGTCTAGAGGTGCCCCCTGCCCCCGTATATAAAGGAGGGAGGGAGAGGCCTGCCCTAGAGGGGGCGCACCAAGTGTGGGGAGTCCTACTAGGACTCCCAAGTCCTAGTAGGATTCCCCTTTCCTTTCCGGAGTAGGAGAGAAGGAAAGAGGGGGAGAGGGAGAAGGAAAAGGGGGCTGCACCCCTTGTCCAATTCAGACCAGAAGGGGGGTGCACGCCTCCTTCCTTTTGGCCTCTCTCCTCTATTCCCGTAACTCCCCGGTACTCCGAAAATACCCGAATCACTCGGAACCTTTCCAATGTCCGAATATAGTCGTCCAATATATCGATTTTTACGTCTCGACCATTTTGACACTCCTCGTCATGTCCCCGATCTCATCCGGGACTCCGAACTCCTTCGGTACATCAAAACACATAAACTTATAATAAAACTATCATCGAAACCTTAAGCGTGCGGACCCTACGGGTTCGAGAACTATGTAGACATGACCGAGACACATCTCCGGTCAATAACCAATAGCGGAACCTGGATGCTCATATTGGCTCCCACATATTCTACGAAGATCTTTATCGATCAAATCGCATAACAACATACATTGTTCCCTTTGTCATCGGTATGTTACATGCCCGAGATTCGATCGTCGGTATCTCAATACCTAGTGCAATCTCGTTACCAACAAGTCTCTTTACTCGTTCCGTAATACATCATCCCGCAACTAACTCATTAGCTGCAATGCTTGCAAGGCTTATAGTGATGTGCATTACCTAGTGGGCCCAGAGATACCTCTCCGACAATCGGAGTGACAAATCCTAATCTCGAAATACGCCAACCCAACAAGTACCTTCGGAGACACCTGTAGAGTACCTTTATAATCACCCAGTTACGTTGTGACGTTTGGTAGCACACAAAGTGTTCCTCCGGTATTCGGGAGTTGCATAATCTCATAGTCATAGGAACATGTATAAGTCATGAAGAAAGCAATAGCAGTAAAATTTAAACGATCATAGTGCTAAGCTAACGGATGGGTCTTGTCCATCAGATCATTCTCCTAATGATGTGATCCCGTTGATCAAATGACAACTCATGTCTATGGCTAGGAAACATAACCATCTTTGATCAATGAGCTAGTCTAGTAGAGGCATACTAGGGACACTCTGTTTTGTCTATGTATTCACAAATGTATTAAGTTTCCGGTTAATACAATCTGGCATGAATAATAAACATTTATCATGATATAAGGAAATAAATAATAACTTTATTATTGCCTCTAGGGCATATTTCCTTCAGTCTCCCACTTGCACTAGAGTCAATAATCTAGTTCACATCGCCATGTGATTTAACACCGATAGTTCACATCGTCATGTGATTAACACCCAAAGGGTTTACTAGAGTCAATAATCTAGTTCACATCGCTATGTGATTAACACTCAAAGAGTACTAAGGTGTGATCATGTTTTGCTTCGTGAGAGAAGTTTAGTCAACGGGTCTGTCACATTCAGATCCGTATGTATTTCGCAAATGTCTATGTGTCTACAATGCTCTGCATGGAGCTACTCTAGCTAATTGCTCCCACTTTCAATACGCATCCAGATTGATACTTAGAGTTAGCTGGATTTAGTGTCAAAGCTTGCATCGGCGTAACCCTTTACGACGAACTCTTTATCACCTCCATAATCGAGAAACATTTCCTTAGTCATCCAGTTACTAAGGATAATTTTGACCGCTGTACAGTGATCTACTCCTGGATCACTATTGTACCCTCTTGACAAACTCATGGCAAGGTACACAACATGTTCGGTACACAGCATGGCATACTTTATAGAACCTATGGCTGAGGCATAGGGAATGACTTTCATTCTCTCTATATTTTTCTGCCGTGGTCTGGCTTTGAGTCTTACTCAACTTCACACCTTACAAGTCAGGTAAGAACTCCTTCTTTGACTGATCCATTTTGAACTACTTCAAAATCATATCAAGGTATGTACTCATCGAAAGTCTTATCAAGCGTCTTGATCTATCTCTATAGATCTTGATGCCCAATATGTAAGCAGCTTCACGAAGGTCATTCTTTGAAAAACTCCTTTCAAACACTCCTTTATGCTTTCCAGAAAATTCTACATCATTTCCGATCGACAATATGTCATTCACATATACTTATCAGAAAGGTTGTAGTGCTCCCACGCACTTCTTGTAAATACAGGCTTCACCGCAAGTCTGTATAAATCTATATGCTTTGATCAACTTATCAAAGCGTATATTCCAACTCCGAGATGCTTGCACCAGTCCATAGATGGATCGCTGGAGCTTGCACATTTTGTTAGCACCTTTAGGATTGACAAAACCTTCTGGTTGCATCATATACAAGTCTTCTTTAATAAATTCATTAAAAAATGCAGTTTTATTATCCATTTGCCAGATTTCATAAAATGCGGCAATTGCTAACATGATTCGGACAGACTTAAGCATCGCTATGGGTGAGAAAGTCTCATCGTAGTCAACTCCTTGAACTTGTTGAAAAACTTTCGCAACAAGTCGAGCTTTGTAAACAGTAACATTACTGTCAGCGTCAGTCTTCCTTTTGAAGATCCATTTATTTTCGATGGCTTGCCGACCATCGGGCAAGTCAACCAAAGTCCACACTTTGTTCTCATACATGGATCCCATCTCAGATTTCATGGTCTCAAGCCATTTTGCGGAATCTGGGCTCATCATCGCTTCCTCATAGTTCGTAGGTTCATCATGGTCCAGTAACATGACTTCCAGAACCAGGTTGCCGTACCACTCTGGTGCGGAACGTACTCTGGTTGATCTATGAAGTTCAGCAGTAACTTGATCCGAAGTTTCATGATCATCATCATTAGCTTCCTCACTAATTGGTGTAGGAATCACTGGAACCAATTTCTGTGATGTACTACTATCCAATTCGGGAGAAGGTACAATTACCTCATCAAGTTCCACTTTCCTCCCACTCACTTCTTTCGAGAGAAACTCCTTCTCTAGAAAGGATCCACTCTTAGCAACAAAGACCTTGCCTTCGGATCTGTGATAGAAGGTGTACCCAACACTTTCTTTTGGGTATCCTATGAAGATTTACTTCTCCGATTTGGGTTCGAGCTTATCATGTTGAAACTTTTTTCACATAAGCATCGCAGTCCCAAACTTAAAGAAATGACAGCTTAGGTTTCTCGTCAAACCACAGTTTATACGGTGTCATCTCCACGGATTTAGATGGTGCCTTATTTAACGTGAATGTATCTGTCTCTAATGCATAACCCCAAAAGCGATAGTGGTAGATCGGTAAGAGACATCATCGATCGCACCATATCTAATAAAGTACGGTTATGACGTTCGGACACACCATTACACTATGGTGTTCCAGGTGGCGTGAGTATTGAAACTATTTCACATTGTTTTTACTGAAGGCCAAACTCGCTAACTCAAATATTTTACCTCTACGATCATATCGTAGAAACTCTTATTTTCTTGTTACGATGATTCTCCACTTCACTCTGAAATTCTTTGAACTTTTCAAATGTTTTAGACTTGTGCTTCATTAAGTAGATATACTCATATCTGCTCAAATCATCAGTGAAGGTCAGAAAATAATGATACCCGCCGCGAGCTTCAACACTCATTGGTCCACATACATCTGTATGTATGATCTCCAACAAATCTGTTGCTCGCTCCATTGTTCCGGAGAACGGAGTTTTAGTCATCTTGCCCATGAGGCATGGTTCGCAAGCACCAAGTGATTCATAATCAAGTGATTCCAAAAGTCCATTACTATGGAGTTTCTTCATGCGCTTTACACCTTTATGACCTAAACAGCAGTGCCACAAATAAGTTGCACTATCATTATTAACCTTGCATCTTTTGGCTTCAATATTATGAATATGTGTATCACCACGATCGAGATCCAACAAACTATTTTCATTGGGTGTATGACCATCGAAGGTTTTATTCATGTAAACAGAATAACAATTATTCTATGACTTTAAATGAATAACCGTATTGCAACAAATATGATCAAATCATATTCATGCTCAACGCAAATGCCAAATAACATTTATTTAGGTTTTACACTAATCCCGAAAGTATAGGGAGTGTGCGATGATGATCATATCAATCTTGGAACCACTTCCAACACACATCGTCACTTCACCTTTAATTAGTCTCTGTTCATTCTGCAATTCTCATTTCGAGTTACTAATTTTAGCAACTGAACCGGTATCAAATACCCAGGGGTTGCTATGAACACTAGTAAAGTACACATCAATAATCTGTATATCAAAATATACCTTTGTTCACTTTGCCATCCTTCTTATCCGCCAAGTATCTAGGGCAGTTCCACTTCCAGTGACCATTTCCTTTGCAGTAGAAGCACTTAGTTTCAGGCTTGAGTTTTAGCTTTGGGTTTCTTCACGGGAGTGACAACTTGCTTGTCATTCTTCTTGAAGTTCCCCTTCTATCCCTTTGCCCTTTACTTGAAACAAGTGGTCTTGTTAACCATCAACACTTGATGCTTTTTCATGATTTCTACCTTCACCGACTTCAGCATTGCGAAGAGCTCGGGAATTCCTTTCGTCATCGCTTGCATATTATAGTTCATCACGAAGTTCTACTATCTTGGTGATAGTGACTAGAGAACTTTGTCAATTACTATCTTATCTGGAAGATTAACTCCCACTTGATTCAAGTAATTCTAGTATCCAGACAATCTGAGCACATGCTCACTGGTTGAGCTATTCTCCTCCATCTTGTAGGCAAAGTACTGTCAGAAGTCTTATACCTCTCGACACGGGCATGAGTATGAAATACTAATTTCAACTCTTGGAACATCTTATATGCTCCGTGGCGTTCAAAACGTTTTTGAAGTCCCGGTTCTAAGCCATAAATCATGGTGCACTTAAACTATCAAGTAGTCATCATACCGAGCTTTTGTCAAAACGTTCATAACGTCTACATCTGCTCCTGCAATAGGTATGTCACCTAGCGGTGCATCAAGGACATAATTCTCTATGCAGCAATGAGGATAATCCTCAGATCACGGAACAATTCCGCATCATTGCTACTAACATCTTTCAACTTAGTTTTCTCTAGGAACATATAAAAAATAAACGGGGAGCAACATCGCGAGCTATTGATCTACAACATAGATATGCTAATACTACGAGGACTAAGTTCATGATAAATTAAAGTTCAATTTAATCATATTACTTAAGAACTCCCACTTAGATAGACATCCCTCTAGTCATCTAAATGATCACGTGATCCAAATCAACTAAACCATGTCCGATCATCACGTGAGATGGAGTAGTTTCAATGGTGAACATCTTATGTTGATCATATCTACTATATGATTCACGCTCGACCTTTCGGTCTCCAGTGTTCCGAGGCCATATCTGCATATGCTAGGCTCGTCAAGTTTAACCCGAGTATTCTGCGTGTGCAAAATTGGCTTACACCCATTGTATTTGAACGTAGAGCTTATCATACCCGATCATCACGTGGTGTCTCGGCACGACGAACTTTCGCAACGGTGCATACTCAGGGAGAACACTTATACCTTGAAATTTAGTAAGGGATCATCTTATAATGCTACCGTCGAACTAAGCAAAATAAGAAGCATAATAAGATAAACATCACATGCAATCAAAATATGTGACATGATATGGCCATCATCATCTTGTGCTTTTGATCTCCATCTCCAAAGCACCGTCATGATCACCTTCGTCACCGGCGCGACACCTTGATCTCCATCGTAGCATCGTTGTCGTCTCGCCAACTATTGCTTCTACGACTATCGCCACCGCTTAGTGATGAAGTAAAGCAATTACATGGCGATTGCATTTCATACAATAAAGCGACAACCATATGGCTCCTGCCAGTTGCCAATAACTTTACAAAACATGCCACTGTTGGGGAACGTAGTTGTAATGCCCAGGATGGGACTATACCTCCTACGTGTCGAGGTACGACTTAAAGGTATAAGCCCATCCTAGAATGATCTCAAGTTTGGTATCTTTGCACAACTCATGTAAAAGAGGGATTAAATGCAAAAGAAGATAGTTGGCTTACACTCGCCACTTCACACAATACATTACATAAGCAAAACATCATTCAAACATCACAACCCGACTACGGGTGAAGATCCAAAAGAAAGATACCAAAACAACATAAAGCCACAGGTCAGGATCGAATCCTAGTAGAAACCACTACTGATCGTCGAAACATCACAAGCAAACGACAACTCTCTTCTTCGAGCTCCCAGTGAAGTACTTGAACCAACTTCTGCATCAAACTCGGCTGAACCTGCATCTGGTGTGGTGAAGTAACTGTGAGCCACAGAGGACTCAGCAATCCCGTTCCCGGGTAACATGACTATTTAAGCCTTGGGTGAGGAAAAGGCTGAAGAAAGAATATGAGGTGAAGGAAAAACAAGAGTCTGCAGCAGCAACTAGCACTAACTTACGTAAAGGAGAGCGAGAAGAGAAGCCTCGATCGAAAGATGATCACGAAGTGATCCTAACTAAGCCGGTCAAACATAACCCCACCGTGTTCAACTCCCGAATCCCTATTCGGAAATTGACAGTCACGGAACACACGCTGGTAGTGTATTGAAACATTGTGTCAAGTTTTCTACAACCGGATATTAACAAGCTCCCATCTGCCACATAACCGCGGGCACGGCTTTCGAAAGTTCAAACCCTGCAGGGGTGTTCCAACTTGACCCATTACAAGCCCACGATCCGCGGAGTCGCAACTCCAAGGTGGGAGGACCCGAGTATTCTCGGAATCCTGTGCTCAAGTTAAACTGAACTAAGGTAAGGCTAATCCAGCAAATCCTCCCGGCGTGTCGACACCCTGATAGTAGCCGCGCGTATCTAAGTCTCAGGACACGACCGGATGGGCGATTCTACAGGTATACCAGATACCTCGGGTTTCCCCAAGGCGGCCCCGCAGACTCCCCGTTTGGGACCAACACCATCGGCACTGGCCCCCCTGCTATGTAGAATTAAGAATCCTCGGGGACGCGACCCCCTATGCAATTTTAATTAATTAATTAAGTTGTTATTATGAGGCAAATAGTACCAAATGTTGGGACTTGCTGGAAAAGACTTAGCACTTAGCGGTTTATCAAGGGGGTCCCATACACCCCAACCGTGTTAGGAACGCATAATCAAGGAACATAACACCGGTTTATACGGTTCCTAACGGCATGAGTGGAACAAAACACCAAGCAAAAGGCTTAGCCTTCCACCCTTGCCAATATATAGATGATTTCATTTTTAAGCATATATATAGTGTGATATAACCCAACCAAACTTCAACATGAAGCAAGCATCTTCAATCTTCACCTGCAACTAACAAAGCTATAAGAGGGGCTGAGCGAAGCGTACTTAGCCAAGCAACGGTTTGCGTAGGTAGGGTGCTTAAACATGGCAATGGTTACAAGTAGGAGGCTGACAAGAAAGACATGGGCATCGAGGCAAAACTATAGAGCGGAACTACTAGCAATAGGCAAAGATAGTAATGGTATCCGGGTTCGGTCATCTTGCCTGGGATTCCACAAGGAAGAAGAACGGATCCATGAAGTAGACGGAGCAACACAGACGAGAGAATCCTCACAACTCCGGAACGAAACCGAAGCTAATAAGAGAAGCAACCGGAAAGGAAGAAACAACACGGTAAACACACAAGCATAAGCATGGCATACGATGCACATCCAAATATGATGCATGTCCGGTTTAATTATGCATGGCATGGCAAGTGCACAAACAAATACTACAAGTTAAGTGGAGCTCAATATGCAACGAGTTGCATATTGACGAAACACCACATGATAATTATTTAGTTGACTCTCGTTATTTACAAGACAAGATTAATTGTTTGTTAACATGCAAGAGGTGAAGCATAATAAAACTACACTATTAAGACATTTTAAATGAGGCCGGAGATAACAACAACAATTCCGGAAAATCCCCATGAGCATGTTTAGCAATATTTAAGGAAACAATAATTTAACATATATTAATGTTGTTAACATGATGCGGATGACAAGAACAAGTTTATGCAATTTTATTAACAGATTAACAAGAAGATGATATGAAGCATCGTCACCGTGGTGGAAAGAAAGGGTGCCACGGCAACGATCCGAAAATGATGCAACGCAACATCTCGGTTCCGGTAACTCGTTGAGAGACCGGTGCAAAAGGAAAGATGGCGTGAGCGAGTCACACGAGATGAAAGGTGGGGCGATCCCGTCACCGGGTTCCCACGAGTCGGTGACGAGGCAACCGAGGAACATGACAAACGGACGAAACGGCACGAAGCACACACGGGAAACATTTCATACAACACAAGCATCACACGGGTCACGTCTCGGGTTATACCTTCGGAGCGATCGTTTCGGGGCGGTTCGAGATCGTAGAGGAAGGAGTCGTTCTCACGAGTCGTAGAGGAAGTAGTGGTTCACGTTTCCGAAGAGGAAGTAGTCGTTCCGATATCGTGTCGTGGTACTTGCGGCGTCGAACATCTTCGGGGCGACGGTAGTGGTACACGTTCCGTAGGGGTACTTGTCGGGATCGTCGTCGACGTAGGGGTACACATTTTGTAGATGTTCATCCGTCATGTCGTGGTACTTGGCGAGTCATCGTGTAGTCGTGTAGGTGTTCCCGTTCGTAGAGGTACATGCCATCGGAGGGGTACTTGGGGTCTCGGTCTCGAGTCGTACACGGGTCTTCGGACTTGCCGATCTCGTAGATGGCAGTAGAGGTACTTGAGGTCTTCCGGTCAACATGAACATGAGGCCAGGGTGTCGAATCTGCGGTCTCCTGTAGGCAAAACAAAGGCAACAAAAAAGGCGGCAACAACGGTTCGACGAGGCCAAGGCGCTGGTTGATGGAGGAGGAGGCGGGTAGAGGCGCAGGCCTTCGACCTGGCTGGCCGGAGTGTGCTGCGGGACGGTGGAGGCAGCAGGACGGCGGCCTGCGCACTGGACGTCGCCGGCACGGAGGCAGCCAGCGGGGCTCCAAGGCGAGGTGAGGAAGGGACCGGAGGGAGGCGGGCCTGGCCGGCTGGAGCCTGGAGGCCGGGCGCGTCGGGCGCCGGTGGACGACGGCGCGGGCCGCTGGAGGCGAGGGCCTGGCCGGCGGGGCTGTTGCCTGCGCGGAGGAGAGCTGCTCGGCGATGGGGCGGTCTGCTCGCGGGAGAAGCGGCGGGCGCGCGTGCGGCCTGGAGGGCGACGGGGAGGCCTGATGCTCCTGGCGAACTTGGCGGGGCGCTCGGCAGGGGAAGGAAGGAGGCACGCTCCCGGCCGGCTTGGCGAGGCAGGGAGCTGCTCAGGCCGGCGAGGAAGGAGGCAGCAGGGGGAGACGGAGGGAGGCGCGCGCGCTGGAGACTGGGGTGCTCGGGGCGCTGGGGACTCTGGCGATGCGACGCTCGGCCAGGGCGAGGCGCGGAGGGAGTCGAGGGAGAGAGAGGATCGAGGGGGGTGTCGCGGGAGAGTTGGTCGAGGGGTGGCGGCGCTGCGCAGGGAAAGGAGGAAGAGGACGATCGAAGGGAGCGGCCTAGGGTTAGGGGAAAACGGTCTGGTGGGCTTGGGCCTAGAGGGAGGAGTTGGGCTTGAGGCCGCGGGAGGCCTGGCTGCTGGAATTGGCCAGATGGGCTGCGGGAGGAATGGCCTTAGGCCCAAGGAGGAGGAGAAGCCCACTGCGGCTGCACTTCTTCTTTTAAATCTCTGTCACTTCCAATTACAGAAAAAAATAGCCAAGAAGAAAAGAAAGAGAAGAAGGAGGGGGGTTTGGGCAAAACTAGAACAAAGGACTATTTTCTCGGGCTCGTAAAAATGAGCACGACCGGAGAAAAATATAAAAGGCCAGATCGGAAAATAATTCAAACATATTTGAATTTAATTCAAATGGGTTTGAACTAAGACTTGAATATTGAAGTGTCCAAAAATGTTCGAATTTTTGGAGGAACCTCGAAACAACGGAAAAGAATTATTGACAAGGTTATTGAAGGAGAAACTCGAAGTGAGAAAGACATGGGGAAAAATTGCAAGTGTGTTACGGTGATTCCGAAGCAATGGAATATTTATTAATATAGCTCCATAATATTTGGAGGATATGTTATAAAGAGAAGTCACCTTCCCTCGATTTAAATGGACCGAAGGTCCACACAATTTATTTAGGTTGAGATGCAAAAATAAATGACATCATGGCATGATGACATGATGCAATGCAAAATAAAAAATAACACAAGCACAAAGAACACACGGGAGAACCCGGAACATCTGGAATCTTCTGGAATCTTCTGGGACGTCGGTCTTCGGGCGTCACAACTCTCCCACACTAACAGAGGATCTCGACCCGAGATCCTAGAGATATCACCGGGTAAAACGGAAGAGGAAGAGGTAAAACAAAGTTGCTTCTTAGACAGATGAGTGAAACCAAGAACCTTGAGAGGTTAAACAAGATGAAAGAAGAATACAACAGCGATGAACGAATATGAAAACTCCGTTGGAAAAGAGGAACAAGGAACATTATGAGAACCTTGTAGGTTGAAAGACATGAAACAAGAGCTTACGAACCAAAAGAATATGAAACTGCAATGGTATAGCCAAGGAATAAGAATAACAGAATTTGGACAGCACTCCGTCTGAAAATGGAAGGAATTAATAAGAACTTGAGGAGATGGAATGATACTTGATGAAATCAATAGCATATTGCCTCCGAAACAATTAAAAGAATGGCACAAGGGTTAAGAAAGATTTAGACAGCACTCCGGTTGAAAAGAGAGGCAAACTTGGTAAGATGAGAGAACTAGAATGGAGGACACAATACTCCGGTTAAATAGATAAACAAGGAAAGAACATGATCTCGATAAAAACGAGATGATGGTTAAAGAGAGCAACATCACAATGCCTCCGGAATGAAAGAATATCATATAATTCAATGAAAGAATTGAACGGAGAAGAAAAGACAACTTCTCTCAACATTGAATTTGAAAGAGCATCCTTACAAGGAAGGGTTGAACAGAGTTGATTTTAAAAAATCAACAACGAAAAACGAATAAGCTTGATGTGGGCTTATGGAAAATATCTCAAAATTAAGAGGTGACAACCGGCCACTAACGGAAACGATTGATTGGATTGAGATCAACAAGGAGATGATAAACTTATCTCCTCGGAAGGATTAATGAAGAACTTGGGTCATTTATAAGCACCACAATACAACAATCCTTAGGGAAAGCTTTTCGATGAATTATAACCCAAGATGACTCCAACGAATAATTGAAGGGTTGAAAACATCTCCTGAACAAGGAAAATGATGGTTTTAAATATCTCATTCTTGATAACTCGTGAATCATGAAACATGAAGGAATTGTCAAGAATGACATAACACCACCTGAAAAGATAAGGTAGAAAGAATTGCACTTCAAAATGCAAGAAGAAGAATATTTCAGCTCCAACAAGAATCTTGATGAAGACTTCGAGGATGAATTAAAACATGATGAACCACCATGAAGAACTCCAGTAATGAAAGCATGAGAAGTGAAAGATGAAAGGAATAAGATTCGAGGCCTGCGATGAATTAGATGGAGCTTTGAAATGATATAATTGAAATAACTTGGAGCTCCGGAAAACAAGATGGAGAACTTAGAACCAAGGATATGATATGATGAACAAGCTCCGAAGGAAGGGATTAACCTCTTGGAAGAAACTAGAATAAGATTTATGTTATGCATATCCTTCATCAATTTAAATTGATGACAACCAAAGGATTTGGCATACTACTTATTCTCGTGGAAAGAATTAAGAGAGATCTAGCACAAGCTTGGGTAAATCTTCAACGAACCACCGGTAGGATTATGAAAAGAACAAATGAATTAAAACGATAACAAGGAAGAGAAATCTTGAACGAGCCACCGTAAGAATAGGGAGACGAACGAGAGGCATCAATGAAGAATATTTGGAGGACGAAGTTGAAAACTGAGAACGAAGAAATCTTCTGAAATGATGGCCTTCGGAGGATCACAAAGAAAAGAATTCAAGAATTGCTCTGAAGGGTGTAAAAGAATTCCTCACAATCTGGACAATAATGAGGTTGACATGAAGCTAGAACCACGAATCTTCAAGAGAACGGGTCAGGATTTAAGAGAAACACTTCTCCGGTCTCCAAATGTTGAGAATGAAGACGAGAGATGCCATAAGAATTGTTGAGCACTCCGGAATGAAGAATTAAAAGGTTGAACCAATGATGAACAAGAATTTGAAAACGATCTTGGGGAAGGTATATGACTGATGGGGATCATTCTTACGTCACACTTGAAAGGAATTTCAAAATAACTCCGGAAAAGAAGAGTCAGTTAAGATCCTGGGAAAAGACCTGTGGGTTAGGGCCCACTCAAAGAATACACCGTTGATCAAGATTGCTTACGAGATATTGCACCGGTTGAATTAAAAGGCTTGAGTAAGATAACAATCTCAAAATAGCTTGATAGGATTAAGAATGGAATTATGAATCTTCAGCACTCCGGATAAGAATAGCAAGAGGAGAATGATTAATTGGAGCACCGGAATAAGAAAGCATTGTGAAATGAGGAAAAGGATAAGATCAACACCGAAATCTTGAATTACATCCACCGACAGAATTGAGAACAAAAGAATGATGAACTTGGAGTTCTAGATCATCTTCACGATAAATCACCGGATAAGAACATTGAAGGAAAAGAATGAAGAAATATCACATGAATAAATGGATACTTCATCTGAGAATTTCTGGCTCCAAGAAGAAGAAGGGTGGGAGGGTGGGTAAAACAAAGACAACTTGAGATGAATGAAACAGACAAATCGTCAGATTTCTCAACGACGTCCGTATGAAATAATCTTGAAGAGAAGGCACACCGGTTGAAAAGAATTTAACATGAAAAGCTCGATGATCAGGAAGAATTAGCACTCTCATATAACTATGAGAACACCGATTAGGAAGGTATGGAATCAACATTTGACATCGAAGCAACTCGAATACCAGAATCAAATCAAAACAAAGGATTGAACGAATGAATTCCACAGGTACATCAGCTTGTCGAGAAGCCACTTGGAAGAACGAAAGGTAAATAAAAAAGGAACAAGGAACAGATAGAACAAATACAAGATAGAAGTTTCATTCGACATCTTCGTGCTGAAAGCTCATGGAACGTGTTACAAAAGGGTTTTGCAATCCCCGGATCAGCATAGCCAAGGACCCTTTAAGATGCAACTCCCGATCAGAACAAGTCCATAAAACCACTTCACTCAATGTAGAACCCCGAACTTCATATCGAGCATCCGTTGGAAGAATGCCTAGAACTACTAGATGAACCCACCTATAGATTTCCGAAAGTTTCCAGTTATGCCATCAGGTGTTGGGGATACACGGGAAGCACCGCGCAATCAACTCTAAACCTACATTCAGGTGTATCCATCCTTCAACACATAACCAGTCTTTCCCGGAAACTGTTTACCTCGAACCTTCGAAACGCATCCACTATACAAGCTATGGCAATACTCTCGAGCTACCTCCCCAGTACTGGGTGATGTCGGGGTTATCTTGCCACTAACCGCATAGGAGAGTTTTCGATGTCAGCCGTCTTAAGTATTCTAGTACTGCCGCGATGGATTTGTGACGACAACACCTCGGAGCTCAACTCCCCGGGACACTGCCACAACCCCTAATGACAGGAGGCATCGAGAACAATGTTCTCGTCACAAAGACATCGAAACAATCCAAACAATACTCGCGAGATCCTAAAAAAAAATTGGTGCATTTTTGAAAGTAGAAGAGAAAAGAGTAATCGTCAGGAGTCCTCACCAGAGTGAAAGGGGATGAGGAGCAAAAGAAATCCTACTCTCCGATATATATATAGGACTCAAAACATTTTCAGTGTGTGCCTAGACTCAACCGTCAACGATTCGATCAATCAGTGGGGGCTTCTAGGTCGGAGAAGGCTCTGAATACCAACTTGTAATGCCCAGGATGGGACTATACCTCCTACGTGTCGAGGCACGACTTAAAGGTATAAGCCCATCCTAGAATGATCTCAAGTTTGGTATCTTTGCACAACTCATGTAAAAGAGGGATTAAATGCAAAAGAAGATAGTTGGCTTACACTCGCCACTTCACACAATACATTACATAAGCAAAACATCATTCAAACATCACAACCCGACTACGGGTGAAGATCCAAAAGAAAGATACCAAAACAACATAAAGCCACAGGTCAGGATCGAATCCTAGTAGAAACCACTACTGATCGTCGAAACGTCACAAGCAAACGGCAACTCTCTTCTTCGAGCTCCCAGTGAAGTACTTGAACCAACTTCTGCATCAAACTCGGCTGAACCTGCATCTGGTGTGGTGAAGTAACTGTGAGCCACAGAGGACTCAGCAATCCCGTTCCCGGGTAACATGACTATTTAAGCCTTGGGTGAGGAAAAGGCTGAAGAAAGAATATGAGGTGAAGGAAAAACAAGAGTCTGCAGCAGCAACTAGCACTAACTTACGTAAAGGAGAGCGAGAAGAGAAGTGCCTCGATCGAAAGATGATCACGAAGTGATCCTAACTAAGCCGGTCAAACATAACCCCACCGTGTTCAACTCCCGAATCCCTATTCGGAAATTGACAGTCACGGAACACACGCTGGTAGTGTATTGAAACATTGTGTCAAGTTTTCTACAACCGGATATTAACAAGCTCCCATCTGCCACATAACCGCGGGCACGGCTTTCGAAAGTTCAAACCCTGCAGGGGTGTTCCAACTTGACCCATTACAAGCCCACGATCCGCGGAGTCGCAACTCCAAGGTGGGAAGACCCGAGTATTCTCGGAATCCCGTGCTCAAGTTAAACCGAACTAAGGTAAGGCTAATCCAGCAAATCCTCCCGGCGTGTCGACACCCTGATAGTAGCCGCGCGTATCTAAGTCTCAGGACACGACCGGATGGGCGATTCTACAGGTATACCAGATACCTCGGGTTTCCCCAAGGCGGCCCCGCAGACTCCCCGTTTGGGACCAACACCATCGGCACTGGCCCCCCCTGCTATGTAAAATTAAGAATCCTCGGGGACGCGACCCCCTATGCAATTTTAATTAATTAATTAAGTTGTTATTATGAGGCAAATAGTACCAAATGTTGGGACTTGCTGGAAAAGACTTAGCACTTAGCGGTTTATCAAGGGGGTCCCATACACCCCAACCGTGTTAGGAACGCATAATCAAGGAACATAACACCGGTTTATATGGTTCCTAACGGCATGAGTGGAACAAAACACCAAGCAAAAGGCTTAGCCTTCCACCCTGGCCAATATATAGATGATTTCATTTTAAGCATATATATAGTGTGATATAACCCAACCAAACTTCAACATGAAGCAAGCATCTTCAATCTTCACCTGCAACTAACAGAGCTATAAGAGGGGCTGAGTGAAGCGTACTGAGCCAAGCAACGGTTTGCATAGGTAGGGTGGTTAAACATGGCAATGGTTACAAGTAGGAGGCTGACAAGAAAGACATGGGCATCGAGGCAAAACTATAGAGCGGAACTACTAGCAATAGGCAAAGATAGTAATGGTATCCGGGTTCGGTCATCTTGCCTGGGATTCCACAAGGAAGAAGAACGGATCCATGAAGTAGACGGAGCAACACAGACGAGAGAATCCTCACAACTCCGGAACGAAACCGAAGCTAATAAGAGAAGCAACCGGAAAGGAAGAAACAACACGGTAAACACACAAGCATAAGCATGGCATACGATGCACATCCAAATATGATGCATGTCCGGTTTAATTATGCATGGCATGGCAAGTGCACAAACAAATACTACAAGTTAAGTGGAGCTCAATATGCAACGAGTTGCATATTGACGAAACACCACATGATAATTATTTAGTTGACTCTCGTTATTTACAAGACAAGATTAATTGTTTGTTAACATGCAAGAGGTGAAGCATAATAAAACTACACTATTAAGACATTTTAAATGAGGACGGAGATAACAACAACAATTCCGGAAAATCCCCATGAGCATGTTTAGCAATATTTAAGCAAACAATAATTTAACATATATTAATGTTGTTAACATGATGCGGATGACAAGAACAAGTTTATGCAATTTTATTAACAGATTAACAAGAAGATGATATGAAGCATCGTCACCGTGGTGGAAAGAAAGGGTGCCACGGCAACGATCCGAAAATGATGCAACGCAACATCTCGGTTCCGGTAACTCGTTGAGAGACCGGTGCAAAAGGAAAGATGGCGTGAGCGAGTCACACGAGATGAAAGGTGGGGCGATCCCGTCACCGGGTTCCCACGAGTCGGTGACGAGGCAACCGAGGAACATGACAAATGGACGAAACGGCACGAAGCACACACGGGAAACATTTCATACAACACAAGCATCACACGGATCACGTCTCGGGTTATACCTTCGGAGCGATCGTTTCGGGGCGGTTCGAGATCGTAGAGGAAGGAGTCGTTCTCACGAGTCGTAGAGGAAGTAGTGGTTCACGTTTCCGAAGAGGAAGTAGTCGTTCCGATATCGTGTCGTGGTACTTGCGGCGTCGAACATCTTCGGGGCGACGGTAGTGGTACACGTTCCGTAGGGGTACTTGTCGGGATCGTCGTCGACGTAGGGGTACACGTTTTGTAGATGTTCATCCGTCATGTCATGGTACTTGGCAAGTCATCGTGTAGTCGTGTAGGTGTTCCCGTTCGTAGAGGTACATGCCATCGGAGGGGTACTTGGGGTCTCGGTCTCGAGTCGTACACGGGTCTTCGGACTTGCCGATCTCGTAGATGGCAGTAGAGGTACTTGAGGTCTTCCGGTCAACATGAACATGAGGCCAGGGTGTCGAATCTGCGGTCTCCTGTAGGCAAAACAAAGGCAACAAAAAAGGCGGCAGCAACGGTTCGACGAGGCCAGGGCGCTGGTTGATGGAGGAGGAGGCAGGTAGAGGCGCAGGCCTTCGACCTGGCTGGCCGGAGTGTGCTGCGGGACGGTGGAGGCAGCAGGACGGCGGCCTGCGCACTGGACGTCGCCGGCGCGGAGGCAGCCAGCGGGGCTCCAAGGCGAGGTGAGGAAGGGACCGGAGGGAGGCGGGCTTGGCCGGCTGGAGCCTGGAGGCCGGGCGCGTCGGGCGCCGATGGACGACGGCGCGGGCCGCTGGAGGCGAGGGCCTGGCCGGCGGGGCCGTTGCCTGCGCGGAGGAGAGCTGCTCGGCGATGGGGCGGTCTGCTCGCGGGAGAAGCGGCGGGCGCGCGTGCGGCCTGGAGGGCGACGGGGAGGCCTGATGCTCCTGGCGAACTTGGCGGGGCGCTCGGCAGGGGAAGGAAGGAGGCACGCTCCCGGCCGGCTTGGCGAGGCAGGGAGCTGCTCGGGCCGGCGAGGAAGGAGGCAGCAGGGGGAGACGGAGGGAGGCGCGCGCGCTGGAGACTGGGGTGCTCGGGGCGCTGGGGACTCTGGCGATGCGACGCTCGGCCAGGGCGAGGCGCGGAGGGAGTCGAGGGAGAGAGAGGATCGAGGGGGGGTCGCGGGAGAGTTGGTCGAGGGGTGGCGGCGCTGCGCAGGGAAAGGAGGAAGAGGACGATCGAAGGGAGCGGCCTAGGGTTAGGGGAAAACTGTCTGGTGGGCTTGGGCCTAGAGGGAGGAGTTGGGCTTGAGGCCGCGGGAGGCCTGGCTGCTGGAATTGGCCAGATGGGCTGCGGGAGGAATGGCCTTAGGCCCAAGGAGGAGGAGAAGCCCACTGCGGCTGCACTTCTTCTTTTAAATCTCTGTCACTTCCAATTACAGAAAAAAATAGCCAAGAAGAAAAGAAAGAGAAGAAGGAGGGGGGTTTGGGCAAAACTAGAACAAAGGACTATTTTCTCGGGCTCGTAAAAATGAGCACGACCGGAGAAAAATATAAAAGGCCAGATCGGAAAATAATTCAAACATATTTGAATTTAATTCAAATGGGTTTGAACTAAGACTTGAATATTGAAGTGTCCAAAAATGTTCGAATTTTTGGAGGAACCTCAAAACAACGGAAAAGAATTATTGACAAGGTTATTGAAGGAGAAACTCGAAGTGAGAAAGACATGGGGAAAAATTGCAAGTGTGTTACGGTGATTCCGAAGCAATGGAATATTTATTAATATAGCTCCATAATATTTGGAGGATATGTTATAAAGAGAAGTCACCTTCCCTCGATTTAAATGGACCAAAGGTCCACACAATTTATTTAGGTTGAGATGCAAAAATAAATGACATGATGGCATGATGACATGATGCAATGCAAAATAAAAAATAACACAAGCACAAAGAACACACGGGAGAACCCGGAACATCTAGAATCTTCTGGAATCTTCTGGGACGTCGGTCTTCGGGCGTCACAGTAGTATTTTAAAATTTTCCTACGATCACGCAAGATCTATCTACCAGATGCATAGCAACGAGAGGGGAGAGTGAGTCTACGTACCCTCGTAGACCGAAAGCGGAAGTGTTAGAACAACGCGGTTGATGTAGTCGTACGTCTTCACGGCCTGACCGATCAAGCACCGAAACTACGACACCTCCGAGTTCTAGCACACGTTCAGCTCGATGACGTCCCTCGAACTCCGATCCAGCCGAGTGTCGAGGGAGAGTTCTGTCAGCACGACGGCGTGGTGACGATCTTGATGTTCTACCGTCGCAGGGCTTCGCCTAAGCACCGCTACAATATTTATCGAGGAGAACTATGGTGGAGGGGGGCACCGCACACGGCTAAGAGATCAAGAGATCAATTGTTGTGTCTAGAGGTGCCCCCCTGCCCCCGTATATAAAGGAGGGAGGGAGAGACCGGCCCTAGAGGGGGCGCACCAAGTGTGGGGAGTCCTACTAGGACTCCCAAGTCCTAGTAGGATTCCCCTTTCCTTTACGGAGTAGGAGAGAAGGAAAGAGGGGGAGAGGGAGAAGGAAAAGGGGGCTGCACCCCTTGTCCAATTCGGACCAGAAGGGGGGGGGGGGTGCACGCCTCCTTCCTTTTGGCCTCTCTCCTCTATTCCCGTAACTCCCCGGTACTCCGAAAATACCCGAATCACTCGGAACCTTTCCGATGTCCGAATATAGTTGTCCAATATATCGATTTTTACGTCTCAACCATTTTGAGACTCCTCGTCATGTCCCCGATCTCATCCGGGACTCCGAACTCCTTCAGTACATCAAAACTCATAAACTCATAATAAAACTATCATCGAAACCTTAAGCGTGCGGACCCTACGGGTTCGAGAACTATGTAGACATGACCGAGACACATCTCCGGTCAATAACCAATAGCGGAACCTGGATGCTCATATTGGCTCCCACATATTCTACGAAGATCTTTATCGGTCAAACCGCATAACAACATACATTGTTCCCTTTGTCATCGGTATGTTACATGCCCGAGATTCGATCGTCGGTATCGCAATACCTAGTTCAATCTCGTTACCAACAAGTCTCTTTACTCGTTCCGTAATACATCATCCCGCAACTAACTCATTAGCTGCCCAACAAGTACCTTCGGAGACACCTGCAGAGTACCTTTATAATCACCCAGTTACGTTGTGACGTTTGGTAGCACACAAAGTGTTCCTCCGGTATTCGGGAGTTGCATAATCTCATAGTCATAGGAACATGTATATGTCATGAAGAAAGCAATAGCAGTAAAACTTAAACGATCATAGTGCTAAGCTAACGGATGGGTCTTGTCCATCGGATCATTCTCCTAATGATGTGATCCCGTTGATCAAATGACAACTCATGTCTATGGCTAGGAAACATAACCATCTTTGATCAATGAGCTAGTCTAGTAGAGGCATACTAGGGACACTCTGTTTTGTCTATGTATTCACACATGTATTAAGTTTCCGGTTAATACAATTCTAGCATGAATAATAAACATTTATCATGATATAAGGAAATAAATAATAACTTTATTATTGCCTCTAGGGCATATTTCCTTCACCACTATGGCCCATACTCCCCCGGGGGGTTTCGGTAACCCCTCCGGCACTCCAGTTTTATCCAATAACACCCGGAACACTTCCGGTGTCCAAATATAGTCGTCCAATATATCAATCTTTATGTCTTGGACATTCCAAGACTCCTCGTCATGTCCATGATCTCATCCGGGACTCCGAACTACCTTCGGTACATCAAAACTCATAAACTCATAATACCAATCGTCATCAAACGTTAAGCATGCGGACCCTACGGGTTCGAGAACTATGTAGACATGACCAAGACTCATCTCTCGTCAATAACCAATAGCGGAACCTGGATGCTCATATTGGTCCCTACATATTCTATGAAGATCTTTATCGGTCAAACCAGATACATACGTTGTTCCCTTTGTCATCGGTATGTTACTTGCCCGAGATTCGATCGTCGGTATCATCATACCTAGTTCAATTTCGTCACCGACAAGTCTCTTTACTTGTTCCGTAATACATCACCTCGTGACTAACTCATTAGTCGTTTGCTTGCAAGGCTTATTATGATGTGTATTACCGAGAGGGCCCAGAGATACCTCTCCGACACTCGGAGTGACAAATCCTATTCTCGATCTATGCCTAATACGTCTCCAACGTATCTATAATTTTATTGTTCCATGCTATTATATTATCCTTCTAGGATGTTTTATGGGCTTTTATATGCACTTTTATATGATTTTTGGGACTAACCTATTAACCTAGAGCCAGTGCCAGTTTCTGTTTTTTCCTTGTTTTTGAGTTTTATAGAAAAGGAATACCAAACGGAGTCCAATTGACGTGCCAATTTTTGATGATTTTTTTATGGACCAAAAGAAGCCCCCGGAGTAAAAGAGTTGGGCCAGGAGAGTCCCGATCTGCCCACGAGGGTGGGGGGCGCGCCCACCCCCTGGGCGCGCCCCCCTATCTCGTGGACAGCCCGAAGACCCCCCCTGACTTGTGCCCTACACCAAAAAATCCTATAAATACTGAAACCTTCGAAAAATAACCTAGATCGGGAGTTCCGCCGCCGAAAGCCTCTGTTGCCACCGAAAACCAATCTAGAACCTGTTCCGGCACCCTGCCGGAGGGGGAACCCTCACCGGTGGCTATCTTCATCATCCTGTCGCCCTCCATGATGAGGAGGGAGTAGTCCACCCTCGGGGCTAAGGGTATGTACCAGTAGTTATGTGTTTGATCTCTCTCTCTCTTGTGTTCTTGAGATGGCATGATCTTGATGTATTGCGGGCTTTGCTATTATAGTTGGATCTTATGATGTTTCTCCCCCTCTACTCTCTTGTGATGAATTGAGTTTTCCCTTTGAAGTTATCTTATCGGATTGAGTATTTGAGGAATTGAGAACACTTGATGTATGTCTTGCATGGGATACCCGTGGTGACAATGGGGTATTCTATCGATTCACTTGATGTATGTTTTGGTGATCAACTTGCGGATTCCGTGACCTTGGGAATCTATGCATAGGGGTTGGCACACGTTTTCGTCTTGACTCTCCGGTAGAAACTTTGGGGCACTCTTTGAAGTTCTTTGTGTTGGTTGAATAGATGAATCTGAGATTGTGTGATGCATATCGTATAATCATGCCCACGTATACTTGAGGTGACAATGGAGTATCTAGGTGACATTAGGGTTTTGGTTGATTTGTATCTTAAGGTGTTATTCTAGTACGAACTCTAAGATAGATCGAATGGAAGTAATAGCTTCGTGCTATTTTACTACGGACTCTTGAATAGATCGATCCGAAAGAATAACTTTGAGGTGGTTTTGTACCCTACAATAATCTCTTCATTTGTTCTCCGCTATTAGTGACTTTGGAGTGACTCTTTGTTGCATGTTGAGGGATAGTTATATGATCCAGTTATATTATTATTATTGAGAGAACTTGCACTAGCGAAAGTATGAACCCTAGGCATTGTTTCAAAGCATTGCAACACCGTTTATGCTCACTTTTATCTTTAGTTACCTTGCTGTTTTTATATTTTCATATTACAAAAACCTATATCTACCATCCATATTGCACTTGTATCACCATCTCTTCGCCGAACTAGTGCACCTATACAATTTACCATTGTATTGGGTGTGTTGGGGACACAAGAGACTCTTTGTTATTTGGTTACAGGGTTGCTTGAGAGAGACCATCTTCATCCTATGCCTCCCACGGATTGATAAACCTTAGGTCATCCACTTGAGGGAAATTTGCTACTGTCCTACAAACCTCTGTACTTGGAGGCCCAACAACGTCTACAAGAAGAAGGTTGTGTAGTAGACATCAATGCCAACACCACAAATACCTTCGGAGACACCTGTAGAGCATCTTTATAATCACCCAGTTACGTTGTGACGTTTGATAGCACACAAGGAGTTCCTCAGGTATTCGGGAGTTGCACAATCTCATAGTAATAGGAACATGTATAAGTTATGAAGAAAGAAATAGCAGCAAACTAAACGATCAAGTTGCTAAGCTAACGGATAGGTCTTGTCCATAACATCATTCTCTAATGATGTGATCCCGTTCATTAAATGACAACACATGTCTATGGTTAGGAAACTTAACCGGCTTTGATCAACGAGCTAGTCAAGTAGAGGCATACTAGGGACACTCTGTTTTGTCTATGTATTCACACATGTACAATTCTAGCATGAATAATAAACATTTATCATGATATAAGGAAATATAAATAACAACTTTATTATTGCCTCTAGGGCATATTTCCTTCAAGTGACATACCGATGACAAAGGGAACAACGTATGTTGTTATGCGGTTTGACCAATAAAGATCTTCATAGAATATGTAGGAGCCAATATGAGCATACAGGTTCCGCAATTTTTTATTGACCGAGGATATGTCTCGGTCATGTCTACATAGTTCTCGAACCCGTAGGATCCGCACACTTAACGTTCGATGACAAGTTGTATTATGATTTATGTATTTTTGATGACCGAAGATTGTTCGGAGTCCGTATGAGATTACAGACATGACGAGGAGTCTCGAAATGGCCAAGAGATAAATATTCATATATTGGAAGGCTATATTCGGACATCGAAAAGGTTCCGAGTGATTCGGGTATTTATTGGAGTACCGGGGAGTTACGGGAATTCACCGGGGGAAGTATTGAAGGAAATATGCTCTATAGGCAATAATAAAGTTGTTATTTATATTTCCTTATACATCATGATAAATGTCTTTTATTCATGCTAGAATTGTATTAACCAGAAACTTGATACATGTGTGAATACATAGACCAAACAGAGTGTCCCTAGTATGCCTCTACTAGACTAGCTCGTAAATCAAAGATGGTTATGTTTCCTAAGCATAGAGATGTGTTGTCATTTAATGAACGGGATCACATCATTAGAGAATGATGTTATGGACAAGACCCATCCGATAGCTTAGCAACTTGATCGTTTAGTTTTACTGCTATTTCTTTCTTCATAACTTATACATGTTCCTATTACTATGAGATTGTGCAACTCCCGAATTCTGGAGGAACACCTTGCGTGCTATCAAATGTCACAACGTAACTGGGTGATTATAAAGATGCTCTACAGGGTTTGTGGTGTTGGCATAGATCGAGAATAGGATTTGTCACTCCGAGTGTCGGAGAGGTATCTTTCGGCCCTCTCGGTAATACACATCATAATAAGCCTTGCAAGGAAACGACTAATGAGTTAATCACGAGATGATGTATTACGAAACGAGTAAAGAGACTTGTCGATGACGAGATTGAACTAGGTATGATGATACCGGCGATCGAATCTCGGGCAAGTAACATACCGATCACAAAGGGAACAACGTGTGTTGTTATGCGGTTTGGCCGTTAAAGATCTTCATGGAATATGTGGGAGCCAATATGAGCATCCAGGTTCCGCTATTGGTTATTGACCGGAGATGAGTCTCGGTCATGTTTACATAGTTCTCGAACCCGTAGGGTCCACGCGCTTAACATTCGATGACGATTGATATTATGAGTTTACGTGTTTTGATGCACCGAAGGTAGTTCGGAGTCCGGGATGTGATCACGGACATGACGAGAAGTCTCGAAATGGTCGTGAAATATAGATTGATAAATTGGAAGGTTATATTCGGACCCCGGAAGGGTTCCGGGGGTCATCGGATAAATACCGGAGTACCAGGGAGTTACCGGTACCCCCTGGGGAGTGTATGGGCCTTATTGGGCCTTAGTGAGATAGAGGAGGAGGCGGCCAAGGTGAGGCCCCCCAAGCCCAATCTGAATTGGGTGGGGGGCGGCCCCCCTTTCCTTCTTCCCTCTCTCCTCCTTCCTACCTCTCCTACTCCAACTAGGGAAACGGGGGAATCCTACTCCTGGTGGGAGTACGATTCCCCTAGGTCGCGCCATAGAGAGGGCCGGCCCCTCCCCTCCTCCACTCCTTTATATACGTGGGGAGGGGGCACCCCATAGACACACAAGTTGATTTGCAAGCCATGTGCGGTGCCCCCTCCACAGTTACAAACCTCGGTTATATTGTTGCAGTGCTTAGGCGAAGCTCTGCGCTGGTAACTTCATCATCACCGTCACCACGCCGTCATGCTGACGAAACTCTCCCGCGACGCTCAACTGGATCAAGAGTTCATGGGACGTCATCGAGCTAAACGTGTGCTGAACGCGGAGGTGCCGTATGTTCGGTACTTGGATTGGTTGAATCGTGAAGACGTTCGACTACATCAACCGCGTCACTAGACGCTTCCGCTTTCGGTCTACAAGGGTACGTGAACACAATCTCCCCGCTCATTGCTATGCTTCTCCTAGATAGATCTTGTGTGACCGTAGGAACTTTTTTGAAATACTACGTTCCCCAATAGTGGCATCATGAGCCAGGTCTATGCGTACATGATATGCATGAGTAGAACACAATGACTTGTGGGCGATAATAGTCATACTGATTACTGCTACTTCTCGAGCTTGCGTTTTATTCCCTCGAAGAGGAAAGGGTGATGCAGCACAGTAGCGTAAGTATTTCCCTCAGTTTTTTAGAACCAAGGTATCAATCTAGTAGGAGACCACGCGCGAGTCCCTCGCCCTGCACAAACAAATAAGAACCTCGCAGCCAACGCGATAAGGGGTTTTCAATCCCTTGACGGTCATTTACGAGAGTGAGATCTAATAGATATGATAAGATAATATTTTTGGTATTTTTGGTATAGAAACAGAAAGTAAATACTGCAAAGCAAAGCAAAGTAAATAGTAGATGGAAGATTAATATGATGAGAATAGACCCGGGGGCCATAGGTTTCACTACTGGCTTCTCTCATGAAAGCAGAATTCTATGGTGGGTGAACAAATTACTGTCGAGCAACTGATAGAAAAGCGCATAGTTATGAGAATATCTAGGCATGATCATTATATATAGGCATCACGTCCGTGACAAGTAGACCGAAACGATTCTGCATCTACTACTATTACTCCACACATCGACCTCTATCCAGCATGCATCTAGAGTATTAAGTTCATAAGAACAGAGTAACGCCTTAAGCAAGATGACATGATGTACAGGGATAAACTCAAGCAATATGATATAAACCCCATATTTTTATCCTCGATGGCAACAATACTATATGTGCCTTGCTGCCCCTGTTGTCACTGGGAAAGGACAGCGCAAGATTGAATCCAAAGCCAAGCACTTCTCCCATTGCAAGAATTATAGATCTAGTAGGCCAAACCAAACCAATAATTTGAAGATACTTGCAAGGATATTATAATCATACATAAAATATTTCAGAGAAGAATCCAATATTGTTCATAGATAATTTTGATCATAAACCCACAATTCATTGGATCTCGACAAACACACCGCAAAAAGATTACATCAAATAGATCTCCTCAAAGATCGAGGATAACTTTGTATTGAGATCCAAAGAGAGAGAAGAGGCCATCTAGCTAATAACTATGGACCCGAAGGTCTGTGGTAAACTTCTCACAAGTTATCAGAGAGGCAATGGTGTTGATGTAGAAGCCCTCCGTGATCGATACCCCCTCCGCCGGAGCTCCGGAACAGGCCCCACGATGGGATCTCACGGGAATAGAAGGTTACGGCGGTGGAATTAGGGTTTCTTGGTGCTCCTCGATGTTTTCAGGGTACGTGGATACATATAGGAGGAAAAGGTACGTCGGTGGAGCAACATGGGGCCCACGAGGGTGGGGGGCGTGCCTACCACCGGGGCGCACCCTGCCCCCTCGTGGGCACCATATTTCTTCTCTGGCTTATACTCCAAGTCTTCTGTGAAGATATCGTTCCAAAAATAACTCTCCCGAAGGTTTCATTCCGTTTGGACTCCGTTTGATATTCCTTTTCTGTGAAACACTGAAATAGGCAAAAAAAACAATTTGCACTGGGCCTTGGGTTAGTAGGTTTGTCCCAAAAATAATATAAAAGTGTATAATAAAGCCCATTAAACATCCAAAACAGAATATATAATAGCACGGAACAATAAAAAATTATAGATATGTTGGAGACATATCAAGCATCCTCAAGTTTAATTCCTGCTCGTCCTCGAGTACGTAAATGATAAAAGCAAATTTTTTGATGTGGAGTGCTAACCAACATAATTCTCAATGTAATTTTCTTTAATCGTGGCATGAATGTTCAGATCTGAAAGATTCAAGACAAAATTCTATATTGACATAAGAATAATAATACTTCAAGCATACTAACAAAGCAGTCGTGTCTTCTCAAAATAACATGGTAAAAGAAAGTTATCCCTATGAAATCATATAGCCTGGCTATGCTCTATCTTCATCACACAAAATATTTAAATCATGCACAACCCCGGTTTCAGCCAAGCAATTGTTTCACACTTCAATTCTTTCAAACCTTTCAACTTTCACACAATACATGAGCGTGAGCCATGGATATAGCACTATGTGGAATAGAGTGGTGGTTGTGGAGAAGACAAAAGAGGAAGATAGTCTCACATCAACTAGGCGTATCGATGAACTATGGAGATGCCCATCAATAGATATCAATGTGGTGAGTAGGGATTGCCATGCAACGGATCCACTAGAGCTATAAGTGTATGAAAGCTCAACAAAGGAAACTAAGTGGGTGTGTATCCAACTTGCTTGCTCACGAAGACCTAAGGCATTTTGAGGAAGCCCATCATTGGAATATACAAGCCAAGTTCTATAATGAAAATTCCCACAAGTATATGAAAGTGACAAAACAAGAGACTCTCTATCATGAAGATCATGGTGCTACTTTGAAGCACAAGTGTGGAAAAAAGGATAGTAACATTGTCCCTTCTCTCTTTTTCTCTCATTTTTTCCTTTTTTTCTTTGGGCCTTTTCTCTTTTTTTCATGGCCTCTCTTTTTTCTTTCTTTTTTCTTTTTCGTCCGGAGTCTCATCCCGACTTGTGGGGGAATCATAGTCTCCATCATCCTTTCCTCACTCGGACAATGCTCTAATAATGATGATCATCACACTTCTACTTACTTACAACTCGAAGCTAGAACAAAATATGACTCTATGTGAATGACAATGATGAAGCGTGTCATATGAACGGAACAGTGGAAAGTTGCATGGCAATATATCTCGGAATGGCTATGGAAATGCCATGACAGGTAGGTATGGTGGTTGTTTTGAGGAAGGTATATGGTGGGTGTATGGTACCGGCGAAAGTTGCGTGGTACAAGAGAGGCTAGCAATGGTGGAAGGGTGAGAGTGCGTATAATCCATGGACTCAACATTAGTCATAAAGAACTCATATGCTTATTGCAAAAATTTATGAGTTTTTAAAACAAAGTATTCAATGCATGCTCCTAGGCGAAGGGTTGGTAGGAGTTAACCATCACGCGATCCCGACCTCCACACAAAGGATGACACTTAGTAAATAAATCATGCTCCAACTTCATCACATAACGGTTCACCATACGTGCATGCTACGGGAATCACAAACTTTAACGCAAGTGTTTCTCAAATTCACAATTACTCCACTAGCATGACTCTAATATCACCATCCTCTGTCGGGGGAAACTGTCCTCCCACGAGCACCTATGGGACCGGAGCCCCTTCTACGTTGCGGTAAGGGAGCGGAGGGAGCACGAAGAGCAGATGAGGAGCACACGCGGGCAGTTTTACCCAGGTTCGGGCCGCGCGGACGCGTAAAACCCTACTCCTGCTTAGGTTGTATTGAGTTCTTGAGCTCGGGAGCTTGAAGATCTACAGTACTAGCTACACCGAGCGAGAGAGTTGCCTAGGTTTCGAACGCCTTCTATGTTGTGCATGGGCCTTCTTTTATAGCTTAAAGGGATCACCGACAGGTGTCAACGTAGAAGGAGGGTAAAAGTGTAATTTTGGTGGTAGTTGCAACAGTGTATGAACAGTATATGAACAGTGGTCTTCACCTACTTTGACAGTGGGGGACAAGGGCATTAAATGCCCGTCGCCGTCGCCCCCAAAAGCGTCCATCCATGCTTCTCCGTTCGCCACGGCGGTAGCCTCGTCACCGTGGCTTGCCACCGTGTGCCCCAGGCTGCACAGCCGTCTGCCACGTGCCCCTGGAAGGGCCCCAGGGCAACGCGTGGGCAGATGAGCTGGAGCGCGGGCACGCAGCGTAGGTTTCCCCGGCAAGCACCTTGTCGGGGTCGTGATCTTGCCGAGCCCGGAAGCTTGTCGCTCTCCGGGTCCTGCCGGGGCGCATGACGCGCCGAGACATATCTTGAGGTATGTTTTCCTTGGCCTTCCTGGCAAGCTCCTCTTGCCAGGGTCTTGTGCTAAAGTGATAACCTTGAGCCTGGTGCGGCCTTCCCGGCAAGCTCCTCTTGCCGGGGCCTTGATCTTCTGACTTGTATACTTTGTTCTTGAATGGCTTCATAGGGACCAGAACGGTTCTTGACGAGCACGTGGTAAGCCCTGCCACGGGAAGCTGCTACTGCCCGTGCACAAGTTGGGGTAGTAAGGTACCCCTATCTTAGTACACCGACAGGAGCCCCCGGGCCTGGGCCACACACGGTGCCGAGCGCTATTGGGCCAGGCCCAAGACAGTGCACGGGCACACGCGGCCCACGGCACGCCATATCCGCCGCATCCCTCCCTAACGGCACGCGTCGATTGCGGCGTCGTGGGAGAGATCGTGGCCTGTTCTTTAATGGGAAATGCGGAACGTCCCCCACTTCCCCCTTAAAAGCAGAGGAAGCAGGGGCAGTTCCCTCCATCGTTTTCATTGCGCCTTGATTCTCCAGAAACTTCCGTCGCCCTCTGCCTCCCCTCAGTTCGACAGAGAGCCAAGCCCCTCCCTTCCTCCGCCGTCTCCCGTATCCGCGGCACCGTCGACCTCCTCGCCTCTTTCCTCGCCGCCCCCGCCATGGCTCCGAAGAGCGACAAGGCGAAGAGTGACAAGGCCAAGAAGGAGAAGTCCGAGCAGGCGGCGAAGCTGGCAGCCCTGCGAAAGAAGTGCATGGTCTTCGCGCCGAGGCTTGGCGCGAGGGAGTTGCGGGACAAATACTATTTGTTCTGGGCGAGGGAGACCAAAGCTCATCCCCGCACCAGACTCCTCCCCGCCGTCGCCGCCGACATGTTCCCCGGCTGGTACTTTTTCTTTGCCGCATTCTTCCATTGTGGTCTGTGCCCTCCGTACTCGGAGTTCTTTTGTGATGTAATGAATACGTACGGCCTCCAGCTCCTAGATTTCACCCCCAACGCCATCCTTGCGATGGCCGTTTTCGCACATCTGTGCGAAAACTATGTTGGGGTTCATCCAAATGTAGCTCTTTTCCGCCACTTCATGCCTAGAGTAGAGTCCGGCGCTCCCCTCTCCGGCGGCATCTCCTGGATCTTCAGGCTGAACAAGAAAGATGCGTACTTGAAGGGAGAGCTCCGCGGCAAGTGGGAGGAGTGGAGAGCCGATTGGTGCTGGGTGCTGGAAGCTAATCCTGAGCCCTTTACCTCGCCGCGCAAGACTGCCATAGTGCGCGGCAGGGATTGGAGTGAATTGGCCCCGGAGGACAGCAAGCTTCATATCGCCCTCATTAGGATCATTCGTCTCCGGGTCGCCAATCTGACTGTTGGAGAAGTTGGAGCAGATTTCCTCCGCCGCCGCATCGCCCCTTTACAAGAAAGGAAGAGGCCCGCCTGGGAATTCGGCAATGCGACAGACATCATGAGGCTGCGCCCTGGATTGAACTACAACTTCACCGTCTTGGAGTTGAAGGGGATGGTTCGGGAGCTCTTAAAGCATGACCCCGCCCACCCGGAGTGGTTCAAACCTTCCCGGGGAGTGGTGCCGCTGTGCAACAGCACTGCCCGCGATTCCATGCGCGCGATGATGCCCGAGTGCGACTCCCATGGTGTCGTGGAATTAACACGGCAGATGTCCGGTTTAGCGGACTTGATGATGGAACCATCGCACGGGTTAGCTTGAAAGGGTTCATGGCACACAAAGGACACAAAGGATTTATACTAGTTCGGCCCCTTTGAGAAGGTAAAAGCCTACGTCTAGTTGTTTTGGTATTGCTTGGGCGTCGGTTTACAGGGAGCGGAATCGCTTGCCTGCGTCTCGACGGATTGATTGTTGCTTGTCCTTGAACCGGTACCGGGTCGTCCCTTTATATAGAGGTGACGCCTGGTCCGGTTTACAGAGTCCCGAGGCCGGCTCATAATCGTGTCCGCCTCGGTCTCTGCCCTTTCTTTCTTATCTCGCAAGTTACATCTCTTTGCGGATTACAAACTGTATTTCTATACATGGGCCTTGAAATCTCACGGGCCGTAATCTCTACTGAAATGGTAAAACCAAGTACGATATAACTAAGCCGGTTTACAATATCTGGTTTATACCTACTAACTATATCCCTGACATTAGGCCCCAGAATGATTTGAACTTGTTCATATCAGTCTCCGTCGTCTCCTGCAATTTTCTTCTGTCTTCATCCTTTGTAAACCGGCTCTGACGTCATCCTCCGAAATCATTAAAGTTTGACAATGACATCCTCTCCGCATTTAATGCTGCGAGCTGTACTGTAACGTATTTTAAGGGTTATCCCGAAAATCGAGGCGTTTAAAGGATCTTTATCCGATTTTGCTCCCTTGATTACCGCACCTGTCGCTTCGCATCTGCCTCTCTGCTTATAAATAATACCGCCCTCTTTCATTCTTCCTTCTCGCATCTTCTTCCTCCTTCCGCTTCCTGACCCGCAAGAACTCCATTAGAGCCCGAGCTCGGAGCGCCGCCATCATCTCGTCGGATCAAGAGCTCCCAGGCCGCTGCATCAACCTGATTTGTCCAGAGAAACTCCGTTGCTACCCTCCATTTTTCAGGTATGTTTTTCTTTCCTCGTTTTCGATCTGCATCTGCCCGTGCTCCTCCTAGTCCTTCCGCCATTAGGGCTCCTAGCAAAGCTTTCCTTCTGTTCTTGTAGATTCGTTCCTTCTGTAAGATCCGTAACTTTTAGGCCTGGCCAATAAACCTTCCGCTCACTACTAGCCTTAGATCTTGTCTTTTATAATGCTGCAATTTTATCTGTTCCACCATTAGAACTTCTGCCATTAGAGCTCCGCCATTAGAACTCCGCCATTAGAACCTTTAGCACCAGTTCCGCGGATTTAACTTTTGCGCCTTGCCCTTTAGATCTTGCTGTTTTATTTCTGCAGTTGCCTGCCTTAGGTCTCGTTTTTTTTATACACATCCTGTAAACTCGTCTGCTCCGATTTGGACCTCTGTAGATTTTCCCGTGTAATTTTCGTTTCTTTCATCTCAGTATGCTCAGATCTATTCCTCCTTAGCAATGCGTTGGAAACCTGTTTTTCTCTTCGATAGATCCGCTAAGTATGTTCTGGTTTAAATTGTCATGTCATAAACCGGAAATGATATAGACTGATGCAATGACTTAAACGATTCCTCTTCAACTGCCATTTTAAACCGGAAATGATATAACTGGTATTATGATTGCCGGTTTAACCTTGCCAGCTAGTTCTCCGTTTCCACCATTGTACAATATGTATAGGTCCCGAATCATTTGTATGTTCATAATCCGGTTTATGTACTTTTCTCTTCTTCAGCAGTTTGCTCGAATGGCTAAGCAGTACGTTTCATGCGATTGGGTCCGTTCTGTCGTGACTGAGGAAGACTTAGTCAAATTGTCGAGCATCGGCACCTTAGGGCCTCGGGCCGAGCTAAAATGGCGTGCTCCGAGTAACGAGTGCCCTCCTACTCCTAGATCCGGAGAAGTCATCGTATTTCTGGATCATATTTCCAGAGGCTTCTCTCCCCCCGGTTCAAAATTTTTCCGGGATGTTCTTGCTACCTTCCAGCTGCACCCGCAGGACATCGGACCAAACTCTGTTTCCAACATTTGCGATTTCCAAGTATTTTCTGAAGCATATCTTCAAGAAGAACCTTCAGTTGATTTATTCCGGGATTTCTTCCATGCAAACCGGCGCACTGAATTCACCAGCGGGCCTCACCAGGAGCTTGGGGGGATTAGCATTCAGAAAAGGAGGGATGCAGTTTTCCCTCACGCCTCTTTACACACTCACCCTAAGGACTGGAACAAGTCCTGGTTTTATTGTATAGACACATCTCCTGAAGGTGAAAATCCTTTGCCGGGTTATCGTGAAACTCGTATCCCGGCAAATCACCCCTTGCCACAACGGTTAAGTGCTGCTGAACGGATCCAGTTTTCACCACAGCTTTCCAAGCTGAGAGCTTTCATGGCCAATGGCCTGATTGGTACTGATTTCCTTCGCTGCTGGTTATCTTGGAGCATCCTTCCCTTAAGCCGGCGCCCTGAGTTGATGTGTAACTACTCCGGTAAATCGGATGATCCTCAAAGGTTTTCTAAGGAGAAGCTTTCTGAATCGGAAGTAATTGAGTCAGCCAAGAAAATTGTCAATCCTGCTTTAACAGACTGCACTAAAGTTGGCTTGGCCCCATACTTCAAGAAGAATAAGCTGCCTGAAGTGAGTTTGTCTTTAACTTGTACTTTATAAACCGTCCTCTTTGAACTGTTTTTTACTTGCCTTTGCGTTTTTCATTTAGGCTGATGACCCTTTCTGGAGGAGGAAACCTCAGGAAAAACCTGTAAGGCAAGCTCGCCGAAAAACCCCTGCAAACAAGAAAAGGAAAGCAGCCGTTGATGCCGGTTCTCCTTCTGAGGATGATGATCCGGACTCCGAGGCATGCCTTGCTCCGGTTTACATTTTGCTCTTATGTGCTTGTTAACATATCTAATGATACCCTTTCACAGGATCCACTTGAAGGTGATAACTCGGCTGAGATTGAGGTAACCCTTATTTCTTCTGATTCAGAACCTCCTCCTCAAAAGAGCCGTCGGACTGTTAGAAAATATCAATTTTCTCATCCTTATGCTAAGTTGGATCCTAATTTTACTTTGAAGAAGCAACAGCACGAAGCTTTGCGCCGGACCACTCGCCATACTGGCTTAGCAGTGGAATCCTCTGGAATCTCATTAACTCCGGTCCGAAAGCGCCGCGCTGAGGTGATACTCTCTCCAACCCTTCTTCACCCCAAGGCCGGTCTTATCAGAAAACCACTTAAACCGACTGATCCTGATTATCAGGAAACTCCACTGTCTTCTTCTGGCGAATCAACCGCTACACAGCTTCCTCCTTTGAAGACCGTCCCGGGGTAATTCTCTTTACTTCTTCCGGTTTATGATCCCCCCTTCCTTTATAATGTTAACTTATTTTTGCTTGTTTTTCCAGCAAACCGAGACCTAGCAAAAAAGCCAAGGCGAAAAAGCCTGTTGCTGATCCTTCTACTGATGAACCGGTGATAGATCCGTCTACCGCCGTTCCTCCTGAAGGTACTCCTGCCGCTCCGGTTGACGAACCCGCTCTTGAAACACCTGCTGCTGAAGATGTCCAAAACCCACCAAGTCCGGCCCGGGTTAACTCTCCTCAAGTTAACCCGGCGTCTCCTGATCCGGCTCAAACTGAAGTTTCTCCTCCCAATGCACCCACTTCTCCTGATGTCGTGGTTACTGGCACTGCTTATGTTGCGCCAGCCGAACCCACCGTTTTAGCAAAACATACAGCTAAAGCGGAAAAGATGACTCAGGAGAAGGGGAAGTGGAGTACTGATATCTCCAGTCTCTCAAGTATGAGTGCTCAAGACATCTATTCCGGATATCTGAACCGGCTCCATAGTAGCCGGGATTATGAAGCCAGCCTAGTAAACCTGATGAGGGAAAAATATGAAGTAAGTTTTCCTCTTCTGACTTTGCCTTTTTTCAACGCCTCTTTATCTTATAACAGCCCCCAAGTTCCGGTTTATCTGCTTTATTGAAGGTAATCCGGAACTTTGTAGTTTTGAACTGCTGATCCATACATTAGCCCCCAAGTATCGAGTAGATAACTTGGTTATGTAGTTGATACTTGTAATTTCAAAAATTGTTTCTGATGCATCGCTTCAACTGCCATTAGCCCCCAAGTTTCAAGTATACAACTTGGTTGTGTGCTTGAGACTTGCATTTTCAATTTGTCTTTGTTGTATTACTTCAACTACCATTAGCCCCCAAGTGTCAAGTAGACAACTTGGTTGTGTGCTTGAGACTTGTAATTTCTAACCTTACTTTTGAACTTTTTGTCTTCAGGCCGAGCTGAACCGGAACGCTGTAGAAATTAGTGAACTTCGAAGCCGGCTTATAGAGACTGAGTCAGCCGCTTCAAAGGCGAAGAAAGAACTTCAAGTGAGTTTAAAGACTGCTGAAGATTTGAAGAAGTTTTTTGATGAGGAACGGACTACTTTTGAAGTCCAGAAAAAGGATCTTGAAAAACGTGTTCAGGACGCCGAAGGAGCACTTAACCCGGTTACTGAAGAATTGACCGGGTTAAAGTGCCAAATTGATTTGATGACTTCTGCTATCTTTGGTAAGCATAACCTGAACTCTTGTCCGTTATCTTTGCAACCGGTGATATGTACCGGTTTAACTTTCATTGTTGTATGTAGGACGTCGTGTCTCCCATCTTGGGGATGATGTACGGAAGAAGCTGAAGGCCTGCTATACCTTGGTTGAACAACTATACTCAGGAGCACAAAGGATTATCAGCGCCACTTCCTTTGGTAAACCGGCTCCTTCAACTATTAAATCTACCTTGAACAGTTTGTCCATTCTGCCGGCTCGTCTTGAAGAGGTGAAGAAATCGGTTGCTCGAGGAGGTGCTCTTCTGGCCCTTACGAGGGCTAAAGCTTGGGTCCCAGACCTTGATCCGGAAGAAGTATTAACCGGATTTCCAGATACCAAAGAGGACGGTTCAATCTTTGATGAAAAGGATCTTTATGTTCTGACCAAGGAAGTGCGTCCCCTTGCCAGCAAGATTGCGATGGAATCTGACTTGTCTCGATATCATCCAGCATACAACCTGCAGAACGAGCGGGTGGAACGACCGGTTTACGATGTTGCAAACTTGACTCCGCCGGTTCGTCCTCACACCTTTGCTCCTGATATTGATCCTGCTGAGCTGATCAACGATGAAGTATATTTCCGTGCCTTGGCCAAGATTGATTGGCGTGCACCAGATTTCCCGCCGCTTCACGAGGAGGAAGATGTTCCGGAACAAGACGGTGGCCAATCATCCTGGCAAGGAGAAGCACAATCTTGAATGCTACTGTTGTAATCATGATTGTTATTCCGTAAACAATGCTTTCAACTATTTGGCTTTTATGCCTTGTAATAAGTTTAGCTGAAACTTAAAGCGTTGTCATCTGACATTGGTCTTTCTGAAGTATTCGCGCGTTGACTTGTTGATTTATACGGATGCCTTGCTCTGTCCATAAAAAAGATCAAAAATATGTCCTAGTGGCTTTACCACTGGACGGATTAACTTGTTCTCTTGGTATAACTAATAAGCATATCTTTAACAAATAACTGTGATACCTGAATTGTATGTAGCCAAAATACCTTAAACCGGTCAGGATGTTTAAAATCACCTTAATCAGTCTTCATCAATTCTAATAAACCCTTGAAACTCTTCGGTTCACCTTGTCGATAAATCTTTCTCTTCTCGGTTCAGAAATTTGTAACTTGTAGCTGATCATGTGCTGCCAACTGTCAGCTCATCATGAAGTCGAGCCGGGTTACGATGAACGCCGGTTTAACTCTTACTGGTGTTCATGACCCAGACTTGTAACACTAGATAGACGGTCAACTTCTGGAGCTGTTCCCCTTGGTTAAAAAGGTTATGAAACACAAAAAACATCAAGAAACACATAATTATTTTAAATCAAACTATGTAATCGAGGCTTTTTCAAAGAGCTGCCAGGCTCAAAACAAGGTTTAGCCATTCATGGGGATGTGGGCAAACCCGACTGTCCCCAGGGGCCGGGTCATCATTTGAACGTGGGCGTACCAACTGTTCAGGGAGCCCAAAAATGCATAACATAGCCATTCATGGGGATGTGGGCGAACCCGACTGTCCCCAGGGGCCGGGTCATCATTTGAACGTGGGCGTACCAACTGTTCAGGGAGCCCAAAAATTCATAACATAGCCATTCATGGGGATGTGGGCGAACCCGACTGTCCCCAGGGGCCGGGTCATCATTTGAACGTGGGCGTACCAACTGTTCAGGGAGCCCAAAAATTCATAACATAGCCATTCATGGGGATGTGGGCGAACCCGACTGTCCCCAGGGGCCGGGTCATCATTTGAACGTGGGCGTACCAACTGTTCAGGGAGCCCAAAAATTCATAACATAGCCATTCATGGGGATGTGGGCGAACCCGACTGTCCCCAGGGGCCTCTGACGTTCCTCCTGACCCTGCAGGTTTTTCCTTTTCCTTTTTATGGGGTTTTTCTCTTCCTGAACCGGACATAATCTCTTGTTCCCGTGAGTTCTACTGCTCCTTCACACACCCTGCAAAGATTAGTTTCTAAAAACCAGCTAACATTGAAATATGATTCTTTGATAACAAACTGACATGGATATTTGCCGCAAAATTTATGTATGTGGAAAAAAAAACTGAGCCCCCGGTTTACCGAGGGTGCCGGTTTATTCATTATTCATAATATATACATAGGATACATGGAAGCCTATGGCTCAAGTGTAATATGGCCGTAGATGAGCAATGTTCCACGGCCTTTTCGTCTCCTCTTCTGATGTTCGTGAATCTTTGTGCTCTCGAATGTCCACCAAATAATATGACCCGTTGTGTAAATTTTTGCTGATCACAAAGGGCCCTTCCCATGGCGGGGATAGCTTGTGCATATCTGTTTGATCCTGGATAAGCCGGAGTACCAAGTCACCCTCCTGGAATGTCCTGGTTCTGATCCGGCGGCTGTGATATCTGCGCAGATCTTGCTGATAAATCGCCTACCGTGCTGCAGCTATGTCACGCTCTTCATCCAACCGATCCAAACCGTCTTGTCTTGACTCCTCATTGATGGCTTCTACATAGGCCGCCACCCTTGGTGAATCATGGCGTATGTCACTTGGAAGAACTGCTTCTGCACCGTAAACCATGAAGAAAGGTGTATAACCTGTAGACCGGTTGGGTGTAGTGTTAATGCTCCAAAGGACAGACGGTAATTCTTCAACCCAACATCCTGGGGTTCTCTGCAAAGGTGTCATAAGCCGGGGCTTGATTCCTCGCAAAATCTCCTGATTTGCCCTTTCTGCTTGACCACTGGATTGGGGGTGAGCCACAGAAGATACGTCCAAACGAATATGCTCTCGTCGACAGAATTCTTCCATCTCACCCTGAGATAAATTGGTGCCATTATCTGTGATGATGCTGTGTGGAAAACCAAACCGGAATATTACTTTTTTGATGAACTTAACCGCCGTTGCCGCATCACACTTGCTTATAGGTTCCGCTTCAACCCACTTCGTAAACTTGTCCACTGCCACTAGTAGATGAGTTTTCTGATCTTGGGATCTCTTGAAAGGACCAACCATGTCAAGCCCCCAAGTTGCAAAAGGCCAAGTTATTGGTATCATCCGGAGTTCTTGTGCCGGAACAAGGGCACGTCTTGAGAACTTCTGACAAGCGTCACACTTGCGGACCAGGTCTGCCGCATCTGCATGTGCGGTTAACCAATAAAAGCCATGTCGGAAAGCTTTAGCCACTAAAGATTTTGATCCGGCATGATGACCACAATCCCCTTCATGAATCTCCCTTAGAATCTCACAACCTTCCTCAGCTGAAACACACCGTTGAAATACTCCAGAGGTGCTACGATGGTGCAGCTCCCCGTTGGCAATTGTCATAGATTTGGAACGCCGGATTATCTGCCGTGCTTCATCTTCGTCCTCTGGCAACTCTCCTCGGCTTAAATATACCAAATAAGGTAACGTCCAATCCGGAATAACATGGGTTGCCGCAACCAACTGTGCCTCTGGGTCCGGAACAGCTAGATCGTCCTCTGAAGGTACTTGAACCGAAGGATTGTTCAATTCATCCAAAAAGGTGTTTGGTGGTACCGGTTTACGTTGCGACCCTAGCCGGCTTAAAGCGTCAGCTGCTTCGTTCTTCCGCCGGTCCATATGCTCCACCTGATACCCTTTGAAGTAACCTGCGACCGCTTCAACCTCTCGTCGATAAGCCGCCATGAGGGGATCCCTTGAATCCCACTTGCCCGAAACTTGCTGTGCCACTAGGTCTGAATCGCCCAGGCACTTAACCCGGCTTAAATTCATCTCCTTTGCCAACCGCAAACCATGAAGTAGTGCTTCATATTCTGCTGCATTATTAGTACAAGGAAATAACAACCGGAGGACATAACAAAATTTATCACCTCTGGGGGAAGTTAAAACAACTCCGGCCCCTGAGCCCTCCAACTGCTTCGAACCGTCGAAGTGAATCGTCCAATAAGTGAGATCCGGCTTCTCCTCCGGAGTCTGTAATTCTGTCCAGTCGTTGATGAAGTCCACCAGTGCCTGAGATTTTATAGCAGTACGTGGTACATATTTCAATTCATGTGGACTGAGCTCAATGGCCCACTTGGCTATTCTGCCTGTTGCTTCTCTATTCTGGATTATATCTCCCAACGGAGCTGAACTAACCACAGTTATTGGATGCCCTTGGAAATAATGCTTCAATTTCCGGTTTGCCATGAACACCCCATATACCAATTTCTGCCAATGAGGGTATCTTTGCTTGGACTCGATGAGTACTTCACTCACATAGTAAACCGGGCGCTGAACCGGATGTTCTTTCCCCGCTTCCTTGCGCTCGACCACAATCGCAACGGTGACTGCCCGTGTGTTTGCAGCAACATATAATAGCAAAGGCTCCTTGTCGATAGGAGCAGCTAAAACCGGCGGCTTCGCTAGTTGCTGTTTCAGATTCTCAAACGCTGTATTCGCTTCATCACTCCAAATGAACCGGTCCGTTTTCTTCAACATTTGATAAAGCGGGATCGCCTTTTCTCCTAACCGACTGATAAACCGGCTCAACGCCGTGATCCGGCCAGCTATGCGCTGAACATCATTAATGCAAGCCGGTTTCGCTAAAGATGTGATGGCCTTGATCTTCTCCGGGTTGGCTTCTATTCCCTGGTTCGAGACCAGGAATCCCAAAAGCTTACCAGCCGGGACACCAAAGGCACATTTCTCCGGATTGAGCATCATTCTGTAAGTCCGAAGATTATCAAAGGTTTCTCTGAGGTCTTCTATCATTGTTCTTTCCTCCTTTGACTTAACCACAATGTCATCCACGTAAGCATGTACGTTCCTTCCTATCTGCCCCTTCAAACAATTCTGAACACAACGCTGATAAGTTGCCTGCGCACACTTGAGCCCAAAAGGCATAGACACATAGCAAAAAGCCCCAAAAGGAGTTATGAATGCTGTCTTCTCTTGATCTTCAACTGCCATTTTGATCTGGTGATAACCTGAGTACGCATCCAGAAAACTCAGCCGCTCACACCCTGTTGTAGCATCAATAATCTGATCAATGCGAGGTAGAGCAAAAGGATCAGTTGGGCAAGCTTTATTGAGGTCTGTGTAGTCCACACACATCCTCCACTTCCCATTCTTCTTTAGAACCAGCACCGGATTAGCCAACCATTCCGGATGAAACACTTCCACTATGAACCCTGCCGCCAAAAGCCTGGCCACTTCTTCTCCTATAGCCTTGCGCCTCTCTTCGTTAAAGCGGCACAGATACTGTTTTACCGGTTTAAACTTCGGATCAATATTTAACTTGTGCTCAGCGAGTTCCCTCGGTATACCTGGCATGTCAGAAGGTTTCCATGCAAAGATATCCCGGTTCTCACGGATGAACTCGATGAGCGCGCTTTCCTATTTAGGATCCAGGTTAGCACTGATGGTGAATTGCTTAGACGAATCTCCAGGCACAAAATCGACCTGCTTAGTCTCTTCCGCTGATTTGAACTTCAAAGCCGGATCATGCTCGGTGGTTGGCTTCTTCAGCGGAGTCATATCTGCCGGATCAACATTATCCTTATAAAATTTTAACTCTTCCGTGGCACATACCGCTTCTGCATAACCTGCATCACCTTCCTCACATTCCACTGCTATCTTACGACTGCCGTGCACCATAATTGTGCCTTTATGACCCGGCATCTTGAGCTGCAGATAAACATAACATGGCCTAGCCATAAATTTAGCATAAACCGTCCTCCCAAACAAAGCATGATATGGACTTTTAATTTTGACAACTTCAAAGGTGATCATCTCCGATCTGGAATCATGCTCATCCCCAAAGGTAACTTCTAAGTCAATCTTACCAACTGGATAAGCTGACTTACCTGGGACCACCCCGTGAAACACTGTGTTTGATGTCCTTAACTGTTTATCTGTCAGACCCATACGGCGAAAAGTCTCGTAATATAATATATTGATACTGCTACCTCCATCCATGAGGACTTTAGTGAACCTGTATCCTCCCACCTGAGGTGCCACCACCAAGGCTAAGTGTCCCGGAGTATCTACCCGTAACGGGTGGTCCTCTCTGCTCCAAACAATGGGCTGCTCTGACCATCGTAGAAACTATGGCGTCGCCGGTTCTACCGCATTAACAGCCCGCTTTAAAACCTTCTGGTCTCTTTTGCATAAACTCGTGGTGAAAACATGATATTGACCGCTGCTCAACTCCTTCGGATTACTCTGGTATCCGGATTGCTGTTGTTGCTGCGGACGCTGCTGCTGCTGATTTCCTTGGTTATTGTGACTCCCTTGGCCCTGCTGCTGATTATTCTGATTGTTGTAACCACCTTGATGATACGATTGATTTCCCTGACCATTGTAGTTTCCTTGACTACCTTGGCCGCCTGGCCGGGATTGATAACCACCGTTGTTCCCTTGATAACCGTTGTTGCCCCTATATCCTGAACCGGAGTTGTTCCCTTGGTAACCCGGACCATAAAACCCGGGCCCTGAACCGCCGTTTGGGGGCCGGCTAAGAGGATTAAAACGGCCGTTCCCTGCTATCATAGGGTATAGGCATTCTCTTGCAGTGTGCCGTGCAGGCCCCCTTTTTCCGCTATGCTTTAGACAGGGTTGATCCAAATCCTGCTCCCAACCCGGGTTTCCTCCACCGGTTTGGCGAGTGGGACCTTGCTGACTAACCTGAAAACCGCCTTGAACCTGTGTATTAGCCACAAAATCGGAGCTATTTTCCGGTTTCCGTTTGCCCAAAAAACTTGAAGTAATCGGATTAGCTGGCGCCGGTTTGCCAGTCTTGCTGGCCTTTCCTGCTTTATCTCCTTCTGGCTCCGGATACTTGGTATTATCTGAGTCTCCGTACTTCACCAAGGCGCTCATCAAAGTCCCCATGTCATTGCACTCCCGTTTGAGCCGTCCGAGTTTTAATTTCAAAGATTCAAACCGGCAATTGTTCTCCAATGTTACAATTGCTGTGCTCGGATTAATGCCGTTTGAGGAGTGCAAGATCTCTGCCACTCTGCGTACCCAAGCTGCTGTAGACTCCTGCTCTCCTTGCACGCATGCTGCTAAATCTATCACCGACATAGGTTGCTTGCACGTATCCTTAAAGTTTTTGATGAACTGACTGCGCAGCTCCCCCCATGATCCGATAGAATTCGGAGGTAGTGCCTTTAGCCAAGTCCGGGCCGTGCCTTCAAGCATCATAGTGAAATATTTGGCACAAGCCGATTCATCCACGTCCAGCATCTCCATGGCCATCTCTTAACTTTCCACCCAAGCTTCGGGCGGTAAATCGGCTGTGTAATTAGGCACCTTGCGAGGTCCTTTGAAATCCTTGGGCAACTTAACGCTCCGCAGGGCGGGGACGAGACATTGTATCCCAAAACCGCTCGCTGTCGCTCCTGTCCCTGTAGTGCCTGTGTGAACCGGCGTCGACTGACGAACTTCCTCCCTGGCCTCCGATCTAGGCCGGTTTCGATCCGGGGCTGGCATCTCTGCCCTTGCCGGATTATCTTGCCTGTGCTGATGTCTCCTCCGTTCACTGCTAGACACTTCGGGCTCCTCCCAATGTCTAGAGTAACTTCGGTTGGGACGTGGTGTTGAATGTAACCTTTCCCTGCTATGAGAGTACGCTTGCTGCTGTATTAACGCCGTATTGAGTAGCTTCTGGGCCCTGCGCGCCTCTATCGCCACCGGGGATGTTTCTTCCACAGGTAAAGCGGCCAACCGCGCTGCCGCTGCAGCGATATTATCCACAGGGTTTGAGTAGTGTCCCGGGGGGACAGGAACATAAGGCGCCGATGTAATCCGTCGCTCCCGCTCTGCGGCGGGCTGCTGAACCGGCTCATCCCGAGCTGGTGGGCTTCTCCGGTTTAAGATCGGATTATTACTGGCCCCAGCCCCAGGTGTTCTGAACAAATTCGCAGATTCGTAACCCGGCGGTAGACGGGATCGATATTTCCGCCCTCTTACTCCGTCCATAGAAGCCTGTTCCATCCTTAAGTGAAAAGCTTGATCATCCAACTCTGCTTGTCTTATGGCTAACATCTCTCCTTCTGCCTTTAAATCCTCCTTTAACTGATCGATCCGGGCCTTCAACTGAAGAAGCACTGCATCATGCTGCGCCTTGTCTGCTGGAGCTACGACCTCCACTGCCTTAGCTGTGAACTCCTCGATCAAGGTGGATAGAACTGCAGTAATGGAGGGATTTGAACCGCTTCCCCCTGCACCAGCCTCCGCTGTTGTTCCGTTCGTCGGGGGTTGTGAACCGGCCATAAAGACCGCCACCCGGTTTGGCGGGCCGAAGAGGTCCGGAATACTGTTTCCATCGGACTCGCCCTCAGACCGGCCGTCCCGCAACTGATACAGAGATTCAGTTTCCCCGGACGAAGACTCGTCATCTGAATAGACGACGGTTGCACCATCAGATTCCGACCCGTCCTCGGCTTGGCCTCCGTGAATCGCTCCAACGAACACATGCTTCACGGCAGGTTGAATCCGGGTCGACCTCGCACGCTGAGCCGGCTCGACGATGTTGGGGAAGGTGTCCGGCTCAGGTCCCGGTTCTCCAATTTTGCCGATGAAGACTTGGATGCTGTCGAAGGGAACCCGGTACCCGTACTCAATCGAATCGGCCTCCGGTCCCCAACCCGCATCGTCGATGTAGATCCGGCCCCGACGACTCTTGGTCATCCGGCCGACTGCGTAACCCTTTAACCCTTCGAAGCCTCCTTCCAAGAACTCAAAACCATCGTGCGCAGGCCCCACGGTGGGCGCCAACTGTCGTGGAATTAACACGGCAGATGTCCGGTTTAGCGGACTTGATGATGGAACCATCGCACGGGTTAGCTTGAAAGGGTTCATGGCACACAAAGGACACAAAGGATTTATACTAGTTCGGCCCCTTTGAGAAGGTAAAAGCCTACGTCTAGTTGTTTTGGTATTGCTTGGGCGTCGGTTTACAGGGAGCGGAATCGCTTGCCTGCGTCTCGACGGATTGATTGTTGCTTGTCCTTGAACCGGTACCGGGTCGTCCCTTTATATAGAGGTGACGCCTGGTCCGGTTTACAGAGTCCCGAGGCCGGCTCATAATCGTGTCCGCCTCGGTCTCTGCCCTTTCTTTCTTATCTCGCAAGTTACATCTCTTTGGCGGATTACAAACTATATTTCTATACATGGGCCTTGAAATCTCACGGGTCGTAATCTCTACTGAAATGGTAAAACCAAGTACGATATAACTAAGCCGGTTTACAATATCCGGTTTATACCTACTAACTATATCCCTGACACATGGCGTCGTCCCCACTTGGCTGGAGCCTCCACCGGAGACCGTGCTGACCTTCTTCGACAACTTGGTCGAGAAGCCCCGCAACGCCGAGGAGAAGAAGGGCCTCATATGAGATACTACTGACCGGGATGTAGCTTACATCGCCTCCAGGATGGAGGAGGCCGCCGCAGCTGCGGCTGCGGGTGAATTTGGATACACTGTGGAAGAGGCAGAGGCCGCGGACGTAGTGAGTCAAGCAGAGGTGGCGGAAATCCTCAAGCTGCTGAAGATTGCGCCCGAAGAGTTTGCCGGGGAGCCTTCCGTGAAGCTTGCCGGGACGAGCGAGGTTGCCTTGGGGAGCGAGGCCGCCGGGCATGGCACTGAGTCCAGCGGGCCTGCCGAGGAAGAGGAGGACGCCGAGGCTGGAGATTCCGATGAAGACTCTGGTGGATCTCTGAATCTTGACGACGATGCCTCCTCATCCTCGGGGAACTCTCCGCCTCCGCCAAGCCCTCCGCAGCAACCGAAGAAGCGCCTCCGCAAGGCAGCTGAGACGGCGAGGCCACAGGCGCCTCGACAGCAGCCGGCGCGCCGTGCGACGCGCGCCACCAAGACGAGCGAAGTCGTCAAGGAGGCGCCCCGTGCTCGAGCGCCAAGCGGAGGGGGATCTTCCCGAAGCGGAACGGGTGCTCCTTCTGCCCCTCGGTCCTCGGCGACAACGGGGGCCGGGTCTTCACAGCCCACAGCCCCGGAGACCGCCAAGCGCCCGAGGGAGCCTTCTCCTCCTGCTCCTTGCGCGGGAGCACACCAGGCGGAGTTTGACTTCTCCGCCCTCAGCTCCGACGAAGAGGAAGAGGAGTAAGTACTTGCAATTCTTTTAGTTTCTTTGATTTTGTCTTGATTTTCCTTGCTTGGTTCTGATCTTGCTTTTGTTTTTCTTCGCAGGACCTTGACCCAGCGGATGGCGAAGAGGGCCAAGATCCCTGTGGTCAACATTGAGGACGACGAGCCCGTCGTGGCGACAAGCGACGCGCCAGCGACGAGCTTGCCGGATCAGCCTGCTGCTCCGAGGAGCAGCCCCCAACGCAGCCCCCAGCGTAAGTCTGGTATTTAAATTTCTGCTTGATGGGTGCGCTTGAGGTTATCATCTTGATTGATGTCTTATTGTCTTGTGCAGAAGTGGAGCCGCAACCGCAGGAGCGCCAGGAGGTCGCCCCCGACGAGCCACTTGCTCCACCCTCCCCGCCAAGGATGAACTCCCCGGCAAGGGAGAACGCTCCGCCAAGGACGGGCACTCCGCCAAGGGCAAGTACCCCGCCAAGGGTGAGCACCCCGCCAAGGGAGGGCGCAGGCGGCCCTCCGCCAGCAGGGGCCACTACTCCGCCGCCAAGGGAGAATTCCCCGGCGAGGGACCCCGTCGTCGAAGAGATCCGCGAAGGTAAGGCTTGTAATTTCTTCTTCCCGGATTCGTCTTTTTTGGATATTTGCTTGATCCTTTCTTTTCTTTTTCTTCCACTAGATCCTCCTGCCCCAGAGCTGATGGAGATGGAGGCCACCGCGGAGGAGGAGGTGCACGGCGACGGCGGCAACGCCACTGCCACCGAGGGGGCGGCTGGAGCTGACGAGCCAGTCGTCGAGGAGACCGCCCCGACCGCCGACGCCGCGGCTGGGGAAGGGACCGGCGACCACACTGCTGGCCCGGAGGCCGCAGGAGCACCGGGCGCTGCACCGGCCGCCGACCCTTCCGCCTCCGCGGCGGGGGAGGGCGTCTATCTGAAGGCCGCCAACGGGGTTTTTATTCAAGTCCCGTGGGCGTCCTCGTCTCGAGCACCCGCGGAGGGAGAGACCTTTGACGGGGAGGTCCTCGCCTCCGCCGGCTTGAAGATCGTTGAAGCGCCCGGCGACAGCGATGAGCCCGAAGAGGAGGGACTCCTTCGCCGGCTCCTGGCCTTGTATCGGGCCAGGCAGGTGAAGCTGGAGTCTCGGGAGGCCCTCGCCGCCAAGGCTGGAGCTGACCTGGAGAAGCGCGCCGCGGAGCATCGTGCCGCCAACCAGGCGGCCCTCCGCCACTTGGCGGAGGAGCGTGAAGGGCTTGCCGGGGCGCAGCAAACCTTCCTCCTGGAGAAGGCTGAGGTAGAAGAGCAGCAGCGGCTGGCCGCCGAGGAGTTGTCTCAGCGGGAGGGAGCGCTCAACCAGCGGAAGGTCGACCTCGACAGCCACGAGGACGACCTCACCGCCCGGGAGCAAGCCATTGCTGGTGCCCTGAAGGAGGCGATGGATGCTGCCACCGCCGCGGAGACTGCTAAGAAGGACCTGGAGGCCAGGGTGAAGCAACTGGAGTTGTTCCTGAAAGCAAGCGAGGACAGAGTCACTGCGCCCAATGTGGAGCGGGAGAAAGATGCCCACACCAACTCTGAGCTGCAGGTACGTCTCTCCGAGAAGGGCACAGAGCTCTCTGACGCCAAGAACTCCATTGCTGACTTAGAGCTGAAGGTCTCCACCCTGGCTGATTCGCTCGACGCCGCCCGGGACCACGAGACGAAGCTAAAGGACGAGCTCCGCAAGGAGAGGAACTTGGTGGAGAGCGCCGCCGTCTCGGCGAACAACTTCAACCGGGCAGTGGAGTAGTGGACTGATGAGCTGGTCACCTCCGCTGCCAATATTGAGAAGGAGATGGTGGCGCTGAGGGCGGAGCATCTCGTGTACTCCCCGGACGAGAGTCTCCCCCACAGCGCCAAATTGAGTCTGTTCTTCAGGGGAATCGCCCCGGCACTTGCGCGGCTGCGGGAGAGGATCCCCGTGCAGCTGGACGACGAGGCGCGTCGGCTCTGCACAGGCACCATGGAGCGGGTCTCGTCAAAGATCGTCTTCCGCAACCCCGGCATCAACCTCGTCAACGTCCTCCGCCGCTTGCCGCCCGAAGCCGATCAGGAGGCGTTGAAGGCAGAGGTCGCCCACATCGTCGCCAAGGTGAACAAGATCACAAGGCGTGAAGGCGACCGCGTAGATTAGATTTCTTTCTTTCCGCTTCCTTGGCCGCTGCAAGGCATGTTACGGACCAGAATCTACTATTATTGCGGCAAGTTATCTTTGTAATATACAATCTTATTTCGAGTAATCAATGCAGTGTTATCTTCCTTGCTTTGGTCCCTTTACTTTGTATGCATTGCACCCTACTCTTTCAAAGAACTTGCCGGCAAAAGGACCCTTGCCACGAGCGCTGAGTGCTGGACTCTTAGCAGCCTGCCGGCAAAGGCCTCGCCGGCAAGAAACCTCGCCGCAGCTAGTCGCAACACACTTAGATTGTTGAGCGAACTCGAAAACGAAGCAAGGGCGCGACACTTGTCGCAGCTCACTTAAGTCGTTGAGCGTGCTCGAAACAAAGTAAGGGTGCGGCTAGCCACGGGTAGGTTCCTCCGCGCACAGGTTTTCCATACAAAGCGTGGTTGTTCAAGGAAGACAACTAAAAATTTTGAAAAATTTGAATTGCTCAAACTTTGGTGACTTAGCTTTCATAAGTTGCTTGCTCCCCGACAAGGCTTCTCTTTCTTGAACAATACTTGGTTCATACCTCCATCTCCTTCCCCCCCGGCAAACTTGTGCACGAGGAATACTCCTTTTGCTTAAGAGGGAAAGAAAAAAGAGAGGAGGAAAAAGCAAGTATAGAGCCTTACGGCTTGCTAGTGCTTACCGGGGACATGCGCTGCACAAAGTGTCAAATGATGCATGCAAATAATGAAGAAAAGCATGAAAATGACAAGTTGTGCGAGGCATAAAAAACTTTACTGATGCACGGGATCTGCGCCCGGCTTTGTACAAAGGTTTACATGCAACAGCGGCAAGAGTTGTACAAAAGGTGGTTGCCGGAGCGGATCACGGCAACCGCGCCTTATGGGTGAAACTTGCGAAGATGCTCTATGTTCCAGGAGTTGCTCACCGGTAAGCCTTCTTCGGTCTCAAGGCGGACAGCGCCGGGCCTTATGACTTGTCTCACCCGATAAGGGCCTTCCCACTTCGGCGTCAACTTGTTGGAATTCTTGGCGGACTGAACACGCCGAAGAACAAGGTCGCCTTCCTCGAGACTCCTGGCCTTGATCTTGCGGCTATGATAGCGACGCAAGGCTTGCTGGTATCGAGCAGCTCGTACAGCAGCCTGGAGACGTTCCTCCTCAAGGAGCAATGCGTCATCTTGCCGCAGTTGCTCTTGCTCGAGCTCATCATAAGCGAGCACTCGAGGAGATCCGTATACGAGTTCCGTGGGGATAACTGCTTCTGCTCCATAGACGAGAGCAAAGGGGGTCTGTCCGGTGGCTCGATTTGGTGTCGTTCTGATCGACCAAAGAGCCGCCGGCAACTCCTCTATCCAGTTTCTTCCGCACCTGTGCAGCCTGTCGAAGGTTCTTGTCTTGAGTCCGCGCAGCACTTCAGCATTGGCCCTCTCCGCTTGACCATTGCTCCTCGGGTGAGCAACAGAAGCGAAGCAGACCTTGGCGCCAAGGTCTTGGACGTATTGCATGAAGGTGCGACTTGTGAACTGCGTGCCGTTGTCGGTGATGATCCTGTTAGGGATTCCGAAACGGCAAACAATTGATCTGAAGAACCTGACTGCTGACTGTGCTGTCACCTTTCTCACTGGTTCCACTTCTGGCCACTTTGTGAACTTGTCGATCGCAACGTACAAGTACTCAAAGCCCCCGACTGCGCGGGGAAAAGGGCCGAGGATGTCGAGCCCCCAGACCGAGAAGGGCCAGGACAAAGGGATTGTCTGGAGAGCTTGAGCTGGCTGGTGAATTTGCTTGGCATGGAACTGGCACACTTCACACTTGGTTACTTGTGCAGTTGCATCTTGGAGGGCTTCTGGCCAGAAGAACCCTTGCCGGAACGCCTTCCTGGCAAGTGCCCTTGCGCCAATGTGGTGGCTACATATGCCTCCATGTATCTCTGCCAACAGCTTCTGTCCGTCTTCCCTAGAAATACACTTCAACCTGACACCATTGAGTCTTCTTTTGTACAGTTTGTTGCCAACGAACTGGTACATACTTGACTGCCTGGTTATTTTCTCTATCTCTTCTGGCTCGTCGGGAAGTTCTCCAGTTTGCAGAAAACGGACGATTTGCTGCGCCCAAGCTGGAGCCTGAGGCTCAACAACAAGGACTAAAGGCATGAGGGCTGCTGCGGGAACCTCAGCTTCTACGGCAAGAACCTGCGGTTCTGCCGGAGTTGATGGTCCCCCGGCAAGCCTGCCGGGGCAAGGCTTGTCGGGAACGCTTGCTTCAACTGTACAGTCCCTTGGATCTGCAGGAGCAAACTGTTCCTCAGCATCTTGGCTGTTGATCTTGGGGACTTTGGCGGCAGCTTCGGGAAGATCCGCCGGCAAGTAGTCGCCGGAGACCAACTTTCTCTTCTTGTTTTGCCCAAGTGATGGTGTAACGGATGGCTGAGTTAACTTGAGCACGAAGGTCCCTGGTTCCACAGGTAACTTCATCGCAGCACACTTTGAGAGGCCATATGCAATATCGTTCTAAGCTCTTGGGACGTGCTCCATTTGCAGACCTTCAAAGTGTTCTTCAAGTTTCCTCACTTCATCAACATAAGCTTCCATCAAAGGGCTCTGGTAACTCTTGTTCACTTGTCGGACCACCAACTGTGAATCTCCCCGCACAATCAACTTCTTGATCCCAAGCTCGGCCGCAATTCTGAGGCCGGCAAGCAAGCCTTCATACTCTGCAGTATTGTTTGTCGCTTGTTCCTTGGGAAAGTGCATTGGACAACATACTTGAGGTGCTCTCCGGTGGGCGCTATGAGTACCACGCCGGCACCGGCGCCTTGCAGCGAAAAAGCACCATCAAAGTACATTACCCATTCTTTGCTTGCTTCTTGGACGGGGACGCTTGTCTCTGTGACCTCTTCATCTGGCGTTGGGGTCCATTCAGCTATGAATTCTGCCAAAGCTCTGCTCCGTATGGTTGAAGTACTCTCAAACTTGAGACCAAAGCTTGACAGCTCTAGTGCCCACTCGACGATCCTGCCTGTTGCTTCGGGATTCTGCAATATCCTTTTCAACGGAAAGCGAGTGACCACTGTTATCTCGTGTGCTTGGAAGTAATGGCGCAGCTTTCTTGAGGCCATGAGGAGGCCGAACAGCAACTTCTGCACCCTAGAGTATCTTGACCTAGCCCCCTGCAAGAGGGAACTCACAAAATACACTGGGCGCTGCACCATCTTCCTCCTTATTTCTCCTTGTTCCTGCGCAAACTTGTCCTTGTCGGGGCCAGAGCTTGTCGGGGAAGCCCCCTGCTTGTCGCTGGATTCACTTGCCGGGGATGTGGATTCCTCATCTGCTTCCCTCTCCGCTACTAACGCAGCACTAACCACTTGATTGGTTGCCGCTAAGTACAGCAGCAACTTCTCTTGTGGTCTAGGTGCGACAAGTATTGGAGTGGAAGACAGGTATCCTTTCAAGTCTTACAGCGCTGCCTCCGCTTCCGGAGTCCACTTCATAGGACCTGCCTTTTTCAAGATTTTGAAGAAAGGCAGGGCGCGCTCTGCTGACTTTGAAATGAACCTGCTGAGGGCAGCCACACAACCAGCAAGTCTCCTTACGTCCTTGACGCGCTTCGGGGCTTCAATCTGCTCGATGGCTTTTATCTTGTCGGCGTTGGCTTCAATTCCCGTCTGGGACACAAAGAACCCGAGAAGCTTGCCGGAGGGGACTCCGAAGACGCACTTCTCGGGGTTCAGCTTGAGTTGGATCTTGCGCAGATTCTCGAAGGTTTCCTCTAAGTCCTGTATCAGGGTATCTTTGCTCTTACTCTTGACCACTATATCATCCATGTAGGCTTCCATATTCCTGTGGATCTGTGGCTCAAAAGCAGTGTGCACCACCCTCGCAAATGTGGAGCCTGCATTCTTCAATACAAAGGGCATGCGTATGAAGCAATATGTGCCGCATGGAGTAATGAATGCAGTCTTCTCTTCATCTTCCTTGGCCATGAATATCTGGTGGTAACCTGAGTATGCATCAAGGAATGAGAGCAACTCACATCCAGCAGTGGAGTCAACAATCTGGTCGATGCGTGGCAAAGGAAAGGGATCTTTGGGACAAGCTTTGTTCACGTCGGTGAAGTCTATACAAAGTCTCCACTTTCCATTAGCCTTTCGCACAACAACCGGATTGGCCAACCACGTGGGATGTATCACGCCTCTAACCAGGCCTGCTGTTTCTAGCTTGTTTATCTCTTCGGCTATGAATTCTTGGCGCTCCACGGCTTGCTTCCTGACCTTTTGCTTGACGGGCCGCGCATGAGGACAAACAGCAAGCTTGTGCTCCATTACCTCCCTGGGAACGCCGGGGATGTCAGACGGTTGCCATGCAAACACGTCGACATACGCCCGCAGGAAGGCAACGAGCGCGCTTTCCTATTTGTGGTTGAGTGTAGCACTGATGGTGAAGGTACCACCAGTGCCGTCCTCCTTGGCGGACACCTTCTTGGTTGCCGGTGGAGCTGCCATTCCTTTCTTGCACTTGCCGGTGGAGCTCGATGGTGCATCCTCGACGGCAGCGCAGCACTCCGAAGAGGTGCGTTTGCCGGAGTGGGCCCCAGAGCTCTCGCCGGACTTGGTCTTGGTCTTTCCCCCGGGAGCTTCAGCGGCAAGTGTGTTGCTTTCTGCTGCGGCTGCTGCATCCCGGTAGATCTTGTCGGCGCAGATAAGCGCATCCTTCTTGTCGCCAGGGACAGAGATGACGCTTATCGGCCCCGGCATCTTGAGTACATTGTACGCAAAGTGGGAAGCTGCCATGAACTTGGCGAGGGCAGGACGACCAAGTATCCCATTGTATGGTAATGGAATATCAGGAACATCAAACGTGACCCGCTCTGTCCTGAAGTTGAGCTCCCCGCCAAAGGTCACTGGCAGCGTAATCTTCCCCTTCGGCTTGCTCCTTCGCGGGTTGATTCCTTGGAACGACCCGGTTTCTTCGAGCTCGCAGTCGGGGATCTGTAACTTCTGCACCCGTGAGCTTCGGCGAGTCTAGTGGCCCAGCATGAAGAATTTCAAGCCCGACGTACCCGAGAAGTACGACGGCAAGACACACCCCTCGGAGTTCCTCAGCATCTACACCATCGTGGTGCAGGCTGCCGGGGGACGCGACGAGAAGATACTAGCCAACTATTTCCCGCTTGTGCTTAAGCCAAACGTCCGATCTTGGCTTATGCACTTGCCGGAAAACTCCATTTCTTCATGGGCGGATCTGTGCCACCAGTTTGTTGGCGCCTTCACGGGCGGCCACAAACCCCACGGCCAGGAGAGCGATCTCCACATCCTCGCCCAGAAGGAGGGAGAGTCCCTGCGCAAGTACATCCAGAGGTTCAGCCGCGTGCGACACAACATTCCCGATGTCCACCCTGCCGCGGTTATCAGCGCGTTCCACCAGAACGTGCGTAACCGCCGAATGAGGGAGGAGATGGCCATGACTAAGATCCGGGATGTCAGCGAGCTCTACGCTCTGGCTGACAAGTGCGCGCGCGAGCTACAAATTGCAAGTACTTACTCCTCTTCCTCTTCGTCGGAGCTGAGGGCAGAGAAGTCAAAATCCGCCCGAGGCGCTCCCGCGCAAGGAGCTGGAGGAGAAGGCTCCCTCGGGCGCTTGGTGGTCTTCGGGGCTGCGGGCTGTGAAGACCCAGCCCCCGTCGTCGCCGAGGCCCGAGGAGCAGATGGAGCACCCGTTCCGCTCCGGGAAGATCCCCCTCCGGGAAGGGCTTGTGCGCGGGGCGCCTCCTTGACGACTTCGCTCGTCCTGGTGGCGCGCGTCGCGCGGCGCGCCGGCTGCTGTCGGGGCGCCTGCGGCCTCGCCGCCTCAGTTGCCTTGCGGAGGCGTTTCTTCTGTTGCTGCGGAGGGCTCGCCGGGGGCGGAGAGTTTTCCGAGGACGAGGAGGCATCGTCAAGATTCAGAGATCCACCAGAGTCTTTATCAGCCTCGACGTCCTCCTCCTCCTCGGCAGGCCCGCTGGACTCAGCGCCATGTCTGGCGGCCTCGCTCCCCCCCGGCAACCTCGCTTGTCCCGGCAAACCTCAGGGAAGGCTCCCCGGCAAACTCCTCAGGCGCAAGCTTGAGCAGCTTGAGGATTTCCACCTCCTCTGCTTGGCTCACCGTGTCCGCGGCCTGCGCCTCGTCCACAGTGTATCCAAAGTCGCCTGCGGCCGCAGCTGCGGCGGCCTCCTCCATCCTGGAGGCGATGTAGGCTATATCTCGGTCAGTAGTTGACAGTGCAACTAATCCCCGGGTGGTTTTGGTAATTAATAACAACATATATATCATTGAACTAATATTTCCTTGAGAATCATTTCAGAGAAGTTCGATGATATGGGTATGGAAATGTCTGAAGAAGTGGACCCCTCAAAATGCTAAGACAAGCATTGGCAAAAGCTCAAGACTCTATTTTTGGTTTAGTGATCAAAGATCACATTGAGTCCATAGGAAAAGCCAATACTATTAAAAGGGGATGAGGTTGTGTTAATGATCTGGTTGCTCAAGTGCTTGGTGATCTAGCTCCCTCAACTATCAGCACTCTTCACTACTTAACACACTCATAAGTAATCTCGGACAAACCGATTCTGCAAACTCAGTCCCACCGAGATGAACCACCTCAGTTATTCTTCCAAACGCTAATTTCTCGGTCCATCCGATTTTGAGTTTCGGTCTCACCGAAACTGGATTGCCAACCTTCTGTAACCAATTGACATCACTTCGGAATATCCGAGTTGTTAATTTCGGTCCCACCGAGATGGCAAGCTCCAACCTTTGACTCACTTCGGACACACCGAGATGGTATTTTCGGTCCCACCGAAAATCCCAACGTTCACTATATTTGAACTTTCGGTCTGACCGAGTTTTCACTTCGGTCTCACCGAGATTGCTCAAATATGTGTGTAACGGTTGGATTTTGTGTGGAGGCTATATATACCCCTCCACCCCCTCTTCATTCGTGGAGAGAGCCATCAAAAAGTCTACCACTCCTACCATACACTTTCTGAGAAGAGAACCACCTACCCTTGTGTTGAGATCAAGCTATTCCATTCCTACCATATGAAACTTGATTTCTAGCCTTCCCAAGTTGCTTTCCACTCAATCCTTTCTTCCACCACAGCCATATCAGTGAGGAGAGTTGAGTGTTGGGGAGATTATCATTTGAAGCACAAGAGCAAGGAGTTCATCATCATCAACACCATCTATTACCTTTTGGAGGGTGGTGCCTCCTAGATTGGTTAGGTGTCGCTTGGGAGCCTCCGTCTTTGAGATGTGGAGTTGAACCAAGAAGTTTGTAAGGGCAAGGAGATCGCCTACTTTGTGAAGATCTACCCCGAGTAAGGCTAGTCCTCCATGGGCGTAGGCCATGATGGAATAGACAAGGTTGCTTCTTCGTGGACCCTTCGTGGGTGGAGCCCTCCGTGGACTCGCGCAGCCGTTACCCTCCGTGGGTTGAAGTCTCCATCAACGTGGATGTACGATAGCACCACCTATCGGAACCACGACAAAAATCTTCGTGTTCCCAAACTGCGTTTGATCTTCTCCACCTCTCTTTACTACATGTGCAATTTACTTTCCGCTGCTTATACTCTAGAATTGCATGTGTAGGGTGATACTTGAATTGAACTTAATTGTGAAACTACCAAAAACATTGCATGATCAAAAGGCAGATTTTTTATATTGTCAAGTAGTCTAATCACCCCCCCTCTAGACATACTTTCGATCCTACAAGTGGTATCAGAGCTTTGGTCTCCATTGTTTTGGTTTCCATTGCATTGGACTCCATAAGCTTGGTTTCACAACCTAGGAGAGTATGGCGTCTAGTGAGGGTAATTATCGTAGAGGTCCTTACTTTGATGGTACAAATTTTGCTAGTTGGAAGCATAAAATGAAAATGCATATTCTTGGTCATAACCCAGCCGCATGGGGCATTATTTGTGTTGGTATGCAAGGTGATTTCTTCGAAGAAGGAAAAGTTCCGGATCGCGAAGCTACACCGGAAGAGTTGCGGATGTTGCAAAACAATGCTCAAGCTTGTGACATTCTCTTCAATGCTTTGTGTCCCGAGGAGTTCAACAAAATCAGCCGTCTTGAGAATGCTAAAGAGATTTGGGATACTTTGGTTGAAATGCACGAAGGTACTGAATCTATGAAGGAATCAAAGCTAGATATTCTTCAAGGTCAACTTGACAAGTTCAAGATGAAGGATGGTGAAGGAGTCGCTGAAATGTACTCTAGGCTTGCTCTCATCACAAATGAGATTGCCGGCTTAGGAAGCGAAGAAATGACCGACCGATTCATCATCAAGAAGATTCTAAGAGCTTTGGATGGAAAATATGACACCGTGTGCACTTTGATCCAAATGATGCCAAACTACAAGACCCTCAAGCCAACTGAAGTCATTGGAAGAATTGTTGCTCATGAGATGACACTTAAGGATAAGGAAGAGCTTCACAACAAGTCAAGTGGTGCTTACAAAGCTACAAGTGATGCTCCCACAACCTCAAGTGACAAGTTAATTTCCAATGAAGAGATAAGCCTAATGGTTAAGAACTTCAACAAGTTCTACAAGAATAGAGGCAAAGAGAGAAGCTCAAAGTCTAGATCATATGATGAAAAGAGATCTTCTAGTCGTGATCGAAACTGCTACAATTGTGGAAGACCCGGACACTACTCAAATGAGTGTACGGCTCCCCACAAGAGAAGAGAAGAATCTCCAAGAAGAAGATCAAGAGATGAGTCACCTCGGAGAGAGAGAAGGAGTAGAGATGATCGTTATGAACGAAGACCCTCTCGGAGAAGCAAGGATTCGGAGAGGAAAGACAAGTCATCAAGGAGCTACACAAGAAGAAGACATCAAGCTCATGTAGGTGAATGGGTCTCAGGCTCCGACTCCGACAATCAATCCGATGGAAGCTATCACTCCGACTCCGACTACAGTCAAGATGAAGGTGTTGCCGGTCTTGCTCTCGTATCCTCCAACTCCAACTCCTACGACTTATTTGATTCACCAAATGAGGGAATTGGAAGATGCTTCATGGCTAAAGGCCCCAAGGTAACACACCCTGAATTCATTGACTTTGATAGTGATGAGGATGACTTGCTTGGTGAAGATGAGCTCTTGCATGATAAATCTAGTGAGCTTAGTAACGATGAAAATGCTAGTAGTCTTTATAGTCGAAAAGAGTCGAATGACAATGCTATGAAGGAGATTGAGCGTCTAACTAAAGAACTAAACACTCTTAAGTTAGCTCATGAAACAACTCAAGAAGATCATAGAGAGCTCCTAAGATCTCATGAGAAGCTACGCTTCAAGAAGCTCACTCTAGAGCAAGAACATGAGTTTCTAAAAGCGATCAATGACGATCTTCGAAAGAAGAGTTCTTCATATCTTGCCAAACGACTTCTCTTGTCTAATTTCTTGCCACCTATTAATACTAAGCATGACAAGCATAAGAAAAATTCTTCCTCTAGTAGTAACAATAACCATGTTAAATCTAATATTGTTGCTTCTAGTAGTTCTCTTGATTCCACTAACAATGTTTCAAGCCAAGTTACACTTGAGCAAGAAAATAGCTTATTGAAGGAAATCATAGAGAAAGGTGTCTACAAGAGTCTTGCCGGAAGCAAGAACTTTGAGGAAATTGTTCGCAAACAAGGAAGGCACCGGAAGCAAGGTCTCACCGAAATACGGGCTTCCAACCTTCTGTAACCGTTTGTCATCATTTCGGAATATCCGAGTTGATGATTTCGGTCCCACCGAAACTGGCAAGTTCCTATCCTTGACTCAAATCGGACAAACCGAGATGGTATTTTCGGTCCCACCGAAAACCCCAACGTTCACTATATTTGAACTTTCGGTCTGACCGAGTTTCCACTTCGGTCTCACCGAGATTGCTCAATTATGTGTGTAACGGTTGGATTTTGTGTGGAGGCTATATATACCCCTCCACCCCCTCTTCATTCGTGGAGAGAGCCATCAGAAAGAACTACCACTCCTATCTTACACTTTCTGAGAAGAGAACTACCTACCCTTGTGTTGAGATCAAGTTGCTCCATTCCTACCATATGAAACTTGATTTCTAACCTTCCCAAGTTGCTTTCCACTCAATCCTTTCTTCCACCACAGCCAAATCAGTGAGGAGAGTTGAGTGTTGGGGAGATTATCATTTGAAGCACAAGAGCAAGGAGTTCATCATCATCTACAACATCTATTACCTTTTGGAGGGTGGTGCCTCCTAGATTGGTTAGGTGTCGCTTGGGAGCCTTCGTCATCGAGATGTGGAGTTGAACCAAGAAGTTTGTAAGGGCAAGGAGATCGCCTACTTCGTGAAGATCTACCCCGAGTAAGGCTAGCCCTCCGTGGGCGTAGGCCATGATGGAATAGACAAGGTTGCTTCTTCGTGGACCCTTCGTGGGTGGAGCCCTCCGTGGACTCGCGCAGCCGTTACCCTCCGTGGGTTGAAGTCTCCATCAACGTGGATGTACGATAGCACCACCTATCGGAACCACGAGAAAAATCACCGCGTCTCCAAATTGCGTTTGCTCTTCTCCACCTCTCTTTACTACATGTGCAATTTACTTTCCGCTGCTTATACTCTAGAATTGCATGTGTAGGGTGATGCTTGAATTGATCATAACTGAGAATCTGCCAAAAACTGTTCATGATCAAAAGGCAGAATTTTTATATTTACAAGTAGTCTAATCACCCCCCCTCTAGACATACTTTCGATCCTACAAGTGGTATCAGAGCTTTGGTCTCCATTGTTTTGGTTTCCATTGCATTGGACTCCATAAGCTTGGTTTCACAACCTAGGAGAGTATGGCGTCTAGTGAGGGTAATTATCGTAGAGGTCCTTACTTTGATGGTACAAATTTTGCTAGTTGGAAGCATAAAATGAAAATGCATATTCTTGGTCATAACCCAGCCGCATGGGGCATTATTTGTGTTGGTATGCAAGGTGATTTCTTCGAAGAAGGAAAAGTTCCGGATCGCGAAGCTACACCGGAAGAGCTGCGGATGTTGCAAAACAATGCTCAAGCTTGTGACATTCTCTTCAATGCTTTGTGTCCCGAGGAGTTCAACAAAATCAGCCGTCTTGAGAATGCTAAAGAGATTTGGGATACTTTGGTTGAAATGCACGAAGGTACTGAATCTGTGAAGGAATCAAAGCTAGATATTCTTCAAGGTCAACTTGACAAGTTCAAGATGAAGGATGGTGAAGGAGTCGCTGAAATGTACTCTAGGCTTGCTCTCATCACAAATGAGATTGCCGGCTTAGGAAGCGAAGAAATGACCGACCGATTCATCATTAAGAAGATTCTCAGAGCTTTGGATGGAAAGTATGACACCGTGTGCACTTTGATCCAAATGATGCCAAACTACAAGACTCTCAAGCCAACTGAAGTCATTGGAAGAATTGTTGCTCATGAGATAACACTTAAGGATAAGGAAGAGCTTCACAATAAGTCAAGTGGTGCTTACAAAGCTACAAGTGATGCTCCTACTACCTCAAGCGACAAGCTAATTTCCAATGAAGAGATAAGCCTAATGGTCAAGAACTTCAACAAGTTCTACAAGAATAGAAGCAAAGAAAGAAGCTCAAAGACTAGATCATATGATGAAAAGAGATCTTCTAGTCGTGATCGAAACTGCTACAATTGTGGAAGACCCGGACACTTCTCAAATGAGTGTACGGCTCCCCACAAGAGAAGAGAAGAATCTCCAAGAAGAAGAGCAAGAGATGAGTCACCTCGGAGAGAGAGAAGGAGTAGAGATGATCGTTATGAACGAAGACCCTCTCGGAGAAGCAAGGATTCGGAGAGGAAAGACAAGTCATCAAGGAGCTACACAAGAAGAAGACATCAAGCTCATGTAGGTGAATGGGTCTCCGGCTCCGACTCCGACAATCAATCCGATGGAAGCTATCACTCCGACTCCGACTATAGTCAAGATGAAGGTGTTGCCGGACTTGCACTCATATCCTCCAACTCCAACTCCTACGATTTATTTGATTCACCAAATGAGGGAATTGGAAGATGCTTCATGGCTAAAGGCCCCAAGGTAACACACCCTGAATTCATTGACTTTGATAGTGATGAGGATGACTTGCTTGGTGAAGATGAGCTCTTGCATGATAAATCTAGTGAGCTTAGTAATGATGAAAATGCTAGTAGTCTTTATAGTCGAGAAGAGTCGAATGACAATGCTATGAGGGAGATTGAGCGTCTAACTAAAGAACTAAACACTCTTAAGTTAGCTCATGAAACAACTCTAGAAGATCATAGAGAGCTCCTAAGATCTCATGAGAAGCTACGCTTCGAGAAGCTCACTCTAGAGCAAGAACATGAGTTTCTAAAAGCGATCAATGACGATCTTCGAAAGAAGAGTTCTTCATATCTTGCCAAACGACTTCTCTTGTCTAATTTCTTGCCACCTATTAAGACTAAGCATGACAAGCATAAGAAAAATTCTTCCTCTAGTAGTAACAATAACAATGTTAAATCCAATATTGTTGCTTCTAGTAGTTCTCTTGATTCCACTAACAATGTTTCAAGCCAAGTTACACTTGAGCAAGAAAATAGCTTATTGAAGGAAATCATAGAGAAAGGTGTCTACAAAAGTCTTGCCGGAAGAAAGAACTTTGAGGAGATTGTTCGCAAACAAGGAAGACACCGGAAGAATCAAGGGATTGGTTTTGAGCGAAAGTTCAACGCCGAAGGTGTTGAGTGGGAAGAAGGTCAATACCCTACTCCACAGTTTGTTTCACAAAAGGAGAAGTATGATCCTAGTTCTTCCAATGTGGAACAAGCTCAAGATGACCTTCCACCACAAGACCACAAGCTAAAGGCCAAGGACAAGCTTCAAGAGGAGATTGATGCATTCATTGAAGCACCTCAAGCCATGGTCAAGTGGGTTCCCAAGGACACATCAAGTTCTACTTCGTCAAGCTCAACTACAACACCAAGGATTCCCATCAAGATGATGTGGATCCCAAAGATGAAGAACTAGAAGGTTCTTGAGGGTGACTCCGCCAACAAACTTCACTCATATTCATTTTGGCAAGAACTTGTGCAATCAACTTCCACATCATGCACTAGTTCATGGAGTCACAAACCCTCTTGTTGGTAAGTCAAGGGACAAGGTAATCATTGCTTTCATGGACATCATCTTTTGTGAACTTCAATCTATGTCTATGGATATTCTTGTTTGTTCCTTGTGGGACTAACCCATGTAGGTATTGAAAGTGCCCTAATCCAAAGGATAGCTCCCAACTCTTGATGATCTACATCAACATTGAGCATCCACATCTTCAACATCTACATGAAGTCTTCTACGACAACCCAAGGTTAGTTTGACCCTTTAAAAGGGGTTCTCACATCTAGGGGGAGCTTTGCTCTAAAAAAATTGAGCTAAAGCATCTCCAAATGATGTGAACACATCAATGCTTTATGTAAAAGTGGTAACCCCACTTGTGCTTAAACGATGAGTATGACCTATGATCAAATGTTCTCATTTGGCTCCTAAGTCAATATACTCATATATAGATGACCTAGTCATCGACAAATTGTGTGCTAGTAGCTAGAGTGTTGGTTGTGCATGTTTGACACATATTTCAGTTGCTATCTTATTGTGTGAGCATGTTGAATGCATGATTTTATCCATTCAAGGACATCCATTTGTTGTTTTGATTGTTTTGATTTTTCTGGCCAAATGGATGGACAAGAATGCCTAAGCACCTTCCCTAGCTATCTATGCTTTCTTGTCTCAAATTCTATTCATGCTCATATCACAACTTTGAACAAGTCTTTTTCGGACTCTCCGAGTGAGGAGCACTCGGAGCCACCGATTCGTCTAAGGCTGACTTCCAAAACCTACTAAGTCCATTTCGGTCTGACCGGCTTCTCAATCTCGGTCCAACCGAAACGCTTAGACTGATCTAGGTTTCATCTCGGTGAAACCGAGTTCAAAATCTCGGTCTGACCGATATGCGTAACTGCACAGCAGTTATACATCTCGGTGACACCGAGTTTTTCAACTCGGTCCCACCAACAGCATGGGGTTATATATACCTGAGGGCTGCGCGCGATTTAACTCTTCAAACCGTTCGCCCCCAAGACCCCTGCTGCCGTCGCCCTGGTCTACGGATCGTCGCCGTCGTCACCTGTGCGCCCTCGCCGCAGGTCTCCGCCGCCGTCAACGGTAATCATCTCCGCCGTTGCCGCCGTAGAGGGACTCCACCAAGTTAGGGTGAGTCCCGATCCCTTTCGTGCTCCCCATCCGACTCTTGCACGAATGGTTTGCCATGAATCAATCCACGTTTGAGATATTCCCTATACATTAGATCAGATCCTCTAGTCTCGAGCGAAATTCTTAGGTTTAGGTTTCCACGGAACGCATCTCGGTGAAGCCGATTTTGAAACTCGGAATGACCGATTTGGCCTCTGGCCATTGCACTGCATCATTCGGTCTAACCGAGTTGTGCAAATCGGAATGACCGAAACTTAGTTTCAGTGAAACCCTAGGTTATCGGTAGGACCGAAACCCATTTCGGTCTGACCGAAAGTGGTGTGTAGGCCTCTGTATACACTTCGGTTTCACCGAAACTTAAAATCGGTTTGACCGAAATACATTCTGTGAAAACTCAAAACTAAGTTTTAAACTCATTTTTTTGCAAAAACCTCTGCAGTTGTGATAACTCTTCTACTCTACCTATACCCTATCTTTTCACAGGTTTTCAGCCATGTCAGATGTCAGTGACAGCCAGAACAGGTCTGAGTCACCGTTTGCTGAGATTCCAGAGGCAGATACAAGTCCCGAGGCTAGCAGCTCCAGTGATGATGGTGAGAGGAGCACCCCTAGTGGTTTGCCTCCTGCAGCCACCAGAACCAGGAAGAAGAGAAATTCTGATGATGAGGACTCTGACTTTGTGGCTGAGGAAGTTACCTCCAAGCCCAAGAGGAATGTGGTTGCCAAAGAGCACCAAGGGCAGCAGACAAGGAAAGGCACAAGCAAAGTAAAGCAGTCAGCTGTTGCAAAGAAGCTCAACTTGGAAGAGCCAGCTCCAAGTAAGGTGAAGAAAAACTTCCAAGAGGAAGAGGGTAGTATATGCTGAACCTCAAGTTGATGTTGCTGAAGAAGAAGAAGAAGAAGATGCACCCCAGCCTCCTCCTCAGAAAGCTAAGTTCATGGGTGATGCTATTCGGGCTCAAGCCTCCTCTAAGCCCAAGAAGCCTGCTCAAGCCAAGGCAGCTCCAGCCAAGCCCAAGAGAACAACCAGGAGCATTCCAGCTTCTGAGAAGAACAAAGGTGAGATGCCACCGTCTGAATCAGATGAAGAGCATGTGTTGCTCAAGCTCCGTCCCAAGTTGCCACTCCACAATGATGCTCATCCTCAAGCTGAGGACATGAAGGCAAGGAAGGACAAAGGTCTCAGGCTATGGAGACAGTCTGATCCATATGCCGTAAGGAGAAGGACTGGTGTGGACCCTAGATTCCACACCAGAGAGCAGCAGGATTTCTATGAGACCGTGCTGATGGATAAGAAGCCCATTGTTGCTGACACCAGGTATGTTGACTGGAAGTATATTGACAGTGAAGAGCACCGAGACTTCTTTCCCCATGTGCATGAGAGCTTTACTGCATGAGGAGTTGCTGATTTTGTGGGTCAAGAGCTGACAGCTTGGAATGACGAGATGATCATGCAGTTCTACGCCACAGCCCACTTCTATCCTGATGGCAAGATCACCTGGATGACTGAAGGTCAAAGGTTTTCTTCGTCTGTTGAAGAATGGGCAGAACTTCTGAACGCTCCAGTGCAGAGAGAGGACGACATTGATGTCTATGGGATTCCTAAGAAGAGTCATGATTCCATGAAGAACATGTACAAGGAGATCCCCGCTGCTGACTTGGAAGGGTGGAAGCTTGGCTCAGTGTACTATCTCCAGGCAGGTCTGACCACCACTAACACTATTCTGAGGCATACATTGATGCCTAAGTCTGGAGACCACCGCATGATTCGAGGCTATTCTATCAACATGCTGCACATTCTCGATGAGAAGGCACCTTTCAAGGTGATGGACTTGATGGTAGAGACCATTAAGAGGACTGCAGCTGACCAGAAGCGGTCGTGTGGGTTTGCCCCGCAGATTCAGATGCTCATCAATGCCAAGTTTGGCACGGGCAAATTCATGTTGGATAGGAAGCACTTGCCACTGCAGCCAGAGCATGAGGACAACGTAGTTGTGATGGATGAAGAGGATCCTACCTCAGTTGAAGGACAGGCCAAAATCGAAGCTGCGAAGAAAGCTAAAGCTGACAAAGAGGCAGCAGCAGCAGCAGCTAAGCCAAAGAGCTTTGGAGAACAAATTCTTGAAGCTACCCAGAGGATTGAACAACGCCTGGCCAGCATTGAGAAATCTCAGGAAAGCCTAGAGAGGATTGTTGAGGACAAGATCCACGCTCTGGACGTGAAGCTGACAGAGATTCAGGTGTCCGTCAACAAGCTTGAGGCAGACATGGAGGAAACAAGGTAGGAGAGAGCAGAGCTCATGCAGGATGATCTAGTCCAGGACTCTCATCGCCAGACTGCTCAGGTTCCCAGAGGATCCAGATCTGCAGCTATTCCAGTGACTGACTCCAGGGCTACCATTTCAGCACCAGCCACAGCTCCAGCTCCAGCATCCACTCTCCAGCGCAGACATCAGCAGAAGTCTTCGCCGATGCAGCTATCTCTACACCGACATCTACCCAGACGGGAGCCGCCAGCAGAGCCCGCAGTGACGCTTAGCTCTATACCTTTTCGAACTTTTTGGTAACTTGTTGCCAAAGGGGGAGAAATTGTATAGATCATAGGGCTTCGAGAGAGAGAGTGCTCTTTCGTCTTTCGTTCTTTTGCCGGTTTCTTTGAGTTACATTGGTTTCTTTTGGTTCTTGATACTTTAAGTGTGCTTGCTACTACGTTTGATGCTACCTTAATGTGTGCTTAATGCTTATCATTTGCTATTCCTTATTGTATGGCTATTTACTCTTGTCTTGGTGATTGAGTGCATGTTATTCATTCTTATCATTTTGTGCGCTCCACCAAGATGTATGTGACATGGAAGAGTGACCCATAATCCTAATCGATTGTGCATTTGCATTCAAACGCAAATTTTAAATAATGCACAAATTTAGGGGGAGCTCTTGTTTATCACATACTTCTCAAAGCGACGATATTATTCATTGATTATATCCTTTGTCGAAGCTTTGATCTATATGTTGTCATCAATTACCAAAAAGGGGGAGATTGAAAGTGCAACTAATCCCCGGGTGGTTTTGGTAATTAATAACAACATATATATCATTGAACTAATATTTACTTGAGAATCATTTCAGAGAAGTTCGATGATATGGGTATGGAAATGTCTGAAGAAGTGGACCCCTCAAAATGCTAAGACAAGCATTGGCAAAAGCTCAAGACTCTATTTTTGGTTTAGTGATCAAAGATCACATTGAGTCCATAGGAAAAGCCAATACTATTAAAAGGGGATGAGGTTGTGTTAATGATCTTGTTGCTCAAGTGCTTGGTGATCTAGCTCCCTCAACTATCAGCACTCTTCACTACTTAACACACTCATAAGTAATCTCGGACAAACCGATTCTGCAAACTCAGTCCCACCGAGATGAACCACCTCAGTTATTCTTCCAAACCCTAATTTCTCGGTCCATCCGATTTTGAGTTTCGGTCTCACCGAAACTGGACTGCCAACCTTCTGTAACCAATTGACATCACTTCGGAATATCCGAGTTGTTAATTTCGGTCCCACCGAGATGGCAAGCTCCAACCTTTGACTCACTTCGGACACACCGAGATGGTATTTTCGGTCCCACCGAAAATCCCAACGTTCACTATATTTGAACTTTCGGTCTGACCGAGTTTTCACTTCGGTCTCACCGAGATTGCTCAAATATGTGTGTAACGGTTGGATTTTGTGTGGAGGCTATATATACCCCTCCACCCCCTCTTCATTCGTGGAGAGAGCCATCAGAAAGTCTACCACTCCTACCATACACTTTCTGAGAAGAGAACCACCTACCCTTGTGTTGAGATCAAGCTATTCCATTCCTACCATATGAAACTTGATTTCTAGCCTTCCCAAGTTGCTTTCCACTCAATCCTTTCTTCCACCACAGCCATATCAGTGAGGAGAGTTGAGTGTTGGGGAGATTATCATTTGAAGCACAAGAGCAAGGAGTTCATCATCATCAACACCATCTATTACCTTTTGGAGGCTGGTGCCTCCTAGATTGGTTAGGTGTCGCTTGGGAGCCTCCGTCTTTGAGATGTGGAGTTGAACCAAGAAGTTTGTAAGGGCAAGGAGATCGCCTACATCGTGAAGATCTACCCCAAGTAAGGCTAGTCCTCCGTGGGCGTAGGCCATGATGGAATAGACAAGGTTGCTTCTTCGTGGACCCTTCGTGGGTGGAGCCCTCCGTGGACTCGCGCAGCCGTTACCCTCCGTGGGTTGAAGTCTCCATCAACGTGGATGTATGATAGCACCACCTATCGGAACCACGACAAAAATCTTCGTGTTCCCAAACTGCGTTTGATCTTCTCCACCTCTCTTTACTACATGTGCAATTTACTTTCCGCTGCTTATACTCTAGAATTGCATGTGTAGGGTGATACTTGAATTGATCTTAATTGTGAAACTGCCAAAAACATTGCATGATCAAAAGGCAGATTTTTTATATTGTCAAGTAGTCTAATCACCCCCCCCTCTAGACATACTTTCGATCCTACAGTAGTGGCCCGGGTGAGGCCTTTGTTCTCCTCGGCTTTGCGGGGCTTCTCGACCAAGTTGTCGAAGAAGGTCAGCACGGTATCCGGCGGAGGCTCTATCCAAGTGGGGACGACGCCGTGGGAGTCGCACGCGGGCATCATCGCTCGTAGGGAATCGCGGGCAGTGCTGTTGCACAGCGGCACCACTCCCCGGGAAGGTCTGAACCACTCCGGGTGGGCCGGGTCATGCTTGAAGAGCTCCCGGACCATCCCCTTCAACTCCAAGGCAGTGAAGTTATAGTTCAATCCAGGGCGCAGCCTCATGATATCTGCCGCATTGCCGAATTCCCAGGCGGACCTTTTCCTTTCTTGTAAAGGGGCAATGCGGCGGCGGAGGAAATCTGCTCCAACTTCTCCAATAGTCAGATTGGCGACCCGGAGACGAATGATCCTAATGAGGGCGATATTAAGCTTGCTGTCCTCCGGGGCCAATTCACTCCAATCCCTGTCGCGCACTATGGCAGTCTGGCGCGGCGAGGTAAAGGGCTCAGTCTTATCTTCCACCACCCAGCACCAATCGGCTCGCCACTCCTCCCACTTCCCGCGGAGTTCTCCCTTCAGGTACGAATCCTTCTTGTTCATCCTGAAGATCCAGGAGATGCCGCCGGAGAGGGGGGCGCCGAACTCTACTCTAGGCATGAAGAAGTGGCGGAAAAGAGCTACATTGGGATGAACCCCAACATAGTTTTCGCACAGATGTGCGAAAACGGCCATCGTAAGGATGGCGTTGGGGGTGAAATCTAGGAGGTGGAGGCCATATGTGTTCATTATATCACAAAAGAACTCCGAGAACGGAGGGCACAGGCCACAATGGAAGAACGCAGCAAAGAAAAAGTACCCGCCGGGGAATATATCTTTGGCGATGGCGGGGAAGACGTGGGTGCGGGGATGAGCTTTGGTCTCCCTCGCCCAGAACAAATAATATTTGTCCCGCAGCTCCCTCGGACCGAGCCTTGGCGCGAAGACCACACACTTCTTCCGCAGGGCAGCCAGCTTCGCCGCCTGCTCGGACTTCTCCTTCTTGGCCTTGTCCGCTTTCGCCTTGTCGCTCTTCGGAGCCATGGCGGGGGCGTCAAGGAAGAAGGCGAGGAGCTCGACGGTGCCGCGGATGCGAGAGGCGGCGGAGGAGGGAGTGGAGCTGGGCACTCTGTCGACCTTTGGGAGGCGGAGGGCAACGGGGGTTTCTGGAGAGTCAAGACGCAATGAAGACGATGGAGGGAACTGCCCCTTCTTCCTCTGCTTTTAAGGGGGAAGTGGGGGACGTTCCGCATTTCCCATTAAACAACAGGCCACGATCTCTCCCACGACGCCGCAATCGACGCGTGCTGTTAGGGAGGGATGCGGCGGATACGGAAGGGGATACGGCTTGCCGTGGGCCGCGTGTGCCCGTGCACTGTTTTGGGCCTGGCCCAACAGCGCTCGGCACCGTGTGTTGCCCAGGCCCCGGGGCTCCTGTTGGTGTACTAAGATAGGGGTACCTTAGTACCCCAACTTGTGCACGGGCAGTAGCAGCTTCCCGCGGCAGGGCTTACCACGTGCATGCCAAGAACCTTTCTGGTCCCCGTGAAGCCATTCAAGAACAAAGTATACAAGTCAGAAGATCAAGGCCCCGGCAAGAGGAGCTTGCCGGGAAGGCCGCACCAGGCTCAAGGTTATCACATTTGCACAAGACCCTGGCAAGAGGAGCTTGCCAGGAAGGCCAAGGAACACATATCCCAAGAGATGCCTCGGCGCATCATGCGCCCCGGCAGGGCCCGGAGAGCGACAAGCTTCCGGGCCCGGCAAGATCATGACCCCGACAAGGTGCTTGCCGGGGAAACTTACGCTGTGTGCCCGCGCTCCAGCTCATCTGCCCACGCGTCGCCCTGGGGCCCTTCCAGGGACGCGTGGCGGACGGCTGTGCAGCCTGGGGCACACGGTGGCAAGCCACGGTGAGGAGGCTACCGCCGTGGCGAACGGAGAAGCATGGACGGACGCTTTTGGGGTCGACGGCGACGGGCATTTAATGCCCTTGTCCCCCACTGTCAAAGTTAGGTGAAGACCACTGTTCATCCACTGTTCATGCACTATTCACGCACTGTTACAACTACCACCGGATTTACACTATTGCCCTCCTCTACGTTGACACCTGTCGGAGACCCCTTTGAGCTATAAAAGGAGGCCCATGCACAACGTAGAGGGGGTTCGAGGGGAAACCTAGACAACTCTCTCGCTCGGTGTAGCTAAGCACTGTAGATCTTCAAGCTCCCGAGCCCAAAAAATCAATACAACCTAAGCAGGAGTAGGGTTTTATGCGTCCGCGCGGCCCGAACCTGGGTAAACTGCCCGCGTGTGCTCCTCGATCTGCTCTCCGTGCTCCCTCCGCTCCCTTACCGCAACGTAAAAGGGGCTCCGGTCCCATAGGTGCTCGTGGGAGGAAAGTTTCCCCCGACATCTTTGGCGCGCCAGGTAGGGGGGCGTCGAGGTTGTGCGAACCTGATCCGGCGCTCACGCGGGCGCATTCTTCATCAACCTCTCCAACTTCATCAGCTTCTTCGACAGCATCAACATGCCTCCGAAGAAGAAGGCTTCGGAGGTCGGAGGCCCGTCTGCGTCGATCCCACCACCACCGGAACCAACGGTTGGTGGAGGAGACGCCGGCGGAAGGGTGGTCGCCGGCGAGGAAACTCACGGCGCCACCAAGTCCAAGGACAAGACGGACGACCGGGCGAATTCCAAAGCCTCGGTGTCCGTGGACGCACCACATCCCTCTCAGGAGGTGCAAGGCTAGCAGCGCCGTGGTACAGGAGGTACCATACGCTTGCTAGGACAAGGACAAACCGGAGGATCGCAGGATGCTCAAGGCCATCGTCCTGGTACGAGCAAGGCGCGGTCGCCGGGGCGAGAAACTGCTCCTTCTAACCCTGTTAGGAGTCCGAGCATATCTCGCTCCTCGCACCGCTCGCCGCCGCTCCCCTCCTCTCCAGCAGAAGCTCTAGCAAGAGCGCAACTGCTCCTCGACTTCCCTCCAGCGGCAGATAAAGCCGAAGACTGGAGGGCGACGATCCGGAGTCTCTTCGCCTTCGCCAACAACGACACGCCGCAGCAGCTGGCGACGTCGCGGCCGCGGCAAGTCGACCAGACGAAGGCCGATGGCGACAAGACCGCCGGGGGTGCAACTACCGTGCACTCCCCGCCGCGGAAGCAGAAGACGCCACCCCGCTGGATCAACGTCGACGACGACTCCACGGCGTCGTCGGATCCGCGGGCTCGTCGTGACCAGCACCAGGTCCTCGACAATAGGCGGCAAGAGGACGCTCGAACCCGCATCGAGCGTCGACGAGAAACCCGAAGACAGTCAGATCAGCGCGCTGGGACCGCTGTCGACACGCACGCGCCCGGTGAACCAGGCGACTTGCCATACGCGGCAGGTTGCCCTGCGTTCACCCGTGAGCTGCGGCGAGTCCAGTGGCCCAGCATGAAGAATTTCAAGCCCGACGTACCTGAGAAGTACGACGGCAAGACACACCCCTCGGAGTTCCTCAGCATCTACACCATCGCGGTGCAGGCTGCCGGGGGACGCGGCGAGAAGATACTAGCCAACTATTTCCCGCTTGTGCTTAAGCCAAACGTCCGATCTTGGCTTATGCACTTGACGGAAAACTCCATTTCTTCATGGGCGGATCTGTGCCACCAGTTTGTTGGCGCCTTCACGGGCGGCCACAAACCCCACGGCCAGGAGAGCGATCTCCACATCCTCGCCCAGAAGGAGGGAGAGTCCCTGCGCAAGTAGATCCAGAGGTTCAGCCGCGTGCAACACAACATTCCCGACGTCCACCCTGCCGCGGTTATCAGCGCATTCCACCAGAACGTGCGTAACCGCCGGATGAGGGAGGAGATGGCCATGACCAAGATCTGGGATGTCAGCGAGCTCTACGCTCTGGCTGACAAGTGCGCGCGCGCCGAAGAGGGGAGGAGACTCCCCGGAGAGGATGCTGGCACAGGAGGAAGCGACAGCGAGGATGCCGCCCCGGCAAAGAAGAGCGGAATAACAGAAAGAAGAAGAGCAAGGAGGTATTGGTTGTCGAGCAGTCCGGCAAGGAGGCTCCCGCCAAGAAGGCACAGGCCGGCGGCTCCGGCAAGGAGCCTGCCCCTGTAGCGGCAGCCGACAAGAAGGACGGCTCCGACAAGCAGTACTGTAAGATCCACCGCACCAAGGGCCATGATCTTCAGAACTGCAAGAGAGTCGAGTACCTCGTAGAGCAGCAGAAGGCTGAATACGAGCGTCGTGACAAGGAGAAGGCCCAAGGAGGCGGAGGAGAGCCAAGCAAGAAGCGGCTGTTCAATGGCCGGGGAGGACGCCGCGGCAAGGCCAAGCAGCGGCAAGGTGATAGACCTCCCCGGGGCCGCAACAAGGATGAGGAAGAAGACGACGACGACGACATGGAAGAAGGAGACAACAAAAAGCAGGAGTTTCAGAAGGCCACAGAAGTTCTGTGTGTCGATGGAGGCGCCTCTCTGCACACTTCACACCGCCAACTCAAGCAGTGGGTACGGGAAGTAAATGCAGCTGAGCCGCCCGTCGAGTCACGCAGGCTGCTGAAGTGGTCCAGCACGCCCATCATTTTCGACGTTGAGGACCACCCTGACCGCACAACTGCGGTCGGGTGCTTGCCGATGTTGGTCTCACCAACTATCCGCAACCTCAAGGTCACCAAAATGTTGGTTGACGGCGGGACCGGCCTGAACTTGATCTCCTCAGCTGTGATCAAGAAGTTACAGATCCCCGACTGCGAGCTCGAAGAAACCGGGTCGTTCCAAGGAATTAACCCGGGAAGGAGCAAGCCGAAGGGGAAGATTACGCTGCCAGTGACCTTTGGCGGGGAGCTCAACTTCAGGACGGAGCGGGTCACGTTTGATGTTGCTGATATTCCATTACCATACAATGGGATACTTGGTCGTCCTGCCCACGCCAAGTTCATGGCAGCTTCCCACTTTGTGTACAATGTACTCAAGATGCCGGGGCCGATAAGCATCATCTTTGTCCCTGGCGACAAGAAGGATGCGCTTATCTGCGCCGACAAGATCTACCGGGATGCAGCAGCCTCTGCAGAAAGCAACACACTTGCCGCTGAAGCTCCCGGGGGAAAGACCAAGACCAAGTCCGGCGAGAGCTCTGGGGCCCAATCCGGCAAACGCACCTCTTCGGAGTGCTGCGCTGCCGTCGAGGACGCACCATCGAGCTCCACCGGCAAGTGCAAGAAAGGAATGGCAGCTCCACCGGCAACCAAGAAGGTGTCCGCCAAGGAGGACGGCACTGGTGGTACCTTCACCATCAGTGCTACACTCAACCACAAATAGGAAAGCGCGCTCGTTGCCTTCCTGCGGGCGAATGTCGACGTGTTTGCATGGCAACCGTCTGACATCCCCGGCGTTCCCAGGGAGGTAATGGAGCACAAGCTTGCTATTTGTCCTCATGCGCGGCCCGTCAAGCAAAAGGTCAGGAAGCAAGCCGTGGAGCGCCAAGAATTCATAGCCGAAGAGATAAAGAAGCTAGAAGCAGCAGGCCTGGTTAGAGGCGTGATACATCCCACGTGGTTGGCCAATCCGGTTGTTGTGCGAAAGGCTAATGGAAAATGGAGACTTTGTATAGACTTCACCGACGTGAACAAAGCTTGTCCCAAAGATCCCTTTCCTTTGCCACGCATCGACCAGATTGTTGACTCCACTGCTGGATGTGAGTTGCTGTCATTCATTGATGCATACTCAGGTTACCACCAGATATTCATGGCCAAGGAAGATGAAGAGAAGACTGCATTCATTACTCCATGCGGCACATATTGCTTCATACGCATGTCCTTTGGATTGAAGAATGCAGGCTCCACATTTGCGAGGGTGGTGCACACTGCTTTTGAGCCACAGATCCACAGGAACATGGAAGCCTACATGGATGATATAGTGGTCAAGAGTAAGAGCAAAGATACCCTGATACAGGACTTAGAGGAAACCTTCGAGAATCTGCGCAAGATCCAACTCAAGCTGAACCCCGAGAAGTGCGTCTTCGGAGTCCCCTCCGGCAAGCTTCTCGGGTTCTTTGTGTCCGAGAGGGGGATTGAAGCCAACCCCGACAAGATAAAAGCCATCGAGCAGATTGAAGCCCCGAAGCGCGTCAAGGACGTAAGGAGACTTGCTGGTTGTGTGGCTGCCCTCAGCAGGTTCATTTCAAAGTCAGCAGAGCGCGCCCTGCCTTTCTTCAAAATCTTGAAAAAGGCAGGTCCTATGAAGTGGACTCCGGAAGCGGAGGCAGCGCTGCAAGACTTGAAAGGATACTTGTCTTCCACTCCAATACTTGTCGCACCTAGACCACAAGAGAAGTTGCTGCTGTACTTAGCGGCAACCAATCAAGTGGTTAGTGCTGCGTTAGTAGCGGAGAGGGAAGCAGATGAGGAATCCACATCCCTGGCAAGCGAATCCAGCGACAAGCAGGGGGCTTCCCCGACAAGCTCTGGCCCCGACAAGGACAAGTCTGCGCAGGAACAAGGAGAAATAAGGAGGAAGATGGTGCAGCGCCCAGTGTATTTTGTGAGTTCCCTCTTGCAGGGGGCTAGGTCAAGATACTCTGGGGTGCAGAAGTTGCTGTTCGGCCTCCTCATGGCCTCAAGAAAGCTGCACCATTACTTCCAAGCACACGAGATAACAGTGGTCACTCGCTTTCCGTTGAAGAGGATATTGCAGAATCCCGAAGCAACAGGCAGGATCGTCGAGTGGGCACTGGAGCTGTCAAGCTTTGGTCTCAAGTTTGAGAGTACTTGAACCATACAGAGCAGAGCTTTGGCAGAATTCATAGCTGAATGGACCCCAACGCCAGATGAAGAGGTCCCAGAGACAAGCGTCCCCGTCCAAGAAGCAAGCAAAGAATGGGTAATGTACTTTGTGTTGGGGAATGTAGTATTTTAAAATTTTCCTACGAACATGCAAGATCTATCTACCAGATGCATAGCAACGAGAGGGGAGAGTGTGTCTACATACCCTCGTAGACCGGGAGCGGAAGCGTCAAGTGACGCGGTTGATGTTGTCGAACTTCTTCACAATCCAACCGATCAAGCACCGAACGTACGGCACCTCCGCGTTCAGCACACGTTCAGCTTGATGACGTCCCACGAGCTCTTGATCCAATTGAGCTTCATGGGAGAGTTTTGTCAGCACGACGGCGTGGTGACGGATATGATGTGTTCACCGGCGCAGGGCTTCGCCTAAGCTCCGCGACGGTATGACCGAGGTGTGATTCTGTGGAGGGGGGCACCGCACACGGCTAAAACAATTCAACTTGTGTGTCTTTGGGTGCCCCCCTGCCCCCGTATATAAAGGAGCAAGGGAGGGAGGCCGGCCGGCCCTTCCTGGTGCGGCTAGGGAGTGGACTCCTACTAGGAATAGGATTGCAATCCTATTCCTAGTAGGATTCACCAAAAGAAGGAAGAGGGAAAGGAATAGGAGAGGTGGCGCCCCCCCAATCCTAGTCCAACTAGGAACCCTAGGTGGGGGCGCCGGCCAGCCCTATGGGCTGCCTCTCTCTTTCCCTTTAGGCCCACTATGGACCATCCCCTCTCGTAGGGGGTTCCGGTAACCCCCTCCGGCAATCCCGATAAATCCGAAACTTTTCCGGAACACTTCCGGTGTCCAAATATAGTCGTCCAATATATCAATCTTTATGTCTAGGACATTCCGAGACTCCTCGTCATGTCCGTGATCTCATCCGGGACTCCGAACTACCTTCGGTACATCAATACTCATAAACTCATAATACCGATCGTCATCAAACGTTAAGCGTGCGGACCCTACGGGTTCGAGAACTATGTAGACATGACCGAGACTCATCTCCGGTCAATAACCAATAGCGGAACCTGGATGTTCATATTGGCTCCTACATATTCTACGAAGATCTATTATCGGTCAGAACCGCATAACAACATACGTTGTTCCTTTTGTCAAACGGTATGTTACTTGCCTGATATTCGATCGTCGGTATCTCTATACCTAGTTCAATCTCGTTACCGGCAAGTCTCTTTACTCGTTCCATAACACATCATCTCGTGACTAACTCATTAGTCTTTTGCTTGCAAGGCTTATTGTGATGTGTGTTACCGAGAGGGCCCAGAGATACCTCTCCGACACTCGAAGTGACAAATCCTAATCTTGATCTATGCCAACACCACGAATACTTTCGGAGACACCTGTAGAGCATCTTTATGATCACCCAGTTACATTGTGAAGTTCGATAGCACACAAGGTGTTCCTACGGTATTCGAGAGTTGCATAATCTCATAGTCATAGGAACATGTATAAGTCATGAAGAAAGCAATAGTAGTTAAACTAAACGATCATAGTGCTATGCTAACGGATGGGTCTTGTCCATCACATCATTCTCCTAATGATGTGATCCCGTTGATCAAATGACAACTCATGTCTATAGCTAGGAAACATAACCATCTTTGATCAATGAGCTAGTCTAGTAGAGGCATACTAGGGACACTCTGTTTTGTCTATGTATTCACACATGTACTAAGTTTCCGGTTAATACAATTCTAGCATGAATAAAAGACATTTATCATGATATAAGGAAATACAAATAACATCTTTATTATTGCCTCTAGGGCTTATTTCCTTCAGTCTCCCACTTGCACTAGAGTCAATAATCTAGCTCACATCGCCATGTGATTTAATACCGATAGTTCACATCGTTATGTGAATAACACCCATAGTTCACATCACCATGTGACCAACACCCAAAGGGTTTACTAGAGTCAATAATCTAGTTCACATTGCTATGTGATTTAATACCCAAGAGTAATAAGGTGTGATCATGTTTTGCTTGTGAGAGAAGTTTAGTCAACGGGTCTGTCACATTCAGATCCGTATGTATTTTGCAAATTTCTATGTCTACAATGCTCTGCATAGATCTACTCTAGCTAATTGCTCCCACTTTCAATACGCATCCAGATTGATACTTAGAGTCATCTGGATTTAGTGTCAAAGCTTGCATCGGCGTAACCCTTTACGACGAACTCTTTATCACCTCCATAATCGAGAAAACATTTCCTTAGTCATCCAATTACTAAGGATAATTTTGACCACTGTACAGTGATCTACTCCTGGATCACTATTGTACCTCCCTGTCAAACTCTTGGCAAGGTACACAACGTGTTTTGTACACAGCATGGCATACTTTATAGAACCTATGGCTGAGGCATAGGGGATGACTTTCATTCTCTCTATATTTTTCTGCCGTGGTCTAGCTTTGAGTCTTACTCAACTTCACACCTTACAAGTCAGGCAAGAACTTCTTCTTTGACTGATCCATTTTGAACTACTTCAAAATCTTATCAAGGTATGTACTTATCGAAAGTCTTATCAAGCGTCTTGATCTATCTCTATATATCTTGATGCCCAATATGTAAGCAGCTTCACCAAGGTCTTTCTTTGAAAAACTCCTTTCAAACACTCCTTTATGCTTTTCCAGAAATTTCTACATCATTTCCGATCGACAATATGTCATTCACATATACTTATCAGAAAGGTTGTAGTGCTCCCACTCACTTTTTGTAAATACAGGCTTCACAGCAAGTCTGTATAAATCTATATGCTTTGATCAACTTATCAAAGCGTATATTCCAACTCCGAGATGGTTGCACCAGTCCATAGATGGATTGCTGGAGCTTGCACATTTTGTTGGCACCTTTAGGATTGACAAAACCTTCTGGTTGCATCATATACAAGTCTTCTTTAATGAATCCATTAAAGAATGCAGTTTTGTTATCCATTTGCCAGATTTCATAAAATGCGGCAATTGCTAACATGATTCGGACAGACTTAAGCATCGCTACAGGTGAGAAAGTCTCATCGTAGTCAACTCCTTGAACTTGTCGAAAAACTTTCGCAACAAGTCGAGCTTTGTAAACAGTAATATTACCGTCTGCGTCGGTCTTCCTCTTGAAGATCCATTTATTTTCGATGGCTTGCCGATCATCGGGCAAGTCAACCAAAGTCCACACTTTGTTCTCATACATGGATCCCATCTCAGATTTCATGGCTTCAAGACATTTTGCGGAATCTGGGCTCATCATCGCTTCCTCATAGTTCGTAGGTTCATCATGGTCTAGTAACATGATTTCTAGTACTGGGTTGCCGTGCCGTACCACTCTGGTGCGGAATGTACTCTAGTTGATCTATGACGTTCAGCAGAAACTTGATCCGAAGTTTCATGATCATTATCATTAACTTCCTCACTAATTGGTGTAGGAATCACTGGAACAATTTCCTGTGATGTACTACTTTCCAATCCGGGAGAAGGTACAATTACCTCATCAAGTTCTACTTTCCTCCCACTCACTTCTTTCGAGAGAAACTCTTTTTCTAGAAAGGATCCGTTCTTAGCAACGAATATTTTGCCTTCGGATCTGTGATAGAAGGTGGACCCAACAGTCTCTTTTGGGTATCCTATGAAGACACATTTTTCCGACTTGGGTTCGAGCTTATCAGGTTGAAGTGTTTTCACATAAGCATCGCAGCCCCAAACTTTAAGAAACGACAACTTTGGTTTCTTGCTAAACCATAGTTCATAAGGTGTCGTATCAATGGATTTAGATGGTGCCCTATTTAACGTGAATGCAGCTGTCTCTAATGCATGACCCAAAACGATAGTGGTAAATCGGTAAGAGACATCATAAATCGCACCATATCCAATAAAGTACGGTTACGACGTTCGGATACACCATTATGCTGTGGTGTTCCGGGTGGCGTGAGCTGTGAAACTATTCCACATTGTTTCAAATGAAGACCAAACTCGTAACTCAAATATTCTCCTCCACGATCAGATCGTAGAAACTTTATTTTCTTGTTACGATGATTCTCTACTTCACTCTGAAATTCTTTGAACTTTTCAAATGTTTCCGACTTGTGCTTCATTGAGTAGAGATACCCATATCTGCTCAAATCATCAGTGAAGGTCAGAAAATAACGATACCCGCCGCGAGCATCAACACTCATTGGTCCACATACATCAGTATGTATGATTTCCAACAAATCTGTTGCTCGCTCCATGGTTCCGGAGAACGGAGTTTTAGTCATCTTGCCCATGAGGCATGGTTCGCAAGCACCAAGTGATTCATAATCAAGTGATTCCAAAAGTCCATCATTATGGAGTTTCTTCATGCGTTTTACACCAATATGACCTAAACGGCAGTGCCACAAATAAGTTGCACTATCATTATTAACCTTGCATCTTTTGGCTTCAATATTACGAATATGTGTATCACACGATCGAGATCCAACAAACTATTTTCATTGGGTGTATGACCATAGAAGGTTTTATTCATGTAAACAGAACAACAATTATTCTCTAACTTACATGAATAACCGTATTGCAATAAACATGATCAAATCATATTCATGCTCAACACCAAATAACACTTATTTAGGTTCAACACTAATCCCGAAAGTATAGGGAGTGTGCGATGATGATCATATCAATCTTGGAACTACTTCCAATACACATCGTCACTTCATCCTTTAACTAGTTTCTGTTCATTAAGCAACTCCCATTTCGAGTTACTACTCTTTAGCAACTGAACCAATATCAAATACCGAGGGGTTGCTATGAACACTAGTAAAATACACATTAATAATCTGTATATCAAATATACCTTTGTTCACTTTGCCATCCTTCTTATCCGCCAAATATCTAGGGCAGTTCCACTTCTAGTGACTATTTCCTTTGCAGTAGAAGCACTTGTTTCAGGCTTGAGTTTAGCTTTGGGTTTCTTCACGGGAGTGACAACTTGCTTGTCATTCTTCTTGAAGTTCCCCTTCTATCCCTTTGCCCTTTACTTGAAACAAGTGGTCTGGTTAACCATCAACACTTGATGCTCTTTCTTGATTTCTACCTTCGCCGATTTCAGCATCGTGAAGAGCTCGGGAATTACTTTCGTCATCCCTTGCATATTATAGTTCATCACGAAGTTCTACTAACTTGGTGATAGTGTCTAGAGAACTTTGTCAATTACTATCTTATCTGGAAGATTAACTCCCACTTGATTAAAGTAATTGTAGTACCCAGACAATCTGAGCACATGCTCACTGGTTGAGCTATTCTCCTCCATCTTGTAGGCAAAGTACTGTCAGAGGTCTTATACCTCTCGACACGGGCATGAGTATGAAATACTAATTTCAACTCTTGGAACATCTTATATGCTCCGTGGCGTTCAAAACGTTTTTGAAGTCCCGGTTATAAGCCGTAAAGCATGGTGCACTAAACTATCAAGTAGTCATCATATCGAGCTTTTGTCAAAACGTTCATAACATCTACATCTGCTCCTGCAATAGGTCTGTCACCTAGCGGTGCATCAAGGACATAATGAAGGAAATATGCCCTAGAGGCAATAATAAAGTTATTATTTATTTCATTATATCATGATAAATGTTTATTATTCATGCTAGAATTGTATTAACTGGAAACTTAATACATGTGTGAATACATAGACAAAACAGAGTGTCCCTAGTATGCCTCTACTAGACTAGCTCATTGATCAAAGATGGTTATGTTTCCTAGCCATAGACATGAGTTGTCATTTGATCAACGGGATCACATCATTAGGAGAATGATCTGATGGACAAGACCCATCCGTTAGCTTAGCACTATGATCGTTTAAGTTTTACTGCTATTGCTTTCTTCATGACTTATACATGTTCCTATGACTATGAGATTATGCAACTCCCGAATACCGGAGGAACACTTTGTGTTCTACCATATGTCACAACGTAACTGGGTGATTATAAAGGTACTCTACAAGTGTCTCCGAAGGTACTTGTTGGGTTGGCGTATTTCGAGATTAGGATTTGTCACTCCGATTGTCGGAGAGGTATCTCTGGGCCCACTCGGTAATGCACATCACTATAGGCCTTGCAAGCATTGTAGCTAATGAGTTAGTTGCGGGATGATGTATTACGGAACGAGTAAAGAGACTTGTTGGTAACGAGATTGAACTAGGTATTGAGATACCGACGATCGAATCTCGGGCATGTAACATACCGATGACAAAGGGAACAATGTATGTTGTTATGCGGTTTGACCGATAAAGATCTTCGTAGAATATGTGGGAGCCAATATGAGCATCCAGGTTCCGCTATTGGTTATTGACCGGAGACGTGTCTCGGTCATGTCTACATAGTTCTCGAACCCGTAGGGTCCGCACGCTTAAGGTTTCGATGATAGTTTTATTATGAGTTTATGAGTTTTGATGTACCGAAGGAGTTCGGAGTCCCGGATGAGATCGGGGACATGACGAGGAGTCTCAAAATGGTTGAGACATAAAAATCGATATATTGGACGACTATATTCGGACATCGGAAAGGTTCCGAGTGATTCGGGTATTTTCGGAGTACCGGGGAGTTACGGGAATAGAGGAGAGAGGCCAAAAGGAAGAAGGCGTGCACCCCCCTTCTGGTCCGAATTGGACAAGGGGTGCAGCCCCCTTTTCCTTCTCCCTCTCCCCCTCTTTCCTTCTCTCCTACCCCGGAAAGGAAAGGGGAATCCTACTAGGACTTGGGAGTCCTAGTAGGACTCCCCACACTTGGCGCGCCCCCTCTAGGGCCGGCCTCTCCCTTGCTCCTTTATATACGGGGGCAGGGGGGCACCTCTAGACACAACAATTGATCTCTTGATCTCTTAGCCGTGTGCGGTGCCCCCCTCCACCATAGTTCTCCTCGATAAATATTGTAGCGGTGCTTAGGCGAAGCCCTGCGACGGTAGAACATCAAGATCATCACCACGCCGTCGTGCTGACGGAACTCTCCCTCGACACTCGGCTGGATCGGAGTTCGAGGGACGTCATCGAGCTGAACGTGTGCTAGAACTCGGAGGTGCCGTAGTTTCGGTGCTTGATCGGTCGGTCCGTGAAGACGTACGACTACATCAACCGCGTTGTTCTAATGCTTCCGCTTTCGGTCTACGAGGGTACGTAGACTCACTCTCCCCTCTCGTTGCTATGCATCTGGTAGATAGATCTTGCGTGATCGTAGGAAAATTTTAAAATACTACGTTCCCCAACAGTGGCATCATGAGCCAGGTCTATGCGTAGATGATATGCACGAGTAGAACACAAGTGAGTTGTGGACGATACTAGTCATACTGCTTACCAGCATGTCATACTTTGATTCGGCGGTATTGTTGGATGAAGCGGCCCGGACCGACATTACGCGTACGCTTACGCGAGACTAGTTCTACCGACGTGCTTCGCACACAGGTGGCTGGCGGGTGTCAGTTTCTCCAACTTTAGTTGAATCAAGTGTGGCTACGCCCGGTCCTTGTGAAGGTTAAAACAACAAATACTTGACGAAATATCGTTGTGGTTTTGTATGCGTAGGTAAGAACGGTTCTTGCTAAGCCCGTAGTAGCCACGTAAAACTTGCAACAACAAAGTAGAGGACGTCTAACTTGTTTTTGCAGGGCATGTTGTGATGTGATATGGTCAAGACATGATGAGTTATACGGTTTTGTATGAAATGATCATGTTTTGTAAAGTTATCGGCAACTGGCAGGAGCCAAATGGTTGTCGCTTTATTGTATGAAATGCAATCGCCATGTAATTGCTTTACTTTATCACTAAGCGGTGGCGATAGTCGTAGAAGCAATAGTTGGCGAGACGACAACGATGCTACGATGGAGATCAAGGTGTCGCGCTGGTGAGGAAGGTGATCATGACGGTGCTTTGGAGATGGAGATCAAAAGCACAAGATGATGATGGCCATATCATGTCACATATTTTGATTGCATGTGATGTTTATCTTATTATGCTTCTTATTTTGCTTAGTTCGACGGTAGCATTATAAGATGATCCCTTACTAAATTTCAAGGTATAAGTGTTCTCCCTGAGTATGCACCGTTGCGAAAGTTCGTCGTGCCGAGACACCACGTGATGATCGGGTGTGATAAGCTCTACGTTCAAATACAACGGGTGTAAGCCAGTTTTGCACACGCAGAATACTCGGGTTAAACTTGACGAGCCTAGCATATGCAGATATGGCCTCGGAACACTGGAGACCGAAAGGTCGAGCGTGAATCATATAGTAGATATGATCAACATAAGATGTTCACCATTGAAACTACTCCATCTCACGTGATGATCGGACATGGTTTAGTTGATTTGGATCACGTGATCATTTAGATGACTAGAGGGATGTCTATCTAAGTGGGAGTTCTTAAGTAATATGATTAAATTGAACTTTAATTTATCATGAACTTAGTCCTCGTAGTATTAGCATATCTATGTTGTAGATCAATAGCTCGCGATGTTGCTCCCCGTTTATTTTTTTATATGTTCCTAGAGAAAACTAAGTTGAAAGATGTTAGTAGCAATGATGCGGAATTGTTCTGTGATCTGAGGATTATCCTCATTGCTGCATAGAGAATTATGTCCTTGATGCACCGCTAGGTGACATACCTATTGCAGGAGCAGATGTAGACGTTATGAACGTTTTGACAAAAGCTCGGTATGATGACTACTTGATAGTTTAAGTGCACCATGCTTTACGGCTTAGAACCGGGACTTCAAAAACGTTTTGAACGCCACGGAGCATATAAGATGTTCCAAGAGTTGAAATTAGTATTTCATACTCATGCCCGTGTCAAGAGGTATAAGACTTCTGACAGTACTTTGCCTACAAGATGGAGGAGAATAGCTCAACCAGTGAGCATGTGCTCAGATTGTCTGGGTACTACAATTACTTGAATCAAGTGGGAGTTAATCTTCCAGATAAGATAGTAATTGACAAAGTTCTCTAGTCACTATCACCAAGTTAGTAGAACTTCGTGATGAACTATAATATGCAAGGGATGATGAAAGGAATTCCCGAGCTCTTCGCGATGCTGAAGTCAGCGAAGGTAGAAATCATGAAAAAGCATCAAGTGTTGATGGTTAACAAGACCACTTGTTTCAAGTAAAGGGCAAAGGGATAGAAGGGGAACTTCAAGAATAATGACAAGCAAGTTGTCACTCCCGTGAAGAAACCCAAAGCTAATACTCAAGCCTGAAACTAAGTTCTTCTACTGCAAAGGAAATGGTCACTGGAAGTGGAACTGCCCTAGATACTTGGCGGATAAGAAGGATGGCAAAGTGAACAAAGGTATATTTTGATATACAGATTATTGATGTGTACTTTACTAGTGTTCATAGCAACCCTTGGGTATTTGATACCGGTTCAGTTGCTAAAATTAGTAACTCGAAACGAGAATTGCAGAATGAACAGAGACTAGTTAAAAGTGAAGTGACGATGTGTGTTGGAAGTGGTTCCAAGATTGATATGATCATCATCGCACACTCCCTATACTTTCGGGATTAGTGTAAAACCTAAATAAATGTTATTTGGCATTTGCGTTGAGCATGAATATGATTTGATCATATTTTTTGCAATACGGTTATTCATTTAAAGTCACAGAATAATTGTTATTCTGTTTACATGAATAAAACCTTCGATGGTCATACACCCAATGAAAATAGTTTGTTGGATCTCGATCGTGGTGATACACATATTCATAATATTGAAGCCAAAAGATGCAAGGTTAATAATGATAGTGCAACTTATTTGTGGCACTGCTGTTTAGGTCATAATGGTGTAAAGCGCATGAAGAAACTCCATAGTGATGGACTTTTGGAATCACTTGATTATGAATCACTTGGTGCTTGCGAACCATGCCTCATGGGCAAGATGACTAAAACTCCGTTCTCCGGAACAATGGAGCGAGCAACAGATTTGTTGGAGATCATACATACAGATATATGTGGACCAATGAGTGTTGAAGCTCGCGGCGGGTATCGTTATTTTCTGACCTTCACTGATGATTTGAGCAGATATGGGTATATCTACTTAATGAAGCACAAGTCTAAAACATTTGAAAAGTTCAAAGAATTTTAGAGTGAAGTGGAGAATCATCGTAACAAGAAAATAAGAGTTTCTACGATATGATCGTAGAGGTAAAATATTTGAGTTAGCGAGTTTGGCCTTCAGTAAAAACAATGTGAAATAGTTTCACTACTCACGCCACCTGGAACACCATAGTGTAATGGTGTGTCCGAACGTCATAACCGTACTTTATTAGATATGGTGCGATCGATGATGTCTCTTATCGATCTACCACTATCGCTTTTGGGGTTATGCATTAGAGACAGATACATTCACGTTAAATAGGGCACCATCTAAATCCGTGGAGATGACACCGTATGAACTGTGGTTTGATGAGAAACCTAAGCTGTCATTTCTTTAAGTTTGGGACTGCGATGCTTATGTGAAAAAGTTTCAACATGATAAGCTCGAACCCAAATCGGAGAAGTAAATCTTCATAGGATACCCAAAAGAAACTGTTGGGTACACCTTCTATCACAGATCCGAAGGCAAGGTCTTTGTTGCTAAGAGTGGATCCTTTCTAGAGAAGGAATTTCTCTCGAAAGAAGTGAGTGGGAGGAAAGTGGAACTTGATGAGGTAATTGTACCTTCTCCCGAATTGGATAGTAGTACATCACTGAAACTGGTTCCAGTGATTCCTACACCAATTAGTGAGGAAGCTAATGATGATGATCATGAAACTTCGGATCAAGTTACTGCTGAACTTTGTAGATCAACCAGAGTACGTTCCGCACCAGAGTGGTACGGCAACCCGGTTCTGGAAGTCATGTTACTGGACCATGATGAACCTACGAACTATGAGGAAGCGATGATGAGCCCAGATTCCGCAAAATGGGTTGAGACCATGAAATCTGAGATGGGATCCATGTATGAGAACAAAGTGTGGACTTTGGTTGACTTGCCCGATGGTCGGCAAGCCATCGAAAATAAATGGATCTTCAAGAGGAAGACTGACGCTGACAGTAATGTTACTATTTACAAAGCTCGACTTGTTGCAAAAGTTTTTCAACAAGTTCAAGGAGTTGACTACGATGAGACTTTCTCACCCGTAGCGATGCTTAAGTATGTCCGAATCATGTTAGCAATTGCCGCATTTTATGAAATCTGGCAAATGGATAACAAAACTGCATTCTTTAATGGATTTATTAAAGAAGACTTGTATATGATGCAACCAGAAGGTTTTGTCAATCCTAAAGGTGCTAACAAAATGTGCAAGCTCAAGCTCCAGCGATCCATCTATGGACTGGTGCAAGCATCTCGGAGTTGGAATATACGCTTTGATAAGTTGATCAAAGCATATAGATTTATACAGACTTGCGGTGAAGCCTGTATTTACAAGAAGTGAGTGGGAGCACTACAACCTTTCTGATAAGTATATGTGAATGACATATTGTCGATCAGAAATGATGTAGAATTTTCTGGAAAGCATAAAGGAGTGTTTGAAAGGAGTTTTTCAAAGAAAGACCTTGGTGAAGCTGCTTACATATTGGGCATCAAGATCTATAGAGTTAGATCAAGACGCTTAATAAGACTTTCGATGAGTACATACCTTGATATGATTTTGAAGTAGTTCAAAATGGACCAGTCAAAGAAGGAGTTCTTACCTGACTTGTAAGATGTGAAGTTGAGTAAGACTCAAAGCCAGACCACGGCAGAAAAATATAGAGAGAATGAAAGTCATTCCCTATGCCTCAGCCATAGGTTCTATAAAGTATGCCATGCTGTGTACCAAACATGTTGTGTACCTTGCCATGAGTTTGTCAAGAGGGTACAATGGTGATCCAGGAGTAGATCACTGTACAGCAGTCAAAATTATCCTTAGTAACTGGATGACTAAGGAAATGTTTCTCGATTATGGAGGTGATAAAGAGTTCGTCGTAAAGGGTTACGCCGATGCAAGCTTTGACACTAAATCCAGCTTACTCTAAGTATGAATCTGGATGCGTATTGAAAGTGGGAGCAATTAGCTAGAGTAGCTCCATGCAGAGCATTGTAGACACATAGACATTTGCGAAATACATACGGATCTGAATGTGACAGACCCGTTGACTAAACTTCTCTCACGAAGCAAAGCATGATCACACCTTAGTACTCTTTGGGTGTTAATCACATAGCGATGTGAACTAGATTATTGACTCTAGTAAACCCTTTGGGTGTTAATCACATAACGATGTGAAGTATCGGTGTTAAATCACATGGCGATGTGAACTAGATTATTGACTCTAGTGCAAGTGGGAGACTGAAGGAAATATGCCCTAGAGGCAATAATAAAGTTATTATTTATTTCCTTATATCATGATAAATGTTTATTATTCATGCTAGAATTGTATTAACCGGAAACTTAATACATGTGTGAATACATAGACTAAACAGAGTGTCCCTAGTATGCCTCTACTAGACTAGCTCATTGATCAAAGATGGTTATGTTTCCTAGCCATAGACATGAGTTGTCATTTGATCAACGGGATCACATCATTAGGAGAATGATCTGATGGACAAGACCCATCCGTTAGCTTAGCACTATGATCGTTTAAGTTTTACTGCTATTGCTTTCTTCATGACTTATACATGTTCCTATGACTATGAGATTATGCAACTCCCGAATACCGGAGGAACACTTTGTGTGCTACCAAACGTCACAACGTAACTGGGTAATTATAAAGGTACTCTACAAGTGTCTCCGAAGGTACTTGTTGGGTTGGCGTATTTCGAGATTAGGATTTGTCACTCCGATTGTCGGAGAGGTATCTTTGGGCCCACTCGGTAATGCACATCACTATAAGCCTTGCAAGCATTGTAGCTAATGAGTTAGTTGCGGGATGATGTATTACGGAACGAGTAAAGAGACTTGTTGGTAACGAGATTGAACTAGGTATTGAGATACCGACGATCGAATCTCGGGCATGTAACATACCGATGACAAAGGGAACAATGTATGTTGTTATGCGGTTTGACCGATAAAGATCTTCGTAGAATATGTGGGAGCCAATATGAGCATCCAGGTTCCGCTATTGGTTATTGACCGGAGACGTGTCTCGGTCATGTCTACATAGTTCTCGAACCCGTAGGGTCCGCACGCTTAAGGTTTCGATGATAGTTTTATTATGAGTTTATGAGTTTTGATGTACCGAAGGAGTTCGGAGTCCCGGATGAGATCGGGGACATGACGAGGAGTCTCAAAATGGTCGAGACGTAAAAATCGATATATTGGACGACTATATTCGGACATCGGAAAGGTTCCGAGTGATTCGGGTATTTTCGGAGTACCGGGGAGTTACGGGAATAGAGGAGAGAGGCCAAAAGGAAGGAGGCGTGCACCCCCCTTCTGGTCCGAATTGGACAAGGGGTGCAGCCCCCTTTTCCTTCTCCCTCTCCCCCTCTTTCCTTCTCTCCTACCCCGGAAAGGAAAGGGGAATCCTACTAGGACATGGGAGTCCTAGTAGGACTCCCCACACTTGGCGCGCCCCCTCTAGGGCCGGCCTCTCCCTTGCTCCTTTATATACGGGGGCAGGGGGGCACCTCTAGACACAACAATTGATCTCTTGATCTCTTAGCCGTGTGCGGTGCCCCCCTCCACCATAGTTCTCCTCGATAAATATTGTAGCGGTGCTTAGGCGAAGCCCTGCGATGATAGAACATCAAGATCGTCACCACACCGTCGTGCTGACGGAACTCTCCCTCGACACTCGGCTGGATCGGAGTTCGAGGGACGTCATCGAGCTGAACGTGTGCTAGAACTCGGAGGTGCCGTAGTTTCGGTGCTTGATCGGTCGGGCCGTGAAGACGTACGACTACATCAACCGCGTTGTTCTAACGCTTCCGCTTTCGGTCTACGAGGGTACGTAGACTCACTCTCCCCTCTCGTTGCTATGCATCTGGTAGATAGATCTTGCGTGATCGTAGGAAAATTTTAAAATACTACGTTCCCCAACACATAATTCTTCTGTGCAGCAATGAGGATAATCCTCAGATCACGGAACAATTCCGCATCATTGCTACTAACATCTTTCAACCTGGTTTTCTCTAGGAACATATGAAAAATAAACAGGGAGCAACATTGCGAGCCATTGATCTACAACATAGATATGCTAATACTACCAGGACTAACTTCATGATAAATTAAAGTTCAATTTAATCATATTAATTTAAAGAACTCCCACTTAGATAGACATCCCTCTGGTCATCTAAATGATCACGTGATCCAAATCAACTAAACCATGTCCGATCATCACGTGAGATGGAGTAGTTTCAATGGTGAACATCTTATGTTGATCATATCTACTATATGATTCACGCTCGACCTTTCGGTCTCCAGTGTTCCGAGGCCATATCTGTATATGCTAGGCTCGTCAAGTTTAACCCGAGTATTCTGCGTGTGCAAAACTGGCTTACACCCGTTGTATTTGAACGTAGAGCTTATCACACCCGATCATCACGTGGTGTCTCGGCACGACGAACTTTCGCAACGGTGCATACTCAGGGAGAACACTTATACCTTGAAATTTAGTAAGGGATCATCTTATAATGCTACCGTCGTTCTAAGCAAAATAAGAAGTATAATAAGATAAACATCACATGCAATCAAAATATGTGACATGATATGGCCATCATCATCTTGTGCTTTTGATCTCCATCTTCAAAGCACCGTCATGATCACCTTCGCCACCGGCTTGACACCTTGATCTTCATCGTAGCATCGTTGTCGTCTTGCCAACTATTGCTTTTACGACTATCGCTACCGCTTAGTGATAAAGTAAAGCAATTACATGGCGATTGCATTTCATACAATAAAGCGACAACCATATGGCTTCTGCCAGTTGCCGATAACTTTACAAAACATGATCATCTCATACAAAACCGTATAACTCATCATGTCTTGACCATATCACATCACAACATGCCCTGCAAAAACAAGTTAGACGTCCTCTACTTTGTTGTTGCAAGTTTTACGTGGCTGCTACGGGCTTTAGCAAGAACCGTTCTTACCTACGGATACAAAACCACAACGATGTTTCGTCAAGTATGTGATGTTTTAACCTTCACAAGGACCGGGCGTAGCCACACTTGATTCAGCTAAAGTGAGAGAGACAGACACCCGCCAGTCACCTTTAAGCAACCAGTGCTCGTAACGGTGAAACCAGTCTCGCGTAAGCGTACGCATAATGTCGGTCCGGGCCGCTTCAACTCACAATACCGCCGAAGCAAAGTATGACATGCTGGTAAGCAGTATGACTAGTATCGCCCACAACTCATTGTGTTCTACTCGTGCATATCATCTACGCATAGACCTGGCTCATGATGCCAATGTGGGGGAACGTAGTATTTTAAAATTTTCCTACGAACATGCAAGATCTATCTACCAGATGCATAGCAACGAGAGGGGAGAGTGTGTCTACGTACCCTCGTAGACCGGGAGCGGAAGCGTCAAGTGACGCGGTTGATGTTGTCGAACTTCTTCACGATCCAACCGATCAAGCACCGAACGTACGGCACCTCCGCGTTCAGCACACGTTCAGCTTGATGACGTCCCACGAGCTCTTGATCCAGTTGAGCTTCACGGGAGAGTTTCGTCAGCACGACGGCGTGGTGACGGATATGATGTGTTCACCAGCGCAGGGCTTCGCCTAAGCTCCGCGACGGTATGACCGAGGTGTGATTCTGTGGAGGGGGGCACCGCACACGGCTAAAACAATTCAACTTGTGTGTCTTTGGGTGCCCCCCTGCCCCCGTATATAAAGGAGCAAGGGAGGGAGGCCGGCTGGCCCTTCCTGGTGCGGCTAGGGAGTGGACTCCTACTAGGAATAGGATTGCAATCCTATTCCTAGTAGGATTCACCAAAAGAAGGAAGAGGGAAAGGAAAAGGAGAGGTGGCGCCCCCCCAATCCTAGTACAACTAGGAACCCTAGGTGGGGGCGCCGGCCAGCCCTATGGGCTGCCTCTCTCTTTCCCTTTAGGCCCACTATGGACCATCCCCTCTCGTAGGGGGTTCCGGTAACCCCCTCCGGCAATCCCGATAAATCCGAAACTTTTCCAGAACACTTCCGGTGTCCGAATATAGTCGTCCAATATATCAATCTTTATGTCTAGGACATTCCGAGACTCCTCGTCATGTCCGTGATCTCATCCGGGACTCCGAACTACCTTCGGTACATCAATACTCATAAACTCATAATACCGATCGTCATCAAACGTTAAGCGTGCGGACCCTACGGGTTCGAGAACTATGTAGACATGACCGAGACTCATCTCCGGTCAATAACCAATAGCGGAACCTGGATTTTCATATTGGCTCCTACATATTCTACGAAGATCTATTATCGGTCAGAACCGCATAACAACATACGTTGTTCCTTTTGTCAAACGGTATGTTACTTGCCTGAGATTCGATCGTCGGTATCTCTATACCTAGTTCAATCTCGTTACCGGCAAGTCTCTTTACTCGTTCCGTAACACATCATCTCGTGACTAACTCATTAGTCTTTTGCTTGCAAGGCTTATTGTGATGTGTGTTACCGAGAGGGCCCAGAGATACCTCTCCGACACTCGGAGTGACAAATCCTAATCTTGATCTATGCCAACACCACGAATACTTTCGGAGACACCTGTAGAGCATCTTTATGATCACCCAGTTACGTTGTGACGTTTGATAGCACACAAGGTGTTCCTACGGTATTCGGGAGTTGCATAATCTCATAGTCATAGGAACATGTATAAGTCATGAAGAAAGCAATAGCAGTTAAACTAAACGATCATAGTGCTATGCTAACGGATGGGTCTTGTCCATCACATCATTCTCCTAATGATGTGATCCCGTTGATCAAATGACAACTCATGTCTATGGCTAGGAAACATAACCATGTTTGATCAATGAGCTAGTCTAGTAGAGGCATACTAGGGACACTCTGTTTTGTCTATGTATTCACACATGTACTAAGTTTCCGGTTAATACAATTCTAGCATGAATAAAAGACATTTATCATGATATAAGGAAATACAAATAACATCTTTATTATTGCCTCTAGGGCATATTTCCTTCACTTTGATGGTGCTTTTTCGCTGCAAGGCGTCGGTGCCGGCGTGGTACTCATAGCGCCCACCGGAGAGCACCTCAAGTATGTTGTCCAGATGCACTTTCCCAAGGAACAAGCGACAAACAAAAGTGCAGAGTATGAAGGCTTGCTTGCCGGCCTCAGAATTGCGGCCGAGCTTGGGATCAAGAAGTTGATTGTGCGGGGAGATTCACAGTTGGTGGTCCGACAAGTGAACAAGAGTTACCAGAGCCCTTTGATGGAAGCTTATGTTGATGAAGTGAGGAAACTTGAAGAACACTTTGAAGGTCTGCAAATGGAGCACGTCCCAAGAGCTCAGAACGATATTGCAGATGGCCTCTCAAAGTGTGCTGCGATGAAGTTACCTGTGGAACCAGGGACCTTCGTGCTCAAGTTAACTCAGCCATCCATTACACCATCACTTGGGCAAAACAAGAAGAGAAAGTTGGTCTCCGGCGACTACTTGCCGGCGGATCTTCCCGAAGCCGCCGCCAAAGTCCCCAAGATCAACAGCCAAGATGCTGAGGAACAGTTTGCTCCTGCAGATCCAAGGGACTGTACAGTTGAAGCAAGCATTCCCGACAAGCCTTGCCCCGGCAGGCTTGCCGGGGGACAATCAGCTCCTGCAGAACCGCAGGTTCTTGCCACAGAAGCTGAGGTTCCCGCAGCAGCCCTCATGCCTTTAGTCCTTGTTGTTGATCCTCAGGCTCCAGCTTGGGCGCAGCAAATCGTCCGTTTTCTGCAAACTGGAGAACTTCCCGACGAGCCAGAAGAGATAGAGAAAATAACCAGGCAGTCAAGTATGTACCAGTTCGTTGGCAACGAACTGTACAGAAGAAGACTCAATGGTGTCAGGTTGAAGTGTATTTCTAGGGAAGACGGACAGAAGCTGTTGGCAGAGATACATGGAGGCATATGTGGCCACCACATTGGCGCAAGGGCACTTGCCGGGAAGGCGTTCCGGCAAGGGTTCTTCTGGCCAGAAGCCCTCCAAGATGCAACTGCACAAGTAACCAAGTGTGAAGCGTGCTAGTTCCATGCCAAGCAAATTCACCAGCCAGCTCAAGCTCTCCAGACAATCCCTTTGTCCTGGCCCTTCTCGGTCTGGGGGCTCGACATCCTCGGCCCTTTTCCCCGCGCAGTCGGGGGCTTTGAGTACTTGTACGTTGCGATCGACAAGTTCACAAAGTGGCCAGAAGTGGAACCAGTGAGAAAGGTGACAGCACAGTCAGCAGTCAGGTTCTTCAGATCAATTGTTTGCCGTTTCGGAATCCCTAACAGGATCATCACCGACAACGGCACGCAGTTCACAAGTCGCACCTTCATGCAATACGTCCAAGACCTTGGCGCCAAGGTCTGCTTCGCTTCTGTTGCTCACCCGAGGAGCAATGGTCAAGTAGAGAGGGCCAATGCTGAAGTGCTGCGCGGACTCAAGACAAGAACCTTCGACAGGCTGCACAGGTGCGGAAGAAACTGGATAGAGGAGTTACCGGCGGTTCTTTGGTCGATCAGAATGACACCAAATCGAGCCACCGGACAGACCCCCTTTGCTCTCGTCTACGGAGCAGAAGCAGTTATCCCCACGGAACTCGTATACGGATCTCCTCGAGTGCTTTCTTATGATGAGCTCGAGCAAGAGCAACTGCGGCAAGATGACGCATTGCTCCTTGAGGAGGAACGTCTCCAGGCTGCTGTACGAGCTGCTTGATACCAGCAAGCCTTGCGTCGCTATCATAGCCGCAAGGTCAAGGCCAGGAGTCTCGAGGAAGGCGACCTTGTTCTTCGGCGTGTTCAGTCCGCCAAGAATTCCAACAAGTTGACGCCGAAGTGGGAAGGCCCTTATCGGGTGAGACAAGTCACAAGGCCCGGTGCTGTCCGCCTTAAGACCGAAGAAGGCTTACCGGTGAGCAACTCCTGGAACATAGAGCATCTTCGCAAGTTTCACCCATAAGGCGCGGTTGCCGTGATCCGCTCCGGCAACCACCTTTTGTACAAGTGTTGCCGCTGTTGCATGTAAACCTTTGTACAAAGCCGGGCGCAGATCCCGTGCATCAGTAAAGTTTTTTATGCCTCGCACAACTTGTCATTTTCATGCTTTTCTTCATTATTTGCATGCATCATTTGACACTTTGTGCAGCGCACGTCCCTGGTAAGCACTAGCAAGCCGTAAGGCTCTATACTTGCTTTTTCCTCCTCTCTTTTTTCTTTCCCTCTTAAGCAGAAGGAGTATTCCTCGCGCACAAGTTTGCCGGGGGGGAAGGAGATGGAGGTATGAACCAAGTATTGTTCAAGAAAGAGAAGCCTTGTCGGGGAGCAAGCAACTTATGAAAGCTAAGTCACCAAAGTTTGAGCAATTCAAATTTTTCAAATTTTTTAGTTGTCTTCCTTGAACAACCACGCTTTGTATGGAAAACCTGTGCGCGGAGGAACCTACCCGTGGCTAGCCGCACCCTTACTTTGTTTCGAGCACGCTCAACGACTTAAGTGAGCTGCGACAAGTGTCGCGCCCTTGCTTCGTTTTCGAGTTCGCTCAACAATCTAAGTGTGTTGCGACTAGCTGCAGCGAGGTTTCTTGCCGGCGAGGCCTTTGCCGGCAGGCTGCTAAGAGTCCAGCACTCAGCGCTCGTGGCAAGGGTCCTTTTGCTGACAAGTTCCCTGAAAGCGTAGGGTGCAATGCATACAAAGTAAAGGGACCAAAGCAAGGAAGATAACACTGCATTGATTACTCGAAATAAGATTGTATATTACAAAGATAACTTGCCGCAATAATAATAGATTCTGGTCCGTAACATGCCTTGCAGCGGCCAAGGAAGCGGAAAGAAAGAAATCTAATCTATGCGGTCGCCTTCACGCCTTGTGATCTTGTTCACCTTGGCGACGATGTGGGCGACCTGCGCCTTCAACGCCTCCTGATCGGCTTCGGGCGGCAAGCTGCGGAGGACGTTGACGAGGTTGATGCCGGGGTTGCGGAAGACGATCTTTGACAAGACCCGCTCCATGGTGCCCGTGCAGAGCCGACGCGCCTCGTCGGCCAGCTGCACGGGGATCCTCTCCCGCAGCCGCGCAAGTGCCGGGGCGATTCCCCTGAAGAACAGACTCAATTTGGCGCTGTGGGGGAGACTCTCGTCCGGGGAGTACACGAGATGCTCCGCCCTCAGTGCCACCATCTCCTTGTCAATATTGGCAGCGGAGGTGACCAGCTCATCAGTCCACTGCTCCACTGCCCGGTTGAAGTTGTTCGCCGAGACGGCGGCGCTCTCCACCAAGTTCCTCTCCTTGCGGAGCTCGTCCTTCAGCTTCGTCTCGCGGTCCCGAGCGGCGTCGAGCGAATCAGTCAGGGTGGAGACCTTCAGCTCTAAGTCAGCAATGGAGTTCTTGGCGTCAGAGAGCTCTGTGCCCTTCTCGGAGAGACGTACCTGCAGCTCAGAGTTGGTGTGGGCATCTTTCTCCCGCTCCACATTGAGCGCAGTGACTCTGTCCTCGCTTGCTTTCAGGAACAACTCCAGTTGCTTCACCCTGGCCTCCAGGTCCTTCTTAGCAGTCTCCGCGGCGGCGGCAGCATCCTTCGCCTCCTTCAGGGCACCAGCAATGGATTGCTCCCGGGCGGTGAGGTCGTCCTTGTGGCTGTCGAGGTCGACCTTCCGCTGGTTGAGCGCTCCCTCCCGCTGAGACAACTCCTCGGTGGCCAGCCGCTGCTGCTCTTCTACCTCAGCCTTCTCCAGGAGGAAGGCTTGCTGCGCCCCGGCAAGCCCTTCACGCTCCTCCGCCAAGTGGCGGAGGGCCGCCTGGTTGGCGGCACGATGCTCCGCAGCGCGCTTCTCCAAGTCTGCTCCAGCCTTGGCGGCGAGGGCCTCCCGAGACTCCAGCTTCGCCTGCCTGGCCCGATACAAGGCCAGGAGCCGGCGAAGGAGTCCCTCCTCTTCGGGCTCGTCGCTGTCGCCGGGCGCTTCAACGATCTTCAAGCCGGCGGAGGCGAGGACCTCCCAGTCAAAGGTCTCTCCCTCCGCGGGTGCTCGAGACGAGGATGCCCACGGGACTTGTATGAAGACCCCGTTGGCGGCCTTCAAGTAGACACCCGACCGCTCCGCGGAGGCGGAAGGGTCGGCGGCCGGTGTAGCGTCCGGCGCTCCTGCGGCCTCCGGGCCAGCAGTTTGGTCGCCGGTCCCTTCCCCCGCCGCGGTGTCTGCGGTCGGGGCGGTCTCTTCAGCGGCGGCCTCGTCGGCTCCAGCCATTCCCTCCGTGGCAGTGGCGTTGCCGCCGTCGCCGCGCACCTCCTCCTCAGCGATGGTCTCCGTTTCCATCCGCTCTGGGGCAGGAGGATCTAGTGGAAGAAAAAGAAAAGAAAGAGTCAAGCAAATATCCAAAAAGACAAATCCAAGAAGAAGAAGTTGCAAGGCTTACCTTCGCGGATCTCCTCAATGACAGGGTCCCTCGCCGGGGAGTTTTCCATTGGCGGCGGAGCAGTAGCCCCTGCTGGCGGAGGGCCACCTGCGCCCTCCCTTGGCGGGGTGCTCACCCTTGTCGGGCTGCTCACCCTTGGCGGGGTACTCGCCCTTGGCGGAGTGCCCGTCCTTGGCGGAGTGTTCTCCTTCGCCGGGGAGTTCACCCTTGGCGGGAAGGGTGGAGCAAGTAGCTCGTCGGGGGCGACCTCCTGGCGCTCCTGTGGCTGCGGCTCCACTTCTGCACAAGACAACAAGACATCAGTACAAGCAACAACCTCGAGTGCGCCCATCAAGAAGAAAGATAAATACCAGACTTACGCTAGGGGCTGCTCCTCGGAGCAGCAGGTTGATCCAGCAAGTTTGCCGCTGGCACGTCTCCCGTCGCCGCGGCGGGCGAGTCGTCTTCAATCTCGACCACAGGGATCTTGGCCCTCTTTGCCATCCGCTGGGTCAGGGTCCTGAAAGCAAAACAAAAGCAAGATCAGAACCAAGCAAGAGAAATCAAGACAAAATAAAAGAAGCTACAAATTGCAAGTACTTACTCCTCTTCCTCTTCGTCGGAGCTGAGGGCGGAGAAGTCAAAATCCGCCCGAGGCGCTCCCGCGCGAGGAGCTGGAGGAGAAGGCTCCCTCGGGCGCTTGGTGGTCTCCGGGGCTGCGAGCTGTGAAGACCCAGCCCCCGTCATCGCCGAGGCCCGAGGAGCAGAAGGAGCACCCGTTCCGCTCCGGGAAGATCCCCCTCCGCTTGGCGCTTGTGCGCGGGGCGCCTCCTTGACGACTTCGCTCGTCCTGGTGGCGCGCGTCGTGTGGCGCGCCAGCTGCTGTCGGGGCGCCTGCGGCCTCGCCGCCTCAGTTGCCTTGCGGAGGAGTTTCTTCTGTTGCTGCGGAGGGCTCGCCGGGGGCGGAGAGTTCTCCGAGGACGAGGAGGCATTGTCAAGATTCAGAGATCCACCAGAGTCTTCATCAGCCTCGACGTCCTCCTCCTCCTCGGCAGGCCCGCTGGACTCAGCGCCATGTCCGGCGGCCTCGCTCCCCCCGGCAACCTCGCTCGTCCCGGCAAACCTCAGGGAAGGCTCCCCGGCAAACTCCTCGGGCGCAAGCTTGAGCAGCATGAGGATTTCCGCCTCCTCTGCTTGGCTCACCGCGTCCGCGGCCTCCGCCTCGTCCACAGTGTATCCAAAGTCGCCTGCGGCCGCAGCTGCGGCGGCCTCCTCCATCCTGGAGGCGATGTAGGCTATATCTCGGTCAGTAGTGGCCCGGGTGAGGCCTTTGTTCTCCTCGGCGTTGCGGAGCTTCTCGACCAAGTTGTCGAAGAAGGTCAGCACGGTATCCGGCGGAGGCTCTATCCAAGTGGGGACGACGCCGTGGGAGTCGCACGCGGGCATCATCGCTCGTAGGGAATCGCGGGCAGTGTTGTTGCACAGCGGCACCACTCCCCGGGAAGGTCTGAACCACTCCGGGTGGGCCGGGTCATGCTTGAAGAGCTCCCAGACCATCCCCTTCAACTCCAAGGCAGTGAAGTTATAGTTCAATCCAAGGCGCAGCCTCATGATATCTGCCGCATTGCCGAATTCCCAGGCGGACCTTTTCCTTTCTTGTAAAGGAGCAATGCGGCGGCGGAGGAAATCTGCTCCAACTTTTCCAATAGTCAGATTGGCGACCCGGAGACGAATGATCCTAATGAGGGCGATATTAAGCTTGCTGTCCTCCGGGGCCAATTCACTCCAATCCCTGCCGCGCACTATGGCAGTCTGGCGCGGCGAGGTAAAGGGCTCAGGCTTATCTTCCACCACCCAGCACCAATCGGCTCGCCACTCCTCCCACTTCCCGCGGAGTTCTCCCTTCAGGTACGAATCCTTCTTGTTCAGCCTGAAGATCCAGGAGATGCCGCCGGAGAGGGGGGCGCCGGACTCTACTCTAGGCATGAAGAAGTGGCGGAAAAGAGCTACATTGGGATGAACCCCAACATAGTTTTCGCACAGATGTGCGAAAACGGCCATCGTAAGGATGGCGTTGGGGGTGAAATCTAGGAGGTGGAGGCCATATGTGTTCATTATATCACAAAAGAACTCCGAGAACGGAGGGCACAGGCCACAATGGAAGAACTCAGCGAAGAAAAAGTACCCGCCGGGGAATATATCTTTGGCGATGGCGGGGAAGACGTGGGTGCGGGGATGAGCTTTGGTCTCCCTCGCCCAGAACAAATAATATTTGTCCCGCAGCTCCCTCGGACCGAGCCTTGGCGCGAAGACCACACACTTCTTCCGCAGGGCAGCCAGCTTCGCCGCCTGCTCGGACTTCTCCTTCTTGGCCTTGTCCGCTTTCGCCTTGTCGCTCTTCGGAGCCATGGCGGGGGCGGCAAGGAAGAAGGCGAGGAGCTCGACGGTGCCGCGGATGCGAGAGGCGGCGGAGGAGGGAGTGGAGCTGGGCTCTCTATCGACCTTTGGGAGGCGGAGGGCGACGGGGGTTTCTAGAGAGTCAAGACGCAATGAAGACGATGGAGGGAACTGCCCCTGCTTCCTCTGCTTTTAAGGGGGAAGTGGGGGACGTTCCGCATTTCCCATTAAACAACAGACCATGATCTCTCCCATGACACCGCAATCGACGCGTGCCGTTAGGGAGGGATGCGGCGGATACGGAAGGGGATACGGCTTGCCGTGGGCCGCGTGTGCCCGTGCACTGTTTTGGGCCTGGCCCAACAGTGCTCGGCACCGTGTGTGGCCCAGGCCCGGGGGCTCCTGTCGGTGTACTAAGATAGGGGTACCTTAGTACCCCAACTTGTGCACGGGCAGTAGCAGCTTCCCGTGGCAGGGCTTACCACGTGCATGCCAAGAACCTTTTTGGTCCCCGTGAAGCCATTCAAGAACAAAGTATACAAGTCAGAAGATCAAGGCCCCGGCAAGAGGAGCTTGCCGGGAAGGCCACACCAGGCTCAAGGTTATCACATTTGCACAAGACCTTGGCAAGAGGAGCTTGCCAGGAAGGCCAAGGAACACATATCCCAAGAGATGCCTCGGCGCATCATGCGCCCCGGCAGGGCCCGGAGAGCGACAAGCTTCCGGGCCCGGCAAGATCATGACCCCGGCAAGGTGCTTGCCGAGGAAACTTACGATGTGTGCCCGCGCTCCAGCTCATCTGCCCACGCGTCGCCCTGGGGCCCTTCCAGGGACGCGTGGCGAATGACTGTGCAGCCTGGGGCACACGGTGGCAAGCCACGGTGACGAGGCTACCGCCGTGGCGAACGGAGAAGCATGGACGGACGCTTTTGGGGTCGACGGCGACGGGCATTTAATGCCCTTGTCCCCCACTGTCAAATTTAGGTGAAGACCACTGTTCATCCGCGCCAAAGATGTCGGGGGAAACTGTCCTCCCACGAGCACCTATGGGACCGGAGCCCCTTTTACGTTGCGGTAAGGGAGCGGAGGTAGCACGGAGAGCAGATCGAGGAGCACACGCGGGCAGTTTACCCAGGTTCGGGCCGCGCGGACGCGTAAAACCCTACTCCTGCTTAGGTTGTATTGAGTTTTTGGGCTCGGGAGCTTGAAGATCTACAGTGCTTAGCTACACCGAGCGAGAGAGTTGTCTAGGTTTCCCCTCGAACCCCCCCTACGTTGTGCATGGGCCTCCTTTTATAGCTCAAAGGGGTCTCCGACAGGTGTCAATGTAGAGGAGAGTAAAAGTGTAAATCTGGTGGTAGTTGTAACAGTGCGTGAATAGTGCATGAACAGTGGATGAACAGTGGTCTTCACCTAACTTTGACAGTGGGGGACAAGGGCATTAAATGCCCGTCGCCGTCGACCCCAAAAGCGTCCGTCCATGCTTCTCCGTTCACCACGGCGGTAGCCTCGTCACCGTGGCTTGCCACCGTGTGCCCCAGGCTGCACAGCCGTCCGCCACGCGTCCCTGGAAGGGCCCCAGGGCGACGCGTGGGCAGATGAGCTGGAGCGCGGGCACACAGCGTAAGTTTCCCCGGCAAGCACCTTGCCGGGGTCATGATCTTGCCGGGCCCGGAAGCTTGTCGCTCTCCGGGCCCTGCCGGGGCGCATGATGCGCCGAGGCATCTCTTGGGATATGTGTTCCTTGGCCTTCCTGGCAAGCTCCTCTTGCCAGGGTCTTGTGCAAATGTGATAACCTTGAGCCTGGTGCGGCCTTCCCGGCAAGCTCCTCTTGCCGGGGCCTTGATCTTCTGACTTGTATACTTTGTTCTTGAATGGCTTCACGGGGACCAGAAAGGTTCTTGGCATGCACGTGGTAAGCCCTGCCGCGGGAAGCTGCTACTGCCCGTGCACAAGTTGGGGTACTAAGGTACCCCTATCTTAGTACACCGACAAAAGTAAACAATCCTTGCACCCGCGGGCACAAGCACCGTTGTTTTCCCCCTTGTGGCAACAGCACATCCCCTAGACTCATGTTTCTGTCACTCAAGCTAGTCATCGAGGGGCATGAACCCACAATCGAGCATAACGTTCCCTCTTGGAGTCACTACCTACTACTCGGCCAAACAGTAAATAACAATGGAGAACATGCAAGAATTACTTATGAACAAAAATATAAAAGAGGTAGATCAAATATATTACTCAAGATCAATCTGAGCATAATCTCATAATCCATCGGATCCCAGCAAACTCAACATAGCAACAGCATAAGGATTACATACGTGCCTCAATCATGTAGGGCAGCTCACGAGGACTAATTAGTGAAGCACAAGAACGGGAGGAGAACATCACATAGCTACTGGTCATGGACTCATGGTCCAAGGGAGACTACTCACGAGTCATCCGAGAGGCGTCCATGGTGGTGGAGAAGCTCCCGGTGGTGATCCTCCCCTCCGGCAGGGTGCCGGGAAGAGTTCTCCTCGTGCTCCCGATCTTGGAAGCGGCAGCGGCGGCGGAACAGAGATGGGATCGCAAAAAGAGTTCCTGTTCTGAGGGTTTTGGAGGACCCTTTAAATATATGCCAAAGTAGGGCATCGGGGGAGCTTCGGGGGGCCCAGGCGCCCCCCCGGCGCGGCCCAGGGGGGGCGCGCCGCCAGGGCGCCTGGAGCCCTGGTGCCCCCCCCCCCCAGGCTGCCCTTCGGACGCAGGGTTGTTTCCGGAACGCTGATTTTTTATATAATTTTTCTGGATTTTTCTGGGCAGTTCTCGAAACGTGAAAACCTGAAATACAAAAACAGCTGAAAACAGAAACTGGCATTGGGGTGCACTGGATTAGTAAGTTAGTCCAAATATGATCAAAAGTGTATGGAAGTGTATGAATATCATAGCAATATATTTACACCGCGTCCCGAAACCCTCGAGGACGGAACCCTTTTTCGCGATCTCATCTCTGTTCCGCCGCCACCGCGCTTCCAAGATCGGGAGCACCAGGAGAACTCTTCCCGGCACCCTGCCGGAGGGGAGGATCACCACCGGGAGCTTCTCCACCACCATGGACGCCTCCCGGATGAGTTGTGAGTAGTCTCCCTTGGACCATGGGTCCATGACCAGTAGCTATGTGATGTTCTCCTCCCCTCTTTGTCCTTCATCGATTAGACCTCGTGAGCTGCCCTACATGATCGAGGCACATATGTAATCCTTATGCTGTTGCTATGATGAGTTTGGTGGGATCCGATGGATTATGAGATTATGTTCAGATTGTGTTTGAGTAATATATTTGATTTACCTCTTTTATATTTATGTTCTTGAGTAATTCTTGCATGTTCTCTGTTGATGTTTATTGCTTTGGCCAAGTAGTAGGTAGTAACTCCAAGAGGGAACGTTATGCTTGATTGTGGGTTCATGCCCCTCGATGACTAGCTTGAGTGACAGAAACATGAGTCTAGGGGATGTGTTGTTGCCACAAGGGGGAAAACAACGGTGCTTGTACTCGCGGGTGCAAGGATTGTTTACTTTACGCAAAGTTCTTTTAATGCAGTTGTCTGTTGCTCTGAGTTTACACTTTGGGTGGGACTCGCAACTTAATACCAGCGAGATGTTCTGGATAGATATCTCAAGGTGGATGATTAGTAGTAGATGCAGATGGATTTCGGTCTACTTACCTTGGCGTACCGCCCATGCTTTTGAGCCTCTACCTTTCTTGCAGCATAGTTAGCATTGGTTTGCGCACATAATCCTGTCAATTGCCCAGCTGTAATTTGTTTACCTCGCTTAGCTGTTTTATCGTCTTTTGGGAGAGAGACATCACAAGTGAACATCATGGGACCCCGGTCCATATTACCATCACTGATCACATCCGCTATTTACTTTCTGTTTTTACTTACTAGTTGTAGTAATACCTATCACTATTATCTCTTGCGTTTGATCCTTTGTAAATGACAAGGCCGGAGGGATTGACAACCTCTCTGTACTCGTTGGGAGCAAAGTTATTTGTATCTGTGTGCAGGTCCGGTCGATCGCTAGTTGCGCCGCTAGCAGTTGACACCTTCTTGTTGAACCTTGGAGTCTCAGGGGAATTCGATCCTTGGTATCTTTGCCAAGGGAAAACTACCGCTACACTGCATCTCAAACCCTCCACTTGGGGTAACCAACGAGGGGCGAGAAGCCATCAAGCAAAGTTTTTTGGCGCCATTGCTGGGGACTCCACTCTTCAAGATAGGGGAGTTGCACGCTATCTTTTACCTTTCCTTTTTAGTCTTGTTAGTTTACCTTTCAGTTTTTGCTTTAGTTGCCTTTATCAAAAATCACAAAAATAGTTATCTTGCTTGCTTGCTGCTATGGGTTCCACTGAGAACACCAAGTTGTGTGACTTCACTAGTCATAACAACGATGACTTTATCTGCACGCCTATCACTACACCTGCCACTTCAGCACCTTCTTATGAAATTAAACCTGCTTTACTGAACCTAGTTATGAAAGATCAATTCTCCGGTGCTGGAGATGATGCTGCTTTACACTTAAACAATTTTGTTGAACTCTGTGATATGCAAAAGTACCAAGAAATAGATGGTAATATTGTTAAGCTCAAGCTTTTTCCTTTCTCCTTGAGAGGAGGAGCTAAAATTTGGTTTCAATCCTTGCCTAGAAATAGCATAGATTCTTGGGACAAGTGCAAGGATGCTTTTATTGGAAAGTACTATCCACCTACTAAAATTATCCAACTAAGGAGTAACATAATGAATTTCAAACAATTGGATAATGAACACGTTGCCCAAGCTTGGGAACGCATGAAATCTCTTGTCAAGAACTGCCCTACTCATGGTTTGACTACTTGGATGGTTATCCAAACTTTTTATGTAGGCTTGAACTTTACCTCGCGGAACTTGCTAGATTCGGCCGCGGGAGGAACCTTTATGTCAACTACAGTTGGTGCTGCCACGAAGCTTCTCGATGAGATGATGACCAATTATTCCCAATGGCACACCGAACGCGCTCCAACAGATAGGAAGATAAACTCTGTCGAGGAGATTTCCTCCCTAAATGAAAAAGTTGACTTGATCATGTCTCTACTTTCCAAGCAATCTTCTGTTGATCCTCGTGATGTTCCTTTAAATTCTTTGATTGCTCAAGAACAAGTAGATGTGAACTTTATCTCTAGAAACAATTTCAATAGCAATGCCTATAGGAGTAATTTTGGTAGCAATCCTAGACCGTTCCCCTCTAATTCCTATGGGAACAACAATGCTTATCCTAGCACCAAGAACTCCACTTTTGAACTAGAGATTATGCTTAAAGACTTCATCACTACCCAAAAAGCCTTCAATAAGAGTGTAGAAGAAAAACTAAACAAACTAGATAATCTCTCTTCGAAGGTAGACCATTTAGCCCATGAGGTAGAGTTGCTTAAAATTAGAACTTCCCCTCTTGAGGAGAGGAAGACCACTCCTATGAATGCTATTCAAGTGCAAATTAATGAAAACATTAGGATGTTGGCTAAACTTAAAGAGAGATGGGCTAGAGAAAAGGAGGAAGAAGATAGAATTAAGAACCTTCCTACCCACCACACTGTTGCTACTATCCAAGTTGTTGAGGATATCCAAACTCTTAGCACCCAATGTACTCCTGGTCCCATTGAACCTATTAATGGTGATGCTATGACCATAGAAACTACCAAACAAGTGAGCCTAAAGGACACCACTACCACTTTACTTGATAGTAGTGACCTTGATTTTGATAATTGCACCCTTACCGAAGTTATTGATTTCCTTCACAAGATGTCTAGAGATCCCCGCACTAGCACGCTTAACCTTGCCTTCACCGAGCATATCACTAATGCTCTCATCAAAGCTAGGGAGGAGATACTTAGGGTAGAAGCCTCCATACCTAGAAAGCTAGAAGATGGATGGGATCCTATGATTAAAATTAAGTTGAATAACTTCTCTTGCTATGCTTTATGTGATGTTGGAGCTGGTACCTCCGTTATGCCCAAAAGAATATATGATATGCTTAAATTGAAACCTTTTGATTCTTGTTCTTTTGGTGTTCGTCTTGTTGATTCTTCCATAAAGAAACCCTTGGGGAGGATCGACGATGTTCTTATCATTGTCAATGACAATTACGTTCCCGTTGATTTTACTATTATGGATATTGAATGTGAACCTTCTTGTCCAATTATTTTGGGACGTCCTTTTCTTTGCACCGTTGGTGCCGTCTTGACATGAAAGAGGGGAATATAAAATTCCAATTTCCTCTCAAGAAAGGGATCGAACACTTCCCTAGAAAGAAGATTAAGTTACCTTTTGAGTCTGTTATACGGGCTAGCTATTCTTTTACTCTTGATAAAACTTGATCTCTTTGCATTATGCCTAGCTTAAAGGCATAAAAGAAAGCGCTTTTGGGAGGTAGCCCACAATGAATAAAAAATTTATTTTGCTTTTGTTGTGTCTTGATGTTGTTACTACAGTAGTATCATTGTATCTTTACTTTTTAGCTTTGTGCCAAGTGTAGCCTCTGATTGCAAGAAAGTTCAAAAGTTGTGACATGCTGTCCAGGAAACAGATTCTGTCCTTGGATAGAAAAAATCGTATAAAATTACCAGATCATCTTTTTGGTCTGAATTTTTTCGACAGCGTGCTCTATACAATTGGCTTTCGGGCATCAGTTCTGAGTTTTTTGATTTGAGTTGCAGAGGTGCCCCGAAAAAATTATTTACAACCTGCTGGTCTGTTTTTCACAGATTCTGTCCTGTTTTGCCTTTCCTTCATTTTGCAAACCTTGAGCTTGCTTTTTCTTTGCAAAAACCTTTTGGCAATCTTGAGAATGAGTAGAACTTCAAGAATATCCTTATTTCCAGCAAGGAAAAATTATTTTATTATGGGTACTAACCTCGCTAATCAGATTATGATGAGTTATGTATGAAGGGAGTTTTCAAGTGTGCGAGGGAAGATGATAAAAAGATTCAGGAGTGTCAAACGCTCAAGCTTGGGGATGCCCCCATGCACCCCCAAGAAATATTCAAGGAGACTCAAGCGTCTAAGCTTGGGGATGCCCCCGTGCATCCCCTTCTCCATCAACAATTATCAGTTCGTCTTTCGTTCCACTATATTTTTATCACTTCATGTGTTATGTGCTATGCTTGGAGCGTCTTGCTTTTAGTTTCCTTTTTAGTTTTCTTTAGCTTTGCTTGCTTTTCATAACGAGTTGGAACTCAGCTTTCTTTGTGTGGGAGAGAAACACGCTCTACTTCAACCTAGAACACAACATAGAATTTTCATGTCTATCTTTGCTGTGTATGTTCTTGGTCTTTCAATAGCTACTGTCATGCTTAGCTCTTAGCTTTCACGCTTTTCTTTTTAAAGAGCTATTGTTTAGTTGGTCGCTGGAACTCTCTTTAGTTATCATGCTTATCTTGTTAAGAGAGTCGGCTTCTGTTGCATTGGTTGATATGTCTATGATAAAAATGCTATGTGCATAATGGTGCTTAGTAGTTCATGTTTTCTTATGGTTAGTCTCAAATAGCTGGGGGTTCTCAATGTGTTATTGAAGTACCAACATGATTTGTTTGCCTATGATGTGGTATGGTCTAGTGATATCTTCCTTCAAGAATTTATTTTGATTGACTTGGCATATGCTCACGCATATTTAAGACTGTAAAGAAAGTCTATCAAGCCTTGATGATCTTTAATTTCTGAGTAGCGATATAACTTCCATGCCCGATTCAATGTTGCTTTGTCGCTCTGCATGATTATGACCGTCATTGCTCTCTTAGTTGGTCGCTCCCAGTCTTTTGCTAACCTTCGCCTGTACTAAGCGGACTGACTGCTTGTGCATCCAAAATCCTTTAAACCAGTTATGCCATATGAGTCCACCATACCTTCCTATACATGGTATTTACCTGCCATTCCTAGCGAAGACTTTCATGTACCATCTCGAAAATATTCAAAAAAAGGCATTTCTCTTTTGTGCCTCTGTTTTAGCTCATGAGGAAGTAGTAGTTAATTCATGATCTTTTTAAGTTGGACAAGCTTCACCCCGGGATTGCATGTCTAATGTGCAAACCCATAATACGAGAAGGAACTGGCGTAGAGTGCGCCCGGCTCATTAAAAAATATATACAACAAACAAACCCTCCTTCACGCTTTGTTCATGAGAAATTAGAAAACTTTGGCAGTGATAAACAAAGGAGATTAATAGGATGTGATCGTCCTCATTCGGGAGCCGTTCCTCGAAACTTGTCCAGCTCAAGAAGTAATTGAGTTATCTGCTAGCATTCGTTGACGAAACATGCATATTCTAAAAAATAATTTTACCTCTGTTTTCTAAAAACCAAGAGCTCTGGTACATGTTTAGTTTTTGTTTCCGACCACGGGTTTTCAACCTTGCCATCAAAAGCCACGGTTCGAGAGTCTCCACCTTCTTTAAAGCACCAACTATTGAGAGCATGATTGTCATTCTGAGTGTAATGTGCATTGTCCCAAAGTACCATTGTCTTTTGCATGATTATGATATCGTTTATTCTGAAATAATTGTATCTAGTCGTCACTTAAACCTTGGAGGTGCCCCTGCATTTATGTTTTGCTTCACTAAAGGGGACAAGCGAGATACCACTTTATCATATTTGCACACCATGCTCATTACAAATCTATTTGATGTTTCAGTATCATATTGTAAAACTTTCAGTTCTTTGTGATTTTCTCATGAGGCAACTTAATTACTACAGATTCATTATCTCATTAAGATTTTGTCATGTAACTCTGAAAAGTCCTTATATGGTTAATAGCATGTCACCGCAGAAATTATGCTTGTTATCATTTACCTACTCGAAGACGAGCAAGAATTAAGCTTGGGGATGTTGATATGTCCAAAACGTATCTATAATTTCTGCTTGCTCCATTCCTGTTTTGTGTGATATTGCTATGATATTTATGCACTTCCATACACTTTTGATCATATTTGGACTAACCTATTAACTCAGTGCACCCCAGTGCCAGTTTCTGTTTTCTGCTGTTTTTGTATTTCAGGTTTTCCCATCACGTAAACTGCCAGAAAAATTTCGGGAAAAATATATAAAAATTCAGCGTTCCGGAAGCTTCCATGCGGCCAAAGTAGGGCCGGAGGGGGGCCACCAGGGCTCCAGGCGCCCTGGGGGCGCGACCCCCCTCCTGGCCGCGCCGGGGGGGTGCCTGGGCCCCCCCAGGCCTCCGCTGATGCCCCCCTTTGGCATATATTTACACCGCGTCCCGAAACCCTCGAGTACGGAACCCTTTTTCGTGATCTCATCTCTGTTCCGCCGCCGCCGCGCTTCCAAGATCGGGAGCACTAGGAGAACTTTTCCCGGCACCCTGCCGGATGGGAGGATCACCACTGGGAGCTTCTCCACCACCATGGATGCCTCCCGGATGAGTTGTGAGTAGTCTCCCTTGGACCATGGGTCCATGACCAGTAGCTATGTGATGTTCTCCTCCCCTCTTTGTCCTTCATCGATTAGACCTTGTGAGCTGCCCTACATGATCGAGGCACATATGTAATCCTTATGTTGTTGGTATGACGAGTTTGGTGGGATCCGATGGATTATGAGATTATGTTCAGATTGTGTTTGAGTAATATATTTGATTTACCTCTTTTATATTTATGTTCTTGAGTAATTCTTGCATGTTCTCCGTTGCTATTTATTGCTTTGGCCAAGTAGTAGGTAGTAACTCCAAGAGGGAACGTTATGCTTGATTGTGGGTTCATGCCCCTCGATGACTAGCTTGAGTGACAGAAACATGAGTCTAGGGGATGTGATGTTGCCACAAGGGGGGAAACAACGGTGCTTATACTCGCGGGTGCAAGGATTGGTTACTTTACGCAAAGTTCTGTTAATGCAGTTGTCTGTTGCTTTGAGTTTACACTTTGGGTGGGACTCGCAACTTAATACCAGCGAGATGTTCTGGATAGATATCTCAAGGTGGATGATTAGTAGTAGATGCAGATGGATTTTGGTCTACTTACCTTGGCGTACCGCCCATGCTTTTGAGCCTCTACCTTTCTTGCAGCATAGTTAGCATTGGTTTGCGCACATAATCCTATCAATTGCCCAGCTGTAATTTGTTTACCTCGCTTAGCTGTTTTATCGTCTTTTGGAAGAGAGACATCACTAGTGAACATCATGGGACCCCGGTCCATATTACCATCACTGATCACATTCGCTATTTACTTCCTGTTTTTACTTACTAGTTGCAGTAATACCTATCACTATTATCTCTTGCGTTTGATCCTTTGTAAACGACAAGGCTGGAGGGATTGACAACCTCTCTGTACTCGTTGGGAGCAAAGTTATTTGTATCTGTGTGCAGGTCCGGTCGATCGCTAGTTGCGCCGCTAGCAGTTGACACCTTCTTGTTGAACCTTGGAGTCTCAGGGGAATTCGATCCTTGGTATCTTTTCCAAGGGAAAACTACCGCTACACTTCATCTCAAACCTTCCACTTGGGGTAACCAACGAGGGGCGAGAAGCCATCAATTATCTTATATCATACTGGCAACTTATAGTCAAAAGCCAGGCCGGGTTAATAAACACCGGTCATTATCCCCTGCTTCTGCATAAAACAATGCTAAAAGATGTCCCGGCGGCTTACCACCGGACGGATTATACTGCCCTGATACATGTTTCAAATACATAGCTTGAACTGTATATAAAACACAAACATATCCCATACCTATGATTAAGTGAGCCTGACGTCCTTAATCCGGTAGGCATAATTGAAAACATAGGTGCTGATGAGGCTCTTGGCTCTCTTACTTGGCTTTTGCCTGATGGCGGATCCGGGTTATAATGAACGCCGGTTTAACTCATGCTGGTGTTCATGACCCAGACTTTTAACTCATGCTGGTGTTCATGACCCAGAATTTTAACTCATGCTGGTGTTCATGACCCAGACTTTTAACTCATGCTAGTGTTCATGACCCAGACTTTTAACTTTGCAGATATATGGTCAACTTTGCAGTTGGCCAATCCCGGATCAATAGACTTGGCTAAAAACAAAATTTGTAAAATCACAGAAACTAAGCCTTTCTGGCAAATAAGACCGTGTAGTCGAGGCTTTTTACGAGCTGCCAGGCTCCAAATTTGAGGCTTTTTATGAGCTGCCAGGCTCTTGGCTTTTTGTGAGCTGCCAGGCTCCAGGCTTTTTATGAGCGGCCTTTAGGCTCTGGGCTTTTTATGAGCTGCCAGGCTCCAGGCTTTTTACAAGCTGCCAGGCTCCTAGGCTTTTTACGAGCTGCCAGGCTCCTAGGCTTTTTACGAGCTGCCAGGCTCCTAGGATTTTTACGAGCTGCCAGACTCCATACTTGACGTATCAAGGGCGCCGGTTTAGGAGGCCGGGTACCTATGTTTGAGTTGCGCTGTGCGACAACCCCTCTTTGGTCCCTTAATAAATAATTGTCCTGCATATCAAAATATACAGATCAAAGCAATTTGTTTTCTTGATGAAAATGATATATATCAAGAGAAATAAACTTTAGATGGATATCACCTGATGTATTTGGACCTTATGATCCTCAACCGTTTTCGTTAGCCAACCCTGTACGTTGAATAGATCGGACCGCAGGGCGGACAGTAAAACGGCCGCAGCATCAGAGGTAGCACAGACACATGAGTCAACCATAGTATTATAATCCGGCGTGGATGAGCGAGTTGTCCTCCGTGTTGTAAACCGGTGCGGTCGCGAAAGATGGCCACGGCGCGGTAAACCGACGTGATCGCGGGAGATGGCCACGGTGTTGTAAACCGGTGTGGGAGTCCGTTGAGTAACCGCGTCCTCTTGTGCTGAATGATGTTTGGCGTGCCCCCATCTCCGCGGTATAATACCACTTTGTAATGAATCATTGTCCTGCGTACAAAAAATAAAGCAGGGCGGAGTAGTTGTTTGTTGAAGAAAATCAACATGTACTTAACAAAATATGTAAGATAAATATCACCTGATTTTTAGGCGACAGATGATCACTATATGGCATCCGTAGATAACCAAGAACTTTGTGTTGATCCTTTCAAGGGCCTTTCCAGAGTTCGCCGTAGTTTGTATAACCTTCACTCCAAGAAATTGGGGCATATTTATCCTCGTCTACGTCCAATCCAAGTGTTGGGGTTGGAAGTGCCGCAGACGTACATGTCGCGCTAATTTGTTTAATATCCAGAGCTGTTGGTCCCATAACCAAAACAGTCATACTTATTTGAAACAGCCATGTTGGTTTGCCTCTTCTGTGTATGCAGGAGCAGAAAACTTCAGGTGGTGAAAACCGGCCGAAGCAAGCGGCTTGGAAACAGGCGCACGGAGGCAGATCGGCGACCGCGGCCCGTGCAGCAGAGGTGAGGCCGACTCAAGGCCGCAGCTTGCAAGCTCGTGTGTGAGCAGGAGCCTGGTCAGAGGCGACGGATCTTGGCGAAGGCAAATACGACTGCTCGGCCATACCAGCAGGAGCGAAGCGAGGCCACTCCGGCGGATCGATGAGGCGAGGCCGGTTCAAGGTCGCGGCTGAGGTGGCAGAGGTGGTCCACAACAGCGAAGCCCGGCGAAAAATCAATGTGGCTCAGAGGCTGGTGGCTCAAAATCCAAGGGGGCAGCTCACGGGCGGTTCGTCCGGCTCGCAGGTGACGGCCGGGCACAAGCACGAGCATGACCCGCCGGGGTGGTGAACCGGCGGAAGCCCGCACACGGGGCATGGAACCCATAGCATTTGAGATGGCCTAGGTGAGGCCGACGAGTTTACCAGGGTAGAAGTGACGCTTTAAACAGGGCATGGCACAAACGGCGACTTCGGCGGCCCTCGGCCGGCGGCGGCTCTAACATAGGGAGGCAAGGCAGCCACGGCCCTCGGACGGCGGGCGAAGCCGTCAGGTTAAACCGGTGGGATGCAGCCATCGAAACAGTTTACGATGCGGCGGTGGTCGGCCTGTTGACGAGGTGGTACGAGCAACGTGAGATTGCAGCTCACAAAAGTAACAGCGGCGCGATGCGGAGGCAGGTCCAGCTTGACAGATGCAGCGGTGACTTGTCCGGCACTGCGATTCGGAGCCGGCAGCTCGAGTCCACGTCGAGTGGCAGCAGAAGCTGAAGGCGGTTTGCGGCGATCCAAAGTGAAACCACGACTCACAGTCATAACTCAGATCGGCGCAAGGCCACGATTGACCCGGCGGAAACCAGAGGAGTCGATCCGCTGGGAGTCTGAGTCCTTCTCCGGGTCGTGTTGTTGGTCGGACTCCTTTTCCTTTTATGCTGATGGATCATCGCCTTAGAACTATCTCCTCGCACTGACGGATCAATGGATGAATCACTTTGCCTTCACATTCATCAGCGAAGCTTTGGAAGCAGAAAACTGGGTCGGCTCAGAGAGGTGGTTTTGATGGCGAACGATTTATCTCACGGCAGCAAGGGAAGGGCCGGTCGAGCTGCAGTAGAGGCCGGTTCAAAGCGCGACGGGAACGACGTCAAGACGATCACGGAGTGCGAGGTCAGAAAGCGCCGAAGGTAGGCTGGGGCAGCCAGTGACCCGGGCCGCACCTGCGGTCGCGAGCTGACGGCCGCGGCGGAGGCGAGCCACCGGATCGATGCAAGACACGGTCAACACCCGCGCGGTTCAACGAAGGAGCCTGGGTCCAAGGACAATTCGCCCCCGGATTGTGGCCTCTTCTTTTTTCCTTTTCTGTTCTTTTTTTCTTTTTTTTTCAATCGCTGGTCCACCATTATCTGGTTTTGGCCTTGACCCATCAAAAAAATTGGCAGCACGCCTAGGGAGCCATGCTATGCAATAGCGATGGAATCTGATGCTCCCAATTGGATACGGACAACGAAGCCTTCACAAATCACAACTGTCGGTCTCGGTGAATCGGACAGTGGAAGCCTTTTGCCGCTTTCGATGGAATTTGTGATTTAATAGCAGGACGCGGTGAAACCAATCTTCGGTCAGTTTAAACTGATCGTCTCGCGTCGGCGGCAAACTGAACGCAGAACCCCAATTATTTTCCATCTCAATCTGGTCTTCGCTATCTCGACCGCTCATCGTGTTGATGATGTAGATTCTTCTGTAATCCGGCACATCGCGAGCTTCTCGTTCCCTAGAAAAGATCCCTCCAAGAACTCAACACCACCGTGCGCCGGCCCCACGGTGGGCGCCAACTGTCGTGGAATTAGCACGACAGATGTCCTAGGGTAAGGACTTAGTCGTGAGGCCGCGCATCTATGTGGTAGCTTGAGAGGGGTTGAGCGGAATCGAGAGAAGCAACGTGCAAGACAAGAATTTAGACAGCTTCGGGCCCTGGGAAACATCATCCGATAATAGCCCTACATGTTGTTTGAGGCTAGATCTCATTATGATCCTCATGGTGTCGCCGGTAAATCGGCTCTTGGTGTCTAGCCCTAGAAACTTGTGAGAACTCGTCTAACTTCCCCCCTTTGGGGAGCCCTGCCCCTCCTTATATATGTTGAAGGGGCGGGTTACATGTGGAGTACAACTCGGACTTTAACTTAAACTATTTTGACTTCCTTTCCTGGGCTTCTTAATGTCTGCCGGTTTAACATTGTCTGCTGGTTTAACATTGTCCCGTCGGTTTAACATTGTCTGTCGGTTTAACATTGTATGCCGGGTTATGATTGACTTAGCACCTATCAGTGCTACCATCTGTCTTGACTCTCTGTCTTCACTCTCCGCCAGTTTACCATCCGCCGGATTATCAAGTCCCAGCCGGATTATAACTCCAGCCGGGTCATACTGCGGGGTATATCCCTGACAAGTCCCGAGTCGCTGCAGGCTTACAACCCGGCACTTGGGGGCTACATTATTCAAATTGAGATTACATCAAATATGCAAGTCCCATGTCACTGCCAGCATGCACCATGGCACTTGGGGGCTAATGCAAAGTCATTGTTTGATAATCTTTATTGAAGACCTGACTCATCACATTGTAATGAGCCGGCCCTTGGGGGCTATCAATTGCTTCTGTCAATAATTCAAGTTTTTGAGCATCAGGCAATTACAAGTCCCAGGTTGCTGCAAGCATGACAACCCGGCACGTGGGGGCTACATAATATGGAGTATTCAGTTTTTACAAGTGACTGGGATGAACAATCTGGATTTCTTCAAGGCAAATCAGGAAGATTAATTGTGTGACCCGGCGTGGGCAACAATCATAACCCGGCGTCTATAAACAATTATGACTCGGGGCCATCAATATTTGTAAACTGGTAGTTCTTGGAGATGATAAACCGGCAATTTTTGCAATGATAAACCGGCAAGTTCTACATTCTTAAACCGGCTGAGGAACAGATGAGTATTTCAAAGACCAATATTTTTGATTAAGCATTGGGAGTTGAGCCAAAGGAGTTATTCTTCACAATATTTCTCTGTGAAAAGCCAATGTCAACAAATTGATTATGAAGCTGGCCTATTTACCCGGATTTTCTAGAAGGAGATGGCAAGGATTTAAGGATGCTCAGGATCAGTTTAACATGGATACATCCAAATTAAACTGGGGGCTAATGTCGGGGATATACCCCGCGGTATGACCCGGCTGGAGTTTTAACCCGGCTGACAGTTAAGACAGATGTTAAACCAGATGATAAACCGGCTGACAGTTAAGACAGATGTTAAACCAAATGGTAAACCGGCTTACAGATAAGTCAGATGATAAACCAGACCATCTTAAACCGGCAAACAGTGATAACTAGGTTGCCAGGGGTTAAGAAGCCTGAAACGTGATGAAGGCCAAGATGTTAAGAAGCCCATGAAGATAAGTCAGAATAGTTGAAGTCTTAAGTCCGAGTTGGACTCTACATGTAACCCGCCCCTTCAACATATATAAGGAGGGGTAGGGCTCCCCAAAGGGGGGAAGTTCTCACAAGTTAGGGGCGCGATATTCTTTAGGGCTAGATACAACTAAAGGAGAGCCGATTTACCGGCGATTCCATGAGGGTCATAATGAGATCTAGCCTCAAACATCATGTAGGGCTATTACTGGATGATGTTTTAAGGGGCCCGAAGCTGTCTAAATCCTTGTCTTGCGTTGCGTCTCTCGATTCCGCCTAACCCCTCTCAAGCTACCACATAGATGCGTTGGCCTCGCGACTAAGTCCTTACCCCAGGACATCTGCCGTGACAATTCCACGACAGGTATCTTTGTTTTGTTGGTAATAATGTCTTTCATATACTTAGCATAAGGATTTGTTTTAAGCATATCAGTTAAATGCATACGCAAAAAGATGGGTCTAATCATTTCAGCGAAGCGTTCAAAATCCTCATCATCCTTTTTCTTGGATGGTTTAGGAGGAAAAGGCATGGGTTTTTGAACCCATGGTTCTCTTTCCTTACCGTGCTTCCTAGCAGCAAAGTCTCTCTTATCATAACGTTGATTCTTTGATTGTGGGTTATCAAGATCAACAATAGGTTCAATTTTCTACATCATTATCATTCCTAGGTTGAGCATCATCATTTACATTATCACTAGGTTCATGTTCATTACCATATTGTGTCTCAGCATCAGAAACAGATATATCATTGGGATTCTCAGGTATTTCAGCTACAGGTTCACTAGAAGCATGCAAAGTTCTATCATTTTTCTTTTTCTTCTTCTTAGAAGAACTAGGTGCATCTAAATTAGATCTCTGAGAATCTTGCTCAATTCTCTAAGGGTGGCCCTTAGGATACAAAGGTTCCTGAGTCACTTTACCCCATCTAGTTGCAACTATAACAGAAAAGTCATTATTCTTACTATTTAATTCATTGAGCAAATCATTCTGAGCCTTAAGTACTTGTTCTACTTGAGTGGTAACCATAGAAGCATGTTTACTAATGAGTTTCAATTCACCTTTAACTCTAGACATATAATCACTCAAGCGTTCAATCATATAAGCATTACGTTGCAATTGTCTACCAACATAAGCATTGAAGTTTTCTTGTTTCACAATAAAATTGTCAAACTCATCCAAGCATTGGCTAGCAGACTTATAACGAGGAATATCACCTTCATCAAATCTATAAGAGAATTTACCTTTACTACCTGTGTCGGGTTATCAAGACCATGTATTTCTTCAATAGGCGGTAAATTCTTAACATCTTCAGCTTTAATACCTTTTCCTTTCATAGATTTCTTTGCCTCTTGCATATCTTCAGGACTAAGAAATAGAACACCCCTTTTCTTCAGAGTTGGCTTAGGGTCTGGTTCAGGAAGTGTCCAATTATTTTCATTGGCCATCATATTATTCAATAGCAATTCAGCTTGATCAACTGTTCTTCCCCTGAAAACACAACCAGCACAACTATCCACGTGGTCTCTCGAAGCATTGGTTAGTTCATTATAAAAGACATCAAGTATTTCATTCCTCTGAAGAGGATGATCAGGCAAAGCATTAAGTAATTGGAGAAGCCTCCCCCAAGCTTGTGGGAGACTCTCTTCTTCAATTTGCAAAAAATTTATATTTCCAGTAAGGCAGCTTGTTTCTTATGAGTGGGAAAATATTTAGCAGAGAAGTAATAAATCATATCCTGGGGACTACGCACACAACCAGGATCAAGAGAATTAAACCATGTCTTAGCATCACCCTTTAACGAGAACGGAAACAACTTAAGGATATAATAATAACGAATCTTTTCATCGTTGGTAAACAGGGTGGCTATATCATTCAACTTAGTAAGATGTGCCACAACAGTTTCAGATTCATAGCCATGGAAAGGATCAGATTCAACCAAAGTAATTAACTCAGGATGAACAGAGAAATCATAATCCTTATCAGTAACAAAGATAGGTGAAGTAGCAAAAGCAGGGTCATATTTCATTCTAGCATTCAAAGACTTTTCTTTCAACTTAGCTAATAATTTCTTAAGATCATATCTATCGTTGCAAGCAAGAAAGTCTCTAACAGTTTCTTCATCCATAACATAACCCTCAGGAATAACAGGCAATTCATATCTAGGGGGAGAAGCTTCATCATCACTTTCATAAATATTATCAGTTTCAATATTTGCATTCTCCCTAACCTTAGCAATTTGTTCATCTAGAAATTCACCTGGTGGCACAATATTATCAAGCATAGAAGTAGTTTCATCATACATAGCAGAAGTGGCATCATCAAGAACATGCGACATATCAGATTAAATAGCAGGAGTAGGTGTCGCAAATTTACTCATAACAGATGGTCAATCAAGTGCAGAGCTAGATGGCAGTTCCTTACCTCCCCTCGTAGTTGAGGGAAAGATCTTGGTTTTGAGTCCTTCAAGTTCTTCATAGTGATCAACAGATATAAATCCCAAGTTACTTAAAGAATATAGCTATGCTCCCCGGCAACGGCGCCAGAAAATAGTCTTGATAACCCAAAAGTGTAGGGGATCGCAACAGTTTTTGAGGGTAAAGTATTCAACCCAAATTTATTGATTCGACACAAGGGGAGCCAAAGAATACTCTTAAGTATTAGCAGCTGAGTTGTGAATTCAACCACACCTGGAAACTTAGTATCTACAGCAAGGTAATTTAGTAGCAAAGTAATATGGAAATAGTGGTAACAGCAATAAAAGTAATGATAGTGTTTTTGTAGTTTTTGTAACAGTAGCAGCGGAAAAGTAAATAAGCAACAAGCAAAATGTGAAAAGCTCGTAGGCATTGGATCGGTGATGGAGAATTATGCCAGATGTGATTCCTCATGTAAAATTTATAACCTAGGGTGAGACGGAACTAGCTCCAGTTCATCAATGCAATGTAGGCATGTATTCCGAATATAGTCATACGTGCTTATGGAAAAGAACTTGCATGACATCTTTTGTCCTACCCTCCCGTGGCAGCGGGGTCCTAGTGGAAACTAAGGGATATTAAGGCCTCCTTTTAATAGAGTACCGGACCAAAGCATTAACACATAGTGAATACATGAACTCCTCAAACTACGGTCATCACCGGGAGTGGTCCCGATTATTGTCACTTCGGGGTTGCCGCATCATAACACGTAGTAGGTGACTAATGACTTGCAAGACAGGATCAAGAACACACATATATTCATGAAAACATAATAGGTTCAGATCTGAAATCATGGCACTCGGGCCCTAGTGACAAGCATTAAGCATGGCAAAGTCATAGCAACATCAATCTCAGAACATAGTGGATACTAGGGATCAAACCCTAACAAAACTTACTCGATTACATGGTAAATCTCATCCAACCCATCACCGTCCAGCAAGCCTACGATGGGATTACTCACGAACGGCGGTGAGCGTCATGAAATTGGTGATGGAGGAAGGTTGATGATGACAATGGCGACGATCTCCCCTCTCCGGAGCCCCGAACGGACTCCGGATCAGCCCTCGCGAGAGAGATTAGGGCTTGGCGGCGGCTCTGTATCGTAAAACGTGATAATTCTTCCTCACTGATTTTTTTTCTCCCCAAAAGTGAATATATGGAGTCCGGGGGTACGTCGGTGGAGCAATAGGGGGCCCACAAGGCAGGGGGCGCGCCCAGGGGAGGGGGCACGCCCCCACCCTCATGGACAGGGTGTGGGCCCCCTGGTCTGGATCTTTCCGCAGATATTTTTTATATTTTCCAAATAATTCTCCATTGATTTTCAGGTCGTTCCGAGGACTTTTATTTCTGCACAAAAATAACACCATGGCAACTCTGCTGAAAACAGCGTCAGTCCGGGTTAGTTCCATTCAAATCATGCAAGTTAGAGTCCAAAACAAGGGCAAAAGTGTTTGGAAAAGTAGATACGTTGGAGACGTATCAATTACCATGCTGTTCTAAGAGACTCTCAAAAAGATATAAGTGAAGCATGAGTGATTAATAATTTCTACAAAATGAAACCACCACGATGCTCTAAAAGATATAAGTGAAGCACTAGAGCAAAACTATCTAGCTCAAAAGATGTAAGTGAAGCACATAGAGTATTCTGATAAATTCCAAATCATATTTATCTCTCTCAAAAGGTGTGTCCAGCAAGGATGATTGTGGCAAACTAAAAAGAAAAGACTCAAATCATACATGACACTCCAAGCAAAACACATATCATGTGGTGAATAAAAATATAGTCTCAAGTAAGGTTACCGATAGACGAAGACGAAAGAGGGGATGCCTTCTCGGGGCATCCCCAAGCTTAGGCTTTTGGTTGTCCTTGAATTTTACCTTGGGGTACCCTGGGCATCCCCAAGCTTAGGATTTTTCCACTCTTTGTTCCATACTCCATCAAAGCCATACTCAAAACTTGAAAACTTCACAACACAAAACTTAGCCAAAAATCTCATGAGCTCCGTTAGTATAAGAAAACAAACCACCACTCAAAGGTACTGTATTGAACTCATTCTTTGTTTATATTGGTGTTAAACCTACTGTATTCCAACTTCTCTATGATTCATACCCCCTGATACTACTCATAGATTCATCAAAATAAGCAAAAAACACACGAAAAACAGAATCTATCAAAAACAGAACAGTCTGTAGTAATCTGTAACTTTCGAATACTTTTGTAACTTTAAAAATATTGAAATAAATTGGTGGACGTGAGGACTTTGTCTATTAATCATATGCAAAAAGAATCAACTAAAAAGCCCTTTCCAGTAAAAACTGATAGTTAATCTCGTGAGGGCTAAAGTTTCTGTTTTTCACAGCATGATCACATAAACTTCACGCAAGTCTTCCCAAAGGTTCTACTTGGCGCAAACACTAATTAAAACACAAAACCACATATAAACAGAAGCTAGATGCAATATTTATTCCTAAACAGAAGCAAAAACAAAGAAAATAAAATTGGGTTGTGTCAGGGATATGACTAGCAGGTATGAACCGGCTAGTATAAACCGGATTATTATAATATGTTTGGTTGTAATATTTAGTAAGGGCTACGGCCCATGAGATCTTAGGGCCCATGTATAGAGTTACGTTTTGTAAACCGCCCGATGATGTAACTTGAGAGATAAGGAAGAAAGAACAGAGACCGAGGCGGACACGAGTAGGAGCCGGCCTCGGGACTCTGTAAACCGGACCGGGCATCGCCTCTATATAAAGAGACAACCCGGCGACGGTTCAGGGAGAAGCAAAAAACAACCCGTCGAGACGCAGGCAAGCAATCCGCTCCCTGTTCATCGGTGCCCAAGCAATACCAAACCGAACTAGACGTAGGCTTTTACCTTCATCGAAGGGGCCGAACTAGTATAAACCCTCTGTGTCCTTTGTGTGTTTTTAACCCCTTCAAGCTAACCCGTGCGATGGTTCCATCATCAAGTCCGTTAAACCGGACATCTGCCGTGTTAATTCCATGACAGTTGGCGCCCACCGTGGGGCCTCCGCAATGATGGTTTCGAGTTCTTGAAGGGCAGCTTCGAAGGGCTCAAGGGCTACGCGGTCGGCCGGATGACCAAGAGTCGCCGCGGCCGGATCTACATCAACGATGCGGGTTGGGGACCGGAGGCCGATTCAATCGAATACGGGTACCGGGTTCCCTTCGGTGGCATCCATGTCTTCATCGGCAAGATCGGCGAACCGGGACCTGAGCCGGACATCTTCTCCAACATCATCGAGCCGGCTCAGCGTGCGAGATCGGCCCGGATTCAGCCCGCCATGAAGCATGTTTTTGTTGGAGCAGTTCACGGGGTCCAAACCGAGGACGGATCGGAATCCGGCGGTGAAACAGTTGTCTACTCTGACGACGGATCCTCATCCAGAAAGACTGAATCTCTGTATCAGTTGCAGGACGGCCGGTCTGAGGGTGAGTCCGACGGGAACAGTATTCCGGACCCCTTTGACCCGCCAAACCGGGTGGCTGTTTTTATGGCCGGTTCACAGCCCACGGTGAACGAGGCGACAGCAGAAGCTGGTGTAGGGGGGAGTGGCCCGGCCCTCTCACCTACTGACGTTCTATCCACCTTAGTCGAGGAGTTCACAGCCAAAGCTGTGGCAGAGGTAGCTCCAGCAGACAAGGCGTAGCATGATGCAGAGCTCCTTCGGTTAAAGGGCCGGATCGACCAAGCAAGGGATGATCTGAAAGCAGAGAAGGCTATGATAGCGATAAGGCAAGCGGAATTGAATGATCAGCCTTTTCACCTAAGGATGGAGCAGGCCTCTACACAGGGAGTAAGGAGTCGAAAATATCAATCTCGTCTACCGTCGGTTTATGAAGCGACGGATCTGTTCAGGACACCTGGGGCTGGGACCAGCAATGATCCGGCTTCAAACCGGAGGGCACCCCCAGCCAGGGATGAGCCGGTTCAGCAGCCTACTGCGGAGCAAGATCGGCGGATCACGTCTGCACCACACGTTCCAACCCCTCCAGGTCATTATTCAAATCCTTTGGACAACATCGTTGCTGCTGCTGCACGTTTGGCCGCTTTACCCGTTGAAGGGACGTCTCCGGTGGCGTTGGAGGCACGCAGGGTCAAGGAGTTACTTAATACGACGTTAGTACAACAGCAAGCATATTCTCATAGCAGGGAGAGGCTACATTCAACACCACGTCCCAGCCGGAGTTACACTAGGCATTGGGAGGAGCCAGAAGTATCTAGCAGTGAGCGCAGGTGCCATCAGCGCAGACAGGATAATCCGGCAGGCGCGGACGCACAAGCTCAGGATGTAAACCGGGTTAGGTCGGTAGCCCGGGAGAAAATCCGTCAAACGACGCCGGTTCACGCAGCCACAGCAGAGACAGGAGTCACAACGAGTTCTTTTGGGGTGCAGTGTCTTATCCCCGCTTTACGGAGCGTGAAGCTGCCCAAAGACTTCAAAGGTCCACGCAAGGTGCCTAATTACAGAGCAGATCTGGCTCCAGAAGCTTGGGTCGAGAGTTATGAGATGGCCATGGAGATGCTGGATGTAGATGAAGCGGCTTGTGCAAAATATTTTACTATGACGCTTGAAGGCACGGCCCGGACCTTGCTAAAGGGTTTACCTCCAAATTCCATCGGATCATGGAGAGAGCTACGTCGCCAATTTATCAAAAAATTTAAAGATACATGCAAGCAGCCAATGTCAGTAGTGGATTTAGCAGCCTGTGTGCAAGGAGAGCAGGAGTCTACAAGTGCTTGGGTGCGGCGAGTATCAGAGATCTTGCACTCTTCGAATGGTATCAATCCTAGCACGATGATAGTGACTTTGGAAAACAATTGCCGGTTTGAGTCTCTAAAGCTAAAATTGGGACGGCTTAAGCGAGATTGTAATGATATGGGAACTCTCATGAGTGCTCTGGTGAAGTATGGGGACTCTGACAATACTAAGTATCCAGAAGCTGAGGGAGACAAAGCAGGAAAGGTTAAACAACCTGGTAAACCGGCGCAGGGTAATCCGGCTACTGCAAGCTTCTTGGGCAAGCGAAGGCGGAAAGTGGCTCTGATTTCGTAGCCAATACCCAGGTGCAAGGGGGTTTCCAGCACAACAGGGTAAGACCACCTCCACAAACCGGTGGAGGGGGCATCAATTGGGATCAAGAATTAAATCAGCCTTGTCCAAAGCATAGCTCGATGGGACGATCGGTGAAACACACTATAGGAGAATGCAGGCCCTTGATGGAAGCAATAGTGGGCCGCTTCAATTCTAATGATAGGCCTCCAAATGGCGGTTCAGCCCCGGGGTTCCATGGTCCGGGTCATCAAGGGAGCAGCTCCGGATCAGGATATCGAGGCAATAGCGGTGGTTATCAAGGCAGGGCAAACAATCAATATGGTCAAGGTGGTTATAATAACCAGGGTAATCAGCCGCATGGTCAGGGTGGTTACAATAACCAAGGCAGCCAACAGCAGGGCCAAGGTAATCACAACAACCAGGGTAATCAGCAGCGTCAGCAACAGCAACCACAATCCGGATATCAGAGTAATCCGAAAGAGTTGAGCAGTGGGCAATATCATGTGTTCACCACGAGTCTGTGTAAACGAGATCAGAAGGTTTTAAAGCGGGCAGTCCACGGAGTTGAACCGGCGACACCACAATTCCTGCGCTGGTCAGAGCAGCCCATTGTATGGAGCAGGGAGGATCACCCGATGCGGGTGGACAATCCGGGCCACTTGGCCTTAGTGGTGGCACCACAGGTGGGAGGTTATAAGTTCACTAAGGTTCTTATGGATGGTGGCAGCAGCATCAATATCCTGTATTATGAGACCTTCCATCGAATGGGCTTGACAGATAAGAAACTGAGGCAGTCAAACACGGTGTTCCATGGGGTGGTTCTAGGTAAGTCAGCTTATCCGGTTGGAAAGATTGATTTGGAGGTTACCTTTGGAGATGAGCATGATTCCAGGTCAGAGATGATAACTTTCGAAGTCGTCAAGATCCGGAGCCCCTATCATGCTTTATTCGGGAGAACGGTTTATGCCAAGTTTATGGCTAGGCCATGTTATGTTTACCTGCAGCTCAAGATGCCGGGTCATAAAGGCACAATCACGGTTCACGGAAGTCGCAAGGTTGCGTTGGAATGTGAAGAAGGAGACGCTGCTTACGCAGAGGCAGTATGTGCTACGGGGGAGTTAAAATTTTATAAAGATAATGTAGATCCGGCGGATATGACCCCGTTGAAGAAGCCGACTACAGAGCATGATCCGACGCTGAAATTTAAATCGGCGGAGGAGACCAAGCAAGTTGACTTTGTGCCGGGCGATTCATCCAAGCAGTTCACAATCAGCGCTAACCTTGATCCCAAATAGGAAAGCGCGCTCATCTAGTTCATCCGTGAGAACCGGGATATCTTTGCATGGAAACCTTCTGACATGCCAGGTATACCGAGGGAACTCGCTGAGCACAGTCTTAATATTGATCCGAAGTTTAAACCGGTCAAGCAATATCTGCGCCGCTTCAACGAAGAGAGGCGCAAGGCTATAGGAGAGGAAGTGGCCAGGCTTTTGGCTGTAGGGTTCATAGTAGAAGTTTTTCACCCAGAGTGGTTGGCTAATCCGGTGCTGGTGTTAAAGAAGAATGGGAAGTGGAGAATGTGTGTGGACTACACAGACCTCAACAAAGCTTGTCCAACTGATCCTTTTGCTCTCCCTCGCATTGATCAGATCATCGATGCTACAGTGGGATGTGAGCGGCTAAGTTTTTTGGATGCATACTCAGGATATCACCAGATCAAGATGGCAGTTAAAGACCAGGAGAAAACATCTTTCATAACTCCTTTTGGTGCTTTTTGCTATGTGTCTATGCCTTTTGGGCTTAAGAGTGCTCAAGCAACTTATCAGCGTTGTGTTCAGAACTGTCTTAAGGGGCAGATAGGGAGAAACGTTCATGCCTATGTGGATGATATTGTGGTGAAGTCAAGGAAGGAAGAGACACTGATAGAGGACCTCAAGGAGACCTTCGACAATCTTCGGGCCTATAAGATGATGCTTAATACGGAGAAGTGTGCTTTTGGTGTTCCGGCAGGCATGCTCCTTGGGTTTTTGGTGTCGAACAGAGGAATAGAAGCTAATCCGGAGAAAATCAAGGCAATCACATCTTTAACAAAGCCTGTTTGCATTAATGATGTTCAGCGTATCGCTGGCCGGATCACAGCATTGAGCCGGTTTATTAGCCGTCTGGGGGAGAAGGCAATTCCGCTTTATCAGATGCTGAGAAAGACGGACCGGTTTATATGGAGTGATGAGGCAAATACTGCGTTTGAGGATTTGAAGCGACAGCTAGCCAGGCCACCAGTCCTAGCTGCCCCTGTTGATAATGAGCCTTTGTTGTTATATGTTGCCGCCAACGCACGAGCAGTTAGTGTGGCAATTGTGGTTGAACGCAAGGAAGCAGGAAAGGAATACCCGGTTCAGCGTCCGGTTTATTACGTGAGTGAAGTACTCATTGAATCCAAGCAGAGGTACCCACATTGGCAGAAGCTGGTGTATGGTGTGTTTATGGCAAACCGGAAGTTGAAGCACTATTTCCAAGGTCATCCAATAACTGTGGTTAGTTCAGCACCGTTGGGAGACATAATCCAGAACAGGGAAGCTACAGGTAGAGTGGCGAAGTGGGCCATTGAGCTCAGCCCGCATGAGTTGAAATATGTGCCACGGACCGCCATAAAATCTCAGGCATTGGTGGATTTCATCAATGATTGGACAGAATTACAAACACCTGAGGAGAAGCCGGATCTTACATACAGGACAATTCACTTTGACGGTTCAAGGCAGTTAGAAGGCTCGGGGGCTGGAGTTGTTTTAACTTCCCCGCGAGGTGATAAGTTTTGTTACGTCCTCCGTTTATTGTTTCCTTGTACTAATAATGCAGCAGAGTATGAAGCATTGCTTCATGGCTTGCGAATGGCAAAGGAGATGAACTTGAGCCAGGTTAAGTGTTTCGGCGATTCAGATTTGGTGGCACAGCAAGTTTCAGGCAAGTGGGATTCGAGAGATCCTCTCATGGCAGCTTACAGACGAGAAGTGGAAGCAGTTGCTGGATATTTCAAAGGGTATCAAGTGGACCACATAGACCGGCGAAAGAATGAAGCGGCTGATGCTTTAAGCCGATTGGGATCTCAACGTAAACCGGTGCCCCCAAACACTTTTTTGGATGAGTTGCACAGTCCATCAGTACAAGTACCATCGGAGGAAGACCTAGCTGATCCTGATCCGGAGGCACAGTTAGTGGCAGCACTTCATGTTATTCCGGATTGGACGCTGCCTTATTTGGCATATCTGAGCCGAGGAGAGTTACCGGACGATGAAATAGAAGCACGGCAGATAATCCGACGTTCTAAGTCCATGACAATTGCAAACGGGGAACTTCATCATCGCAGCATTTCTGGAGCGTTTCAGCGGTGTGTGTCGGCTGAGGAAGGTTGTGAGATTCTTCGCGAAATCCATGAAGGGGATTGCGGTCATCATGCCGGTTCGAAATCATTGGTGGCTAAAGCTTTTCGACATGGTTTCTATTGGTTAACAGCTCATGCTGATGCGGCGGATCTAGTCCGGAGTGTGATGCTTGTCAGAAGTTTTCGCGACGTGCTCTTGTTCCGGCACAGGAGCTCCGGATGATACCAATAACCTGGCCGTTTGCGACTTGGGGGCTTGATATGGTTGGACCTTTTAAGCGATCCCAAGATCAGAAAACTCATTTACTTGTGGCGGTGGATAAGTTTACAAAGTGGATTGAAGCAGAACCTATGAGCAAGTGTGATGCGGCCACAGCGGTCAAATTCATCAAAAAGGTAATTTTTCCGGTTTGGCTTTCCACACAGCATCATCACAGACAACGGCACCAATTTATCTAAGGGTGAGATGGAAGAATTTTGTCAACGAGAACATATTCGCCTGGATGTATCTTCTGTGGCCCACCCTCAAACCAATGGTCAAGCTGATGGCTTCTCGCCCCTCGTTGGTTACCCCAAGTGGAAGGTTTGAGATGCAGTGTAGCAGAAGTTTTCCCTTGGCAATACCAAGGATCGATTTCCCTAAGACTCCCAGTTTCAACAAGAAGGTGTCAACTGCTAACGGCGCCAGATATTAGCAATCAACGTGGACCTGCACACAGATACAAATAACTTTGCTCCCAACGAGTACAAAGAGGTTGTCAATCCCTCCGGCCTTGTAGTTTACAAAGGATCAAACGCAAGTGATAATAATGATAGGTATAATTGCAATAGTAAGTAAAAGCGGAAAAGTAAATAGCGGATGTGATCAATGATGGTAATATGGACCGGAGTCTCATGATGTTCACTAGTGATGTCTCTCTCCCAAAGGACGATAAAACAGCTATGTGAGGTAAACGAATTACAGCTGGGCAATTGACAGGACCATGTGCGCAAAGCAATGCTGACTAAGTTGCAAGAAAGGTAGAGGTTCAAAGCATGGGCGGTACGCCGAGGTAAGTAGACCGAAATCCATCTGCATCTACTACTAATCATCCACCTTGAGATATCTATCCAGAACATCTCGCTGGTATTAAGTTGCGAGTCCCATCCATAGTGTAAACTCAAAGCAACAGACAACTGCATTAAAAGAACTTTGCGTAAAGTAAACAATCCTTGCACCCGCGGGCACAAGCACCGTTGTTTTTCCACTTGTGGCAACAACACATCCCCTAGACTCATGTTTCTGTCACTCAAACTAGTCATCGAGGGGCATGAACCCACAATCAAGCATAACGTTCCCTCTTGGAGTCACTACATACTACTTGGCCAAAGCAATAAATAACAACGGAGAACATGCAAGAATTACTTACGAACATAAATATAAAAGAGGTGAATCAATTATATTACTCAAACACAATCTGAACATAATCTCATAATCCATCGGATCCCAGCAAACTCATCATAGCAACAGCATAAGGATTACATATGTGCCTCGATCATGTAGGGCAGCTCACGAGGACTAATTAGTGAAGCACAAGAACGGGAGGAGAACATCACATAGCTACTGGTCATGGACCCATGGTCCAAGGGAGACTACTCACAACTCATCCAGGAGGCGTCCATGGTGGTGGAGAAGCTCCCGGTGGTGATCCTCCCCTCCGACAGGGTGCCGGGAAGAGTTCTCCTGGTGCTCCCGATCTTGGAAGCGGCGGCGGCGGCGGAACAGAGATGAGATCGCGAAAAAGAGTTCCCGTCTCGAGGGTTTCGGGAGACGCTTTAAATATATGCCAAAGGGGGCATCAGACGAGGCTCGGGGGGCCCAGACGCCCCCCGGCGCGGCCCAGGGGGGGCGCGCCACCAGGGGCCCTGGGGCCCTGGTGGTCCCCCTCCGGCTGTGCTTCGGGGTGCCTGGTAGCTTCTGGAATGCTGATTTTTTATATAATTTTTCTGGATTTTTTCTGGCAGTTCTCGTAATGTGAAAACCTGAAATACAAAAAGAGCCGAAAACAGAAACTGGCACTGGGGTGCACTGAGTTAATAGGTTAGTCCAAATATGATCAAAAGTGTATGGAAGTGTATAAATAACATAGCAATATCACCCAAAAGAGGCATGGAGCAAGCAGAAATTATAGATACGTTTTGGACGTATCACAAGCTGAAAGAGCAAACCAGGAGATTTTGTGAGGGATCAAGCCCCGGCTGATGACTCCCTTGCAAAGAACCCCGGGATGTTGGGTCGAGGAGTTGCCATCTGTCCTTTGGAGTATCAACACTACACCAAACCGGTCCACAGGTTATACACCTTTCTTTATGGTGTATGGTCCTGAAGCGGTCCTTCCGAGCGATATCCGTCACGATTCACCAAGGGTGACAGCCTATGTTGAAGCGGCCAACGAGCAGGCAAGACAAGACAGTTTGGACTGGCTGGATGAAGAACGTGATATAGCAGCAACACGGTCTGCAATTTATCAATAAGACTTGCGCCGATATCACAGCCGCCGGATCAAGAGTAGAACATTCCAGGAGGGAGATTTAGTACTCCGGCTCATCCAGGACCAAACAGATATGCACAAGATATCCCCACCTTGGGAAGGGCCCTTTGTGGTCAGCAAGAATCTGCACAACGGTTCATATTACCTGGTGGACGTTCGAGAACACAAGGACTCACAGACATCGGAAGAGGAGACAAAGAGGCCGTGGAACATCGCCCTCTTACGGCCCTACTATACCTGAGCCATGAGCTCCACTGTATCCTATGTATATATTATGATTAATGAATAAACCGGCACCCTCGGTAAACCAGGGGCTCAGCTTTTTTTTCCAATACAAATACCTTATGAGGACAACCATGCATGTATTACCATATTTTATATTTCAAATAGATCGATCGGTTTAAAACTGATTTTGCAGAACATACGCACTCAGAAGCAATAACTCCCTGAAGAGCATAAGGTCACATCCGGCTCAAAGAGGACGCTTCATGAAAACCCTCTGGACGGTAAGCCATCCAGTGATTGGTTCTAGATTTTCCCATGGCTTCATGGAGCCATGGAGGCCCTCTGGAAAGGCTACGGGCATCCAGTGATTGGCTTATGTTTACCCATGGCTTCATGGAGCCATGGAGGCCCTCTAGAAAGGCTACGGGCATCCAGTGATTGGCTTATGTTTACCCATGGCTTCATGGAGCCATGGAGGCCCTCTGGAAAGGCTACGGGCATCCAGTGATTGGCTTATGTTTACCCATGGCTTCATGGAGCCATGGAGGCCCTCTGGAAAGGCTACGGGCATCCAGTGATTGGCTTATATTTACCCATGGTTTCATGGAACCATGGAGGCCCTCTGGAAAGGCTACGGGCATCCAGTGATTGGCTAAAGTTTTTCTTATGGTTCCTATGGATGGTACCCGCATCCATTGACCGGCCCTCTGGAAAGACGATACTACCCGCATCCAGTGATTGGCTGAACCTTGCTTTGAGCATGGCAGCTCATAAAAGGCCTCGACTACATGGTTTTATTTGCAAATTTGCATTTTCTGATGTTTATGTGTTCTGATTCTTTAATCCGGAGTGGGACAATTCAAGAAATTGACCAGACATCTACAAAATTGAAAAGTCTGGATCATGAGCACCAGCATGAGTAAAAAGTTTGGGTTAATCCGGTGTTTATCATAACCCGGAACAATCATCCCGCAGAAACAAAACAAGAAGCCAAGCATGCCTTAAACCGACAGTTCATATAAGACCAGGGATTATTGTTGAGTCTATTAAAAGACTCCCTTCAAAAAGGCAATATTCGCCGGATTAAGAGTATCGAGCATACTTGATCTAAGGTATAGAGTTGTTTCTGTTATGAGTATATATTTACTTGACATATATCATGAGAACAATTTAATGGGTCCAACAGTCAAACCGCTGGGACATATTTTCAAATATTATCTATGCAGGAACAGATGATATATAAGACAATCCATATCAGACCAAATTGGCAATGATAAAACAAGAAGTTGGAATATTCGGATCACAGCGGACATTGTTTTCAGCTATCCTATTACAAGGCATAGCAAGCCTGACAGATTAAAAATTGTTTGGTAAAACGGGACTGCAACTACAGCAATAAGCTATGAGCTATGCTCCTTCCTGCTGAGACGGCTGAGCATCAACTTGAGCCGGAGTCTCCTCTTCCTCTTGAAGCGGCTGGAAGTCCGGGGCGCACCAGTTGATTTTCGTTAAAGTACGGAAATACATCTGTTCATTGATGAGTTCCGACGGATCGATATCTGGAGCGAAGGTATGAGGACGCACTGGTGGGATTAGATTGACGGTTTCATAAACCGGCCGCTCCACCCGCTCGTTTTGCAAGTCGTACCCCGGATGATACCTGGATAAATCTGCTTCGGCTGCAAGTTTGCTGGCGAGAGGACGCATCTCCTTTGTCAAGGCATAGAGATCCTTCGCAGTAAACGTTGATCCGTCTTCCTTGGTATTTGGACACCCATTTAAAGCCTCTTCCAGATCAAAGTCCGGAACCCATGCTTTCGCTCTGGTAAGTGCCATGAGGGCACCGGCCCGAGCAGCAGATTTCTTCACTTCCTCCAAACGCACTGGTAAAACAGACAACTTTTCTAACGTGCCTTGGATGGTAGTGGGGGCCGGTTTATTAAATGATGTTGCACTTATGATCCTTTGAACGCCGGAATATAGCTGCTCGACCAAAGTGTAACATGCCTTCAGTTTCTTCCATAAGTCATCCCCAAGATGGGTGACATGGCGCCCTGCATATGAGTATCACAGTTAAACCGGCATAGACGGAAGATTACAAGGATAAAAGAGGAGTACAGATCATATTTACCAAAGATTGCATAAGTCATCAACTCTATTTGCCGTTTTAAGCCGGTTAACTCTTCAGTCACCGGATTAAGCGCTTCCTCAGCATCTTTGACCTTCTTTTCCAGATCTTTCTTCTGAACCTCAAAGGCGGTCCGCTCTTCTTCAAAGAATTTTTTCAGCACTTCAGCAGTCTTTAAACTCAGCTTCAAGTCTTTCTTGGCCTTAGCAGCAGCAGCCTCCGTTTCAGCAAGTCTGTTCCGGAGTTCACTGACTTCTTCAGCCCTCCGGTTTAAATCAGCATGCAAGGAAAATCAAGTGATAAGAAGCAAAAATAAGACAAAGTCTCAAGCACACAAACAAGTTGTCTACTTGACACTTGGGGGCTAATGCAAGATCATTCGATTCATCAGGAAGTACCGGTTCACCTTCTAAATGTAGCTAAACCGGAACTTGGGGGCTACTATGATATAGTCAGAAGCATAATGAAAGCAGAAAAACAAAGGCAAATGTTTACCTCATACTTGTCCTTCATCATGTTAATCAGGCCTGCTTCATAGTCCCGACCTGTGTGGAGCCGGTTCAAGTACCCGGAATAGAGCTCCTGGGCACTCATGTCAGCAAAGCTGGACAGTTCGGTACTCCATTTACCCTTTTCTTTATACACCTTCTCCGCTTTAGCCGTATGTTTGGCTAAGACAGTGGGCTCAACGGGAGCGGTGTAAGCCGTATGAGTTATCTCCACATCCGGAGAAGCAGTAGTTGGTGGTGGGGTTGCAGTACGAACCGGACTGGCCGGAGCCGGATTGGGTTGAGGAGTATTGGCCTGGGCAGGACTAGACGGTTCACGAATGTCTTCAGCATTTGGATTCTCAGGCATAGTAGTGTGGTCTGCAGGCGCAAGATCTTCAAGGGGAATTATACGTTCGCCTTCTGGAGGGACAGTTGAGTCCGGATTAGCTGCCGGATCATCAATGACAGTCTCAGCAGTTGGTGGGTTGGCCTTTGGTTTTTTACTAGGCTTTGGCTTGCTGAAGGAAGTTGGAGAAACAAGTTAGAACTATAAGGCAAAGTGCAATCATAAACCGGATAAATTTAAAAGACTTACCCTGGGACAGTTTTCAGTCGGGGAAGTTGTGTGGCAGTCGATTCACCGGAAGAAGATAATGGAGTCTCCTGATAATCAGGGTCAGACGGTTTAAGAGGTTTGCGTATAAGCCCGGCCTTGGGATGAAGGAGGGTTGGAGAGAGTATAACCTCAGAACGGTGCCTCCGGGCCGGAGTGAGAGATATTCCGGATGATTCCACTTCGAGACCGCTATGGCGAGTGGTCCGGCGAAGGGCTTCGTGTTGTTGTTTCTTCAAAAGAAAATTAGGATCCAATTGAGCATAAGGATGAGAAAACTGATATTTCCGGACTGTCCGACGACTTTTTTTGTGGAAGTGGTTCTGAATCGGAAGAAAGGATAGTTACCTCAACTTCGGCCGGTTTATCTCCTTCGGCCAACTCCTGTGAAAAAGTTATCATTAGATACAGATATGAGTAAAAGCAAGCAAGTTAAAACGGATTAATTCATACCTCAGAGTCCGGATCGTCATCCTCAGCATGAGAACTAGAGCCACCAGCCGCTTTTCTCTTCTTACTAGAAAAGGTTTTCCTGCGTGCATGTTTTCCGGGTTTCTCCTGAGGCTTTCTTTTCCAGAAAGGATCATCAGCCTATTCGGACAGAAAAGAGACAGTTAGAGGACGGTTTATATAAACAGATTAAAATATATATATAAGAAAGCAAGGCTTACTGCAGGCAGCTTGTTCTTCTTGTAATACGGAGGCAATCCGATTTTGCTGCAATCCTCTAAGGAGATGTTGAGCATCTTCTTAGCCTATTCAATGACCTCCGATTCAGAAAGTTTATCCTTGCTAAACCGTTGAGGGTCGTCCGGTTTACCAGAATACTTGCACATCAAATGTGGTCGCGGACTCAAGGGAAGGATACTCCAAGAGAGCCAACAGCGCATAAAATCGGTTCCAATTAAACCGTTGGCCATAAAAGCTATCAGTCTAGCAAGCTGAGAAGCAAACTGGGGCCGTTCGGCAGAGCTAAGTCGCTGTGGCAAAGGGTGATCCTCCGGAAGACGGTGCTCACGATAACCCGGCAGTGGGTTTTCCCCTTCAGGAGAAGTGTCAATACAGTAAAACCAAGACTTGTTCCATTCCTTTGGGTGCGTGTGGAGAGCGGCATGGGGAAAGACTGCATCTCTCCTTCTCTGGATACTGACCCCACCGAGTTCCTGATGCGGTCCACTAGTGAACTCAGTACGCCGGTTCAGGTGAAAGAAATCCCGGAATAGGTCAACAGACGGTTCTTCTTGCAGATATACCTCTGAGAAAACTTGGAAGTCACAGATATTGGAAACGGAGTTGGGACCAATGTCCTGAGGATGGAGTTGGAAAGCGGCAAGCACATCTCGGAAGAATCTTGAACCAGGAGGTGTGAAGCCTCGGGCTATGTGGTCGAAGAAAACAATAACCTCCCCCTCTCTGGGAGTAGGAGGGCATTCATTCCCTGGAGCCCGCCACTTTAAAACGGATTGAGGGCCTAAAGTACCAATGGCAGCGGCATTGACCAAGTCTTCTTCCGTAATGATGGAAGGAACCCAGTCACAAGAGACAAACTGTTTGGCCATGGCAACAGAAGGACAAGTACTGAAAGGGTAAAAGTATAAAATCGGATTATTTAAGTACAACGGCATAAACCGGAAGATATATACGAAGATCACGCAACGGTTTAGACAAGGGACTAATGATATGGCTAACCCGGCAATAACAGGGAGCTATGTTACTACCGGTTCATGGCAGCAATAGAGAAAGAGCTAAACCGTCGCGCTCATTGAGAATTTTTTTACAAGAACAGTGTATGACAGTTTAAACCGGAGCATACTTAACAGATCTACAGAGGAGAAGAAACAGGTTTTTTGCAGATAATTAAAGTGGAACAGATCTGAGCACACAAGAAAAAGAAAAACAAGTACAAGGATATTACGGGAAGAACTGCAAAGGTAATATACGGAGCAGATGAATCTACAGGTTGTGTATAAATGACGAGATCTAAAGCATATGGCAGCAGAATAAAGGCAGGATTTAAGGGCAAGATGTAAAGGTCAAAACTTCTGCGAACTTGGCGTATAAGATGAACAAGGTGAAGCTCTTGTTGAGGTTCTAATGGCGGAGATGCGAAGGAAAACCCTAGAGGTTACGGATCTAGAAAGAGGAAGAAGATGGAGTACCTGAGAAGCGGCGGAGGAGTCTTTTCTGGTCAAGCTCAGGTCGATGCAGCGGTCGGCGAGGACTTGGATCCGGCGGTCGACGGCGACGGCTTGAGCTCGGGCAGCAATGGAGCTTTGAGTTCGGGCGATGGAGGAGGAAGAAAGAGCGGAAGAATATAATGAATGAGGACATCGGTATTTATAGAAGAGAAGCAGAGCCGAAGCGACAGGTGCGGGATTCAAGGAGGCAAAAGATTGGATAAAGATCTTCTGACGCCTCGATTTTCGGGATAACCCTTAAACAAAGCCGATGGACAGCTCGCGGCGTTAAATGCGGAAGTGATGTCACGGACAGATTAAGTGATTCTCAAGGATGACGTCAGGGCCGGTTTACAAAAAATGAGAAGACACAAGGAAGGAAATTATGTAAGACTGAGAAGATTGATGTAAACAAGTTCAAATCATTCTGGGGCCTAATGTCAGGGATATGACTAGCAGGTATGAACCGGCTAGTATAAGCCGGATTATTATAATATGTTTGGTTGTAATATTTAGTAAGGGCTACGGCCCATGAGATCTTAGGGCCCATGTATAGAGTTACGTTTTGTAAACCGCCCGATGATGTAACTTGAGAGATAAGGAAGAAAGAACAGAGACCGATGCGGACATGAGTAGCAGCCGGCCTCGGGACTCTGTAAACCGGACCGGGCGTCACCTCTATATAAAGAGACTACCCGGCGACGGTTCAGGGAGAAGCAAAAAACAACCCGTCGAGACGCAGGCAAGCAATCCGCTCCCTGTTCATCGACACCCAAGCAATACCAAACCGAACTAGACGTAGGCTTTTACCTTCATCGAAGGGGCCGAACTAGTATAAACCCTCTGTGTCCTTTGTGTGTTTTTAACCCCTTCAAGCTAACCCGTGCGATGGTTCCATCATCAAGTCCGTTAAACCGGACATCTGCCGTGTTAATTCCACGACAGGTTGCCTCCCAACAAGCGCTATCGTTTAACGCCCCTAGCTATGCACGATACAAGAATAGATCTAGGTATTGCCATCTTTGGTAAGCAATCCGTAAGTGGCTCTCATAATAGATTCATAAGGCAATTTGATTTTCTTTCTAGGAAAGTGTTCCATGCCTTTCATTAACAGAAATTGGAATCTGATATTTCCTTCCTTCATATCAATAATTACACCAATCGTTCTAAGGAAAGGTCTACCAAGAATAATAGGACATTTAGGATTGCAATCTATATCAAGAACGATGAATTCTACGGGCACATAATTCCTATTGGCAACAATAAGAACATCATTAATCATTCCCATAGGTTTCTTAATGGTAGAATCCGCGAGATGCAAATTTAAAGAACAACCATCAAGTTCATGGAAACCTAACATATCACACAAAGCTTTTGGGATTGTGGAAACACTTGCACCCAAATCACACAAAGAAAAGCATTCATGATCTTTAATTTTAATTTTAATAGTAGGTTCCCACTCATCATAAAGATTTCTAGGGATAGAAACTTCTAATTCAAGTTTTTATTCATAAGATTGCATTAAAGCATCAACTATGTGTTTGGTAAAAGCCTTATTTTGACTATAAGTATGCAGAGAATTTAGCACGGATTGCAACAAGGAGATACAATCTAGTAAAGAGCAATTATCAAAATTAAATCCCTTGAAATCCAAGATAGTGGGTTCATTGCTATGTAAAGTTTCGGCCTCTTCAATCCCACTTTTAACAATTTTAGCATCAAGATCTAAAAACTCTGAATCATTGGGATGCCTTTTAACTAGAGTAGACTCATCTTCAGTCCCATCTTTATCAAGATTCATACTAGAAAACAAGGATTTAATAGGAGATACATCAATCAGTTTTAGATATTCATCTTTATTATCATGAAAACTAGAAGAACACGCTTTCATAAAGCAATCTCTTTTAGCACGCATCCTACCGGTTCTTTCTTTGCACTCATCAATGGAAATTCTCATGGCTTTGAGAGACTCATTTATATCATGCTTAGGTGGAATAGATCTAATTTTCAAAGAATAAACATCAAGAGTAATTATATCCACATTTCTAGCCAACTCATCAATCTTAAGCAAAATTTTCTTCAAGCAAAGCATTGAAATCCTTTTGCAAATTCATAAATTCTTTAACACTAGATTAAAAATCAGAGGGCATCTTATTAAAATTTCCATAAGAGTTATTGTAGGAATTACCATAATTGTAAGACGAATTACTAGGAAAAGGCCTAGAATTGAAGTTTCCTCTGTAAGCATTGTTACCAAAATTATTCCTACCAACAAAATTCACATCCAAAGATTCATTATTATTTTCAATCAACGTGGATAAAGGCATATCATTAGGATCAGAAGAAGCACTCTTAGTAGCAAATAATTTCATAAGTTCATCCATCTTTCCACTCAAAACACTAATCTCTTCAATAGCATGTACTTTTTTACTAGTAGATCTTTCGGTGTGCCATTGACAGTAATTATCCATAATATTATCTAGGAGTTTAGTAGCTTCTCCTAAAGTGATTTCCATGAAAGTGCCCCCCACGGCCTGATGTCTACTACGCAACCTTCTTCTTGTAGACGTTGTTGGGCCTCCAAGTGCATACGTTTGTAGGACAGTAGCAAATTTCCCTCAAGTGTATGACCTAAGGTTTATCAATCCATGGGAGGCATAGGATGAAGATGGTCTCTCTCAAACAACCCTGCAACCAAATAACAAAGATTCTCTTGTGTCCCCAACACACCCAATACAACGGTAAATTGTATAGGTGCACTAGTTCGGCGAAGAGATGGTGATACAAGTGCAATATGGATGGTAGATGTAGGTTTTTCTAATCTGAAAATATAAAAACATCAAGGTAGCAAGTGGTAAAAGTGAGCATAAACGGTATGGCAATGCGTTGAAACAAGCCCTAGGGTTCATACTTTCACTAGTGGAAGTTCTCTCAACAATAATAACATAACTGGATCATATAACTATCCCTCAACATGCAACAAAGAGTCACTCCAAAGTAACTAATAGCGGAGAACAAACAAAGAGACAATGGTAGGGTACAAAACCACCTCAAAGTTATCATTTCTGATCTATCTATTCAAGTGTTCGTAGTAAAATAACACGAAGCTATTCTTTCCGTTCAATCTATCATAGAGTTCGTACTAGAATAACACCTTAAGACACAAATCAACCAAAACCCTAATGTCACCTAGATACTCCATTGTCACCTCAAGTATCCGTGGGCATGATTATACGATATGCATCACACAATCTCAGATTATCAATTCCACCAACACAAAGTACTTCAAAGAGTGCCCCAAAGTTTCTACCGGAAAGTCAAGACGAAAACGTGTGCCAACCCCTATGCATAGATTCCCAAGGTCACAGAACCCGCAAGTTGATCACCAAAACATACATCAAGTGGATCACGTGATATCCCAATGTCACCACAGATAAGCACATGCAAGATATACATCAAGTGTTCTCAAATCCTTAAAGACTCAATCTGATAAGATAACTTCAAAGGGAAAACTCAATCCATTACAAGAGAGTAGAGGGGGAGAAACATCATAAGATCCAACTATAATAGCAAAGCTCGCGATTCATCAAGATCGTGCCATCTCAAGAACATGAGAGAGAGATCAAACACATAGCTACTGGTACATACCCTCAGCCCCGAGGGTGGACTACTCCCTCCTCGTCATGGAGAGCGCCGGGATGATGAAGATGGCCACCAGAGAGGGATTCCCCCCTCCGACAGGGTGCCGGAACGGGTCTAGATTGGTTTTCGATGGCAACAGAGGCTTTCGGTGGCGGAACTCCCGATCTAGGTTATTTTCCGAAGGTTGCTGTATTTATAGGATTTGTTGGTGTAGGGCACAAGTCAGGGGGTCTCCGAGCTGTCCATGAGATAGGGGGCGCGCCCAGGGGGGTGGGCGCACCCCCCACCCTCATGGGCAGCCCGTGAATCTCTTGGCCCAACTCTTTTACTCCGGGGGCTTCTTTTGGTCCATAAAATAACATCAAAAATCGGCACGTCAATTGGACTCCGTTTGGTATTCCTTTTCTGTAAAACTCAAAAACAAGGAAAAAAACAGAAACTGGCACTGGGCTCTAGGTTAACAGGTTAGTCCCAGAAATCATGTAGAAGTGTATATTAAAGCCAATAAAACATCCTAGATGGATAATATAATAGCCAGGAAGAATCAAAAATTATAGATACGTTGGAGACGTATCAAGCATCCCCAAGCTTAATTGATGCTCATCCTCGAGTAGGTAAATGATAAAAACAAAAAAATTGATGTGGAATGCTACCCAACATAATTTTTAATGTAATTTTCTTTATTATGGCATGAATGTTCAGATCCGAAAGATTCAATATAAAGGTTTATATTGACATAAGAATAATAATACTTCAAGCATACTAACAAAGCAATCATGTCTTCTCAAAATAACATGGCCAAAGAAAGTTATCCCTACAAAATCATATAGTCTGGCTATGCTCCCTCTTCATCACACAAAATATTCATATCATGCACAACCCCGGTTTCAGCCAAGCAATTGTTTCATACTCAAATTTTTTCAAACCTTTCAACTTTCATGCAATACATGAGCGTGACCATGGATATAGCACTATAGGTGGAATAGAGTGGTGGTTGTGGAGAAGACAAAAAGGAGGAAGATAGTCTCACATCAACTAGGCGTATCAATGGGCTATGGAGATGCCCATCAATAGATATCAATGTGAGTGAGTAGGGATTGCCATGCAACGGATGCACTAGAGCTATAAGTGTATGAAAGCTCATCAAATGAAACTAAGTGGGTGTGCATCCAACTTGCTTACTCATGAAGACCTAGGGAATTTGAGGAAGCCCATCGTTGGAATATACAAGCCAAGTTCTATAATGGAAAATCCCCACTAGTATATGAAAGTGACAAAACAAGAGACTCTCTATCATGAAGATCATGGTGCTACTTTGAAGCACAAGTGTGGAAAAGGATAGTAGCATTGTCCCTTCTCTCTTTTCTCTCATTTTTTTGGAGGGGCTTTCTCTTTTTTTTAGCCCCTCTCTCTATATATTTTTTTTGGGCCATCTTTTTTTATTTGGCCTTTCCTCACATGGGACAATGCTCTAATAATGAAGATCATCACACTTTTATTTACTAACAACTCAAAGACTACAACTCGAAGCTAGAACAAAATATGACTCTAAGTGAATGCCTCCGGCGGTGTACCGGGATGTGCAATGAATCAAGAGGGACATGTATGAATGAATTGTGAATGGTGGCCTTGCCACAAATACAATTTCCACTACATGATCATGCATGGCTATATGACAATATGAAGCGTGCGGTGGAAAGTTGCATGGCAATATATCTCAGAATGGCTATGGAAATGTCATGATAGGTAGGTATGGTGGCTGTATGGTACTGGCAAAAGTTGCGCGGTACAAGAGAGGCTAGCAATGGTGGAAGGGTGGGAGTGCGTATAATCCATGGACTCAACATTAGTCAAAAAGAACTCATATACTTATTGCAAAAATCTGCGAGTTATCAAAACAAAGTATTCAACACATGCTCCTAGCGGAAGGGTTGGTAGGAGTTAACCATCGCGCGATCTCGACCTCCACACAAAGGATGACACTCAATAAATACCTCATGCTCTAACTTCGTCACATAGCGGTTCACCATACGTGCATGCTACGGGAATCACAAACTTTAACACAAGTATTTCTCAAATTCAAAATTACTCCACTAGCATGACTCTAATATCACCATCCTCATATCTCAAAACAATCATCAAGTATCAAACTTCTCATCATATTCAATGCACTTTATATGAAAGTTTTTACTATACCCATCTTGGATGCCTATCATATTAGGACTAATTCGTAACCTAAGAAAATTACCATGTTGTTCTAAAAGACTCTCAAAATGATATAAGTGAAGCGTGAGAGTTCATCTATTTCTTCAAAATAAAACCACCGCCGTGCTCTAAAAGATATAAGTGAAGCACTAGAGCAAACAACAAACTACTCAGAAAGATATAAGTGAAGATCAATGAGTAGTTGAATAATTATGTAACTATGTGAATACTCTCTAACATTTAAGAATTTCAGATCTTGGGATATTATCCAAACAGCAAGCAAAACAAAATAAAGCAAAATGACGCTCCAGGCAAAACACATATCATGTGGTGAATAAAAATGTAGCCTCAAGTAAAGTTACCGATAGACGAAGACGAAAGAGGGGATGCCTTCCCGGGGCATCCCCAAGCTTAGGCTCTTGGTTGTCCTTGAATTTTACCTTGGGGTGCCTTGGGCATCCCCAAGCTTAGTCTCTTGCCACTCCTTATTCCATAGTCCATCGAATCTTTACCCAAAACTTGAAAACTTCACAACACAAAACTTAACAGAAAACTCGTAAGCTCCGTTAGTATAAGAAAATAAAACCACCACTTAGGTACTGTTATGAAATCATTCTAAATTCATATTGTTGTAATATCTACTTTATTCCAACTTCTCTATGGTTCATACGCTATGATACTACTCATAGATTCATCAAAATAAGCAAACAACACATAGAAAACAGAATCTGTCAAAAACTGAACAGTATGTAGAAATCTGTAACTTGCGAATACTTATGTAACTCTAAAAATTCTAAAATAAGTTGGTGGACGTGAGGAATTTGTCTATTGATCATCTGCAAAAAGAATCAACTAAAAAGCACTCTCCAGTAAAAAATGGTAGCTAATCTCGTGAGCGCTAAAGTTTCTATTTTTTACGGCATGATCGCATAAACTTCACACAAGTCTTTCCAAAGGTTCTACTTGGTACAAACACTAGTTAAAACACAAATCCACATCTAAACAGAAGCTAGATGCAATATTTATTCCTAAACAGAAGCAAAAACAAAGAAAAGAAAATAAAGTTGGGTTGCCTCCCAACAAGCGCTATCGTTTAACGCCCCTAGCTAGGCATGATGATTTCAATGATGCTCGCGTAAAAGATAAGAATTGAAACATAAGGGGAGCATCATGAAGAATATGACTAGCACATTTAAGCCTAACCCACTTCCTATGCATAGGGATTTTGTGAGCAAACAACTTATGGGAACGATAATCAACTACCATAGGAAGGGAAAATGAGCATAACTTCAAGGTTTTGAGCACATAGAGAGGAAACTTGATATTATTGCAACTCCTACAAGCATATATTCCTCCCTCATAATAATTTTCAGTAGCATCATGAATGAATTCAACCATATAACCAGCACATAAAGCATTCTTTTCATGGTCTACTTGCATAGAAATTTTACTACTCTCCACATAAGCAAATTTATTCTCATCAATAGTAGTGGGAGCAAACTCAACAAAATTACTATCATGTGAAGCATAATCCAATTGAAAATTAAAATCATGATGACAAGTTTCATGGTTATCTTTATTATTTATAGCATACATGTCATCACAATAATCATCATAAATAGGAGGCATGCTTTCATCATAATAAATTTGCTCATCAAAACTTGGGGGACAAAAAATATCATCTTCATCAAACATAGCATCCCCAAGCTTGTGGCTTTGCATATCATTAGCATCATAGGTGTTCAAAGAATTCATACTAACAATATTGCAATCATGCTCATCATTCACATATTTTATGCCAAGCATTCTATGTAATTCTTCTTCTAGTACTTGAGCACAATTTTCCTTCCCATCATTTTCACGAAAGATATTAAAAAGATGAAGCATATGAGGTAACCTTAATTCCATTTTTTTGTAGTTTTCTTTTATAAACTAAACTAGTGATAAAACAAGAAACTAAAAGATTTGATTGCAAGATCTAAAGATATACCTTCAAGAACTCACCTCCCCGGCAACGGCGCTAGAAAAGAGCTTGATGTCTACTACGCAACCTTCTTCTTGTAGACGTTGTTGGGCCTCAAAGTGTAGAGGTTTGTAGGACAGAAACAAATTTCCCTCAAGTGGATGACCTAAGGTTTATCAATCCGTGGGAGGCGTAGGATGAAGATGGTCTCTCTCAAACAACCCTGCAACCAAATAACAAAGAGTCTCTTGTGTCCCCAACACACCCAATACAACGGTAAATTGTATAGGTGCACTAGTTCGGCGAAGAGATGGTGATACAAGTGCAATATGGATGGTAGATATAGGTTTTTGTAATCTGAAAATATAAAAACAGCAAAGTAGCACGTGGTAAAAGTGAGCATAAATGGTATGGCAATGCGTTGAAACAAGGCCTAGGGTTCATACTTTCACTAGTGGAAGTTCTCTCAACAATAATAACATAACTGGATCATATAACTATCCCTCAACATGCAACAAAGAGTCACTCCAAAGTAACTAATAGAGGAGAACAAACGAAGAGATTATTGTAAGTGCATCTAGTGCCACCCCTAGTTGGTTTTGGAGTATTGACGACAAACCTGGTTGAGGGACTAATGTGTTTGTGAGAATTGCAGGATAACACAGGTAGAAGTCCCTCATTGATTCGGTTTACCTACCGGAGATGACCCCTAAAAATGTATGAAGACATTGACAACAGTGGTGGTACATGAAGATAATCATATTGAAGACTATGACAAGAGAAGACATTGTGTGAAGACTATGGAGCGCGAAGACTTAGAAGTTTCGTTGTTTCCTTTTCTTCTTTGTTGAGTCAAAGGAACCACCGTACTGTTAAGTGGTGTCCAAGTGAACTAAGTCGGAGTGACTGAAGTGATGCTCAACCAAATCCTATGTCTTCGAGCGAAGACAATGAGAGCAAATCTTATCCAGAGTTGGATGAGTCAGCCTTACTTGTAGTTCAAGTAAAGTTGCCGTGTGAGTGTTTGAAATCTGACCATTGGAACACGTGTCAGTTCCTTAGTGACCCAGGGTCACTTCGGTCAAAATCAGGTCGGGTTGCCCAGTGGCTATAAATAGCCCACCCCCTACACCATAAATTGGTGGCTGCTCAGAGTTATTACACGGCTTTTGTCGTTTGAGAGCAACCCACCTCCGAAGCGTTTGAGAGAGAAATCCTTGCGAGGACAAAGCCAAAACACCCAGAGCCAAAGAGTGTTAGGCATCACTGAAGTCTTTCTGTCTGTGTGACATGAAGACTTATTACACTTGATAACTGTGTTTCCTCCAGCCGGTTAGGCGTCGAGTTCTGAGCATCCAAGAGTCATTATGGATCGCCGATGAACGAAGTCTGTGAAGGTTTGGAAGTCTACCTTGAAGACTTACCAGAGTGATTGGGCGAGGACTAGGTGTCCTTAGCTCAATGGGAATAAGGTGAAGACACGGTCTTCTGAGTTAAATCTCAGCCTCCCTAACCAGACGTACAGTTGTCACAGCAACTGGAACTGGTCTAACAAATCACTGTCCTCCCAGAGCTAGTGGTTCTGTCCTTTCCTTCCCTTCACTTACTGTCCTATGTTGTGAAGTCATTGCCTTCTTGCCTTATCTGATTGACTTCACTGAGTATCTACTTGTTGTGATTGGCTTCATTCCTTCTTCCATCTTGATCCCTACTACCTAGCTGCTATTAGTCTTCGTGCTTTCACTTCATTGAATACATGACTATGGCTTGTCTAGTGTAGTCTACTTTCCGCTGCATACTAATAGGATTGAGTTTATCTTTTGTCTTCAAAACTACCATGTTTTGAAGCATTTCATAAAAATCGCCTATTCACCCCCCCCCCCTAGTCGATATACTGCACTTTCAATTGGTATCAGAGCAAGGTACTCCCTTGTTCTGTGTGATTCGGTTTAACCACCTGGAGTTTTATTTATGTCGACCGCAGGAATGAAGACAGTGTCTTGCCCCATGTTTGACGGTCACGAGTATCCCAAGTGGAAGGCCATGATGAAGAAACATCTCATGGCAATTAACAGTGAGCTGTGGACCATCACTGAGATTGGTCTTACCGATCTATGCAAGAGGGCAGAAGCTGATGACATTCGCAAGTTCACTCTTCTCAATCTCATAGCGAAGGACGTCATCTGCTCCTGTCTGTCTTAAAATCAGTAGGAACATCATGCATCTTGATCATGCAAAGCTTATCTGGGACCGTCTCTCTGAAGTCTATGAAGGTCATCGAACTCGTGATGATTCCGGGTTTGAGGAATTCAAAGAATCTCTCAAGACGATGACTTTCGATCCAAAACCATCATCCTCTGCACCATGTCTTATGGCAAAAGGTGCCAAGGTAACCGGATGCTATCCATCTGAATCTAGTGATGATGAATCTGGTGATGAATTTGGACCCAGCTATGTCAAGCTTCCTTCCCTTGCCACTAAACAACAAATTGCTCATGAAAAGGCTCAAAAAATTCTTAATAAGAGCAATGATATGTTGGGTGAAGAAATGGATCAGTCGAAAAACTTAGCTAAAAGTCTTCAGAGACTTCAGGCTATGTTAACTACGCTTCAAAGTCATCATAACACTCTCTTATCTGATCATGAAAAGCTAAGAGTATGTTATGAAGATCTTCAGAAGGAGCGTGATTCATTACTTGCTCAACAAATCAGCTCCACTCACGAAGAGTTTGAACCACCATGTCTAAAATGCATTGAGCGTGATAACGCTACATCTGTTGATGAATGTTCTACTGCTGCCACTGTTGCAATATCTTCAACTACTGATGTGGTAACTAACCCCTCTGCTGAGGATACCACTACTATTGCTGATGAAAATGCTAGGTTGAAGACTTTGCTTGAAACAGGGATGTACAAAAGCCTCAAAGGGCATCAGACTCTATGTGATGTCCTCAAAAAGCAGATACTGAACCAAAACCCTAGGAAAGAGGGTGTTGGGTTCGACAGGAAAATGAATGTTGATGGTTCATACTGGAAGCCTGAGCAGTATCCCAAAACCACATGGGTTGCTGCAAAGGAACCTTCAGTGGATCCATCTACCCTATCTGGCTTCACTTGTGCTAATCCTCTTATCATTGATGAATCATTTGATGCAAACTATAAACTGTTTAAGGATCAAAATGGTGAAGTGTTTGCGAGGTACATTGGTACTAACTGCAGGAATGGGCCACCTATGAAGAAGATCTGGGTACCCAAAGGTTGTCTCGAGAAACTTCCAGCAAACGTCATCATGACACCTCTTGGGAAGAAGACAAACCCCAGACCAAAGGCTTCATATGGACCTAAGGCTTCATACAGACAAAGGACTCACCTGAGTCACCCTAACGTGGATGTTTTGCAGGGAAACCATACTCAGACCCATGAATATGAGCGTGTTTCTTCAAACCGCTATATTCATAAAACAAAGAATTTTTCTGCCTATTCTTATGAGTATTATTCTCCTCCTGCAAGATTATTTGCTAGGGCTCCAAAGCCAAAATTCTCAGATGCTGCTCTTAGACTCATTGCTTCTAAGCCACCCCTGAAGATGTGGGTGGTTAAGAAGAACTAACTTTCTCTTACAGGGAAAGGTCTCTAGCCTAAAATCAAAGGCGTCTGATGCTATTGCTGGGGACCTAAAACACTTGTAGGGCACAAGATCAAATGCCCAAAATGACTTACTTCTCATACTGCTCATAAATCTCTTGCTAAACATCTTATCAGTCCTAACTTGGGTCTAAACTTTCATAATCCACTTATACATCAAATGTTTATGCTTCATAATGGATTTTGGTGAAGCCTATCCTCCTAAATGCATTGTAGGGAGTGACACCAATGTCTTCAGAATGGATTATGGATAGCGGATGCACAAATCATATGACTGGAGATCAAAATCATCTCATGGACTCAACCTTACGTCCATCTAACAAGAGTCACATCACATTTGCTGATACTGGTAAAAGAAAAGTGTTGGGTCTAGGTAGAGTTGCAATCTCAAGAGATCAGCACATGGATAAAGTCATGCTTGTTGAATCTCTTGGTTTCAACTTAATGTCTGTCTCAATGCTTTGTGACTTAAACATGATTGTGATCTTTGGTAAATTTCGTTGCCTTGTACTAATGGAATCTGACAAGTCTTTAGTATTTGAAGGATACATAAAAGGTGATCTGTATATGGTAGATTTCTCAGCTGGACCGTAGATGGCCGTATGTCTTCTAGCAAAAGCTTCAGAGTGCTGGCTCTGGCATCGGAGGCTAGGACATGCCGGCATGAGGAACTTGCACACTCTCGCAAAGAAGAAGCATGTCGTAGGCATCGAGGAAGTCAAGTTCAAGAAAGATCATCTATGTGGTGCCTGTGAAGCTGGGAAGATGACTAGAACCAAGCATCCCTCGAAGACAATCATGACTACATCCAAACCCTTCGAGCTGCTTCACATGGACTTATTTGGGCCTACTCACTACTCCACGTTCTCTACCACAGCCTGTCTATATGGCTTCGTCATTGTTGATGATTATTCAAGATACACATGGGTGCACATAATACTCTACAAGACTGAAGTGCAAGATGTCTTCAGACGCTTCGCCAACCGTGCCATGAACAACTATGGCGTCAAGATCAAGCATATCAGAAGTGACAATGGCACTGAGTTCAAGAACACTGGCCTTGATCTTTATTTGGATACAATGGGAATCACTCATGAATTCTCAGCCCCATATACACCTCAGCAAAATGGGATCGTTGAGCGCAAGAACAGAACTCTAATTGAGATGGCTCGAACGATGCTCGATGAATACAAGACACCAAGAAGGTTCTGGCCCGAAGCTATTGATACTGCATGCCATATCATCAACCGTGTTTATCTTCACAAGCTTCTGAAGAAAACATCCTATGAACTCCTCACTGGAAAGAAGCCTAACGTAAGTTACTTCAAAGTATTTGGAGCTAAGTGTTGGATCAAGGATCCACATCACAAGGCAAAGTTGGCACCAAAAGCACATGAAGGCTTCATGCTCGGATATGGAAAGGACTCACACTCCTACAGAGTCTTCAACATCCTTCTCTATAAAACTGTTGAAACTGTGGATGTGCGGTTTGATGAGACAAATGGTTCACAAAGAGAGACCCTACCAAATGTGCTAGATGAGGCTTCACCAAATGAATCTATCAAGCTAATGGGAACCGGTGAGATCATGCCTTCTGAAGCACAACCTGATGAGGAACTCATCATCTCTTCTCCAAATCAACTTGATGACAATGCTTAGCCTGAAGACAACACTCCTGACGATGACAATGTACAGCAAGAGCAAAATCTTCGTCCAGCTCATCCTCGTGTTGCAAATGAAGTACAAGTTGAGAAGATAATTGACAACATAAATGCTCCTGGTCCACTTACTCGTTCAAGAGCAACACAACTAGCAAATTTCTGTGGGCACTTTGCATTTGTATCAATATCTAAACCCAAGAAAGTGGCTGAAGCTTTTATGGAACCTGAATGGATTCAAGCAATGCAAGAAGAGCTTCAACAGTTTGAGCTGAACAACGTGTGGGAACTTGTCAAGCGTCCTGACCCTCGCAAGCACAACATAATAGGCACAAAATGGATCTATCGCAACAAGCAAGATGAGCATGGTCAAGTGGTCAGAAACAAAGCTCGTCTCGTTGCTCAAGGATACACTCAAGTCGAAGGGATTGACTTTGATGAAACATTTGCTCCTGTGGCTAGACTTGAAGCTATTCGTATACTGCTAGCCTATGCAAATCATCACAACATACTTCTATATCAAATGGATGTAAAGAGTGTCTTTCTCAATGGAAGGATTGAAGAAGAGGTGTATGTTGCACAACCACATGGCTTTGAAGATCCAAAACGTCCTGATATGGTATACAAACTCAACAAGGCACTTTATGGCCTAAAACAAGCGCCTCGTGCTTGGTATGACACACTCAAAGACTTCCTGAAGAGCAAAGGCTTCAAACCTGGATCCCTAGATCCCACACTCTTCACGAAGACATATGATGATGAACTATTTGTCTGCCAAATCTATGTGGACGACATTATCTTCGGCTGCACTGACAAAAAATACAGTGATGAGTTTGGTCACATGATGCAAGAGCAATATCAGATGTCCATGATGGGTGAGCTGAAGTTTTTCCTTGGTCTTCAAATTCTTCAGCAAAGCAACGGCATCTTCATATCTCAAGAGAAGTACCTTAAAGACTGCCTGAAGAAGTTTGGAATGCAAGACTGCAAAGGGTACTCGACGCTAATGCCTGCTAAACACCATCTGGGTCCCGACATCAATGGTAAAGAGTTTGATCAACAGGTATACCGCTCCATGATTGGTTCTTTGCTTTATTTATGTGCATCTAGGCCAGATATTATGCTTAGTGTTTGCATGTGTACTTGATATCAAGCGGCACCAAAGGAGTCGCATCACTTAGCTATGAAGCGAATACTTCGATATTTGGCTTACACCCCAACACTAGGATTATGGTATCCAAAGGGCTCAGAGTTTGATCTAGTTGGATTCTGAGATGCTGATTATGCTGGTGACAAAGTTGATCGCAAGTCTACATCAGGCACATGTCACTTTCTAGGACGATCTCTTGTCTGTTGGTCTTCAAAGAAGCAGAACTGTGTATCACTCTCCACTTCTGAATCTGAATACATTGCTGCTGGATCTTGCTGTGCTCAGCTTCTCTGGATGAAGCAAACGCTCAAGGACTATGGCGTCCATCTGAAGCTTGTGCCACTCTACTGCGATAATGAAAGCGCTATCAAGATTTCCAACAACCCAGTTCAGCACTCGAAGACAAAGCACATTGAAATTCGTCATCACTATCTCAGAGATCATGTCATGAAGGAAGATATTGATATCATACACGTCAACACTGAAGAGCAACTAGCAGATATCTTCACAAAGCCCTTGGATGAGAAAAGGTTTTGCAAGTTGCGGTGTGAGCTAAATATCTTAGAATCCTCAAATGTCCTATAATCAGGCACACATCCTAACACTTATGCATATTGATGACTTAGATGTGCAACACACGAAGTAAAGTATATCTTCAATCAATGAAGACTTACATTCTAAGTGTGAATACATTAACATGGAATTTGACTTCGGAGCGCCACGATAATTGTGCGCCGTGTCTGGGTCTAATACTTCCTATACGGTGGGTAACGCCACCACCAAATCCTTGTTTGAAGTGTTTCTCGTGGCGTTACATTTGCAAAGTCTTCGCACTTGGTTTATCTTCGTATAGGTCATATATATAGAGAGAGAGTTGTGTTTTGTCCTCTACAGCATTCACTTATAGCTATGTCTTCTTATTTGAATCTTTTGAACTAAGTGAATGTGATCGGACCCTAACCTCTCTATGCTTTCTCATCTCACACTCTGTCTGTCCAAATCATATGCATTATGTTGGAACTGTCGAATATCTTCTCTGCATCCTTGTCAGCAGAAGATATGGAGACAAACTTTAAATCTGATTTTAATGCTCCATCTGTTATGCCTGAAATCCGGAGAAGCCGGAACGACCACTCCGACAGTCGTGGTGTACGTGGGATCATGGGACAACTCCCAATGCGTTACATGACCGCCACGTGTCCCTCGTATGTGAACCGCCAGGGGCACCTGCGAAATTGCGATGTGCCGTCTCCCAAGCTTATAAATGCACGTCCCATCACGGTCAAAAGTTGTTCTACCACCTCTCCACCTCGACCAACCCTAGCGCCTCCGCTAGCTCGCGACGACGCCGACGACGAAGCGCTTTGCTGCAGCGACCTCGTCGACGCCGTCCTCACGCCGGCCGCGGACATCGTCTACTCCGCCGTCGCCGTAGCTATCCTCCGTCGCCAAGTTAGGGCACGGAAGATCGAACTGCTGGGCATCCAACTCCTCTCCGTGTAAGCAGTTCATCGTGTGGTAAATAAAACTTTCCTTTTACCATCTTCTTGATCCATAAAGATTCATCACTTTTACCACAAGAGGTTTCTGCCTGCACAAATATATAGATCTATCATGTCTGCATCTCATATCTTGCCTAGTACATTCACATATGCTTCAAACATAGTTAGATTCCTCACTTCTACCGATTCATGGATTCGTACAAGTCTGGAACCAACTCTCATCATATGAGTGAATGTCTTCGCGCTATGAGGTCAAAGTCTTCAAAACTGTTTTATATTCAAAAACTTCTGAGAATGCATATGACCTCTTCCCCTTCCTTCGCATCTCTAATGCTGTCACAGGTACATGTCCGTGGGAGAATCCCTTGGTTCTCATAGTCTGCATTCATTTGCAGAATTCTTGCAGCGTCACATTCACTCCCCTGAAGACAGTTCCTGTCTGACCAGCAGACCGAAGCATTTGCCAGTGTTGAAGCCATTCAGTTTGAAGCCGTTCAGATTGAAGCCAATGGCAACTGACAAGACAGTTAAAAGGGTGGAAGACAGCACTGTGGCAACACCTCCAAAGACTTGCCTCCTGATCTAAGTGAGATGTACAAGACTGATCCAGAGGAGGTTTATAATCAGAGGATGACACGAATCCAATGGATTCGAAGATATTGGGCTGAACAGTGGTTCAAGTATAGGTTCGTGACCCAAGAGTATGCTGAAAAGAACGCCATCAAGCATCCATGGGGAGATATCACCTATAAAAATCTTCCACCCAAGACTCGTGCTGAAGCCATTGCTCAAGGCTTCTACCCTTGAATGGTCAGAGGGCCTCAACCTACTGATGCTGATCCTACTTCTCTGCTCTGGTGTCGCGACGACAATTTGTTCAAGCGAAATCTTCAATATGCCAAGAACTCATCCAAAGAGAACAAGAAGAACTGGGGATTGGACTTCAATCCTGGCCCCTCTGCGCCCCGCGATGATGGCACGCGCGAAGCTCAACCCCTTCTACAACTTAGAAGGCCTCATCAGTCACATCAGGGTTCAAGGGGCGGATGTGGATCAACCTGCAGATGATGCTGATTCTGAAGAAGCGCCTGCAACCCCGAAGCCCAACAAGAAGAAATCCAAGGCTTCGAAGACCACTCCACCAATTGCTTCTAGAGTGAAGCCTTTGGCCACTGCTCCACAAGCACCAAGTGTGCAGTCTGAGGAGCACTCTCGCATCTCCAAGAGCAGACAGCTAAGGAAGAAGCCCTCGCACAACCCCAGTCCAGCTCTCACTCCTGACGTTGTCCTGAAGACCGCCAATGAAGCCCTTGATCTCTCGAGCGATGAGGATCTTGGTGACGATGCTCTGGAGCAATTGATCAAGAGCAAGCAAGATGCTGAAATCTTCAATGATTTGCCGCTCTTCGATGTGGAAGTGCTCAACAATTTCATTGATGAATGGTTTGACACCCCCAACCTCAGCTTCGATGATCTTCAACTTTGGCCTCAGCATCTCCTTCCATGGCGCCATTGCTTCTGAGCTAGCTCTGGCTCAGAGAATTGTTGAGCTGAAGCAAAAGATCGATTATGAAAAGGCTCAGTTCAAGAAGCATGTGGACAAGCTCAGCGTCCAAGAGATTCAGAACTTCAAAGTCATGATGCATGAGCTCAAGGAAGCCTTTCGCCAGAGGCGTGATGAAGCTAAAGGTTCTCGTGAGCGAATCAAGGACTTGGCTGCCAAATGCGTTCAAGCTTACAATGAAGCTGAAAAGCGCAAGGCCCTTGGGCGTCCTGGCATTGACCCAAGGATGGCTGCCAAGAAAAAGAAGAAGCAACATGTGCCCGAAGCTGAAGAATCAATGTAGGAAATGCCTCGCATAGTCTTCCCTGCCAGCATGACTGGCATGAAGCCTAAGGTCACCCCAACTGCTTCCAAGCTCAAGAAGACAAAGGTGGCTGAAGCAGAAGCTCGCAAGCGCAGCAAACTACTGATGAAGCTCCACCCACCAAGAAGCGTAAGACAAAGAAGGATAAGGCTGCTTCCAAAGAGCCTATCTTTGTCGAGCCCATATCAGTTGCTCGCCCTGCATCTGCACACAGAGAACGTCGCATGACAGTCCATGAGCCTGCTCCCACAAAGGCTGAAGATATTCCAGCTGTTGACCCCACCGCAGCTGAAGACATTGGTCCTCATGACAATGTTGAAGATGATGAAGTCCTTCCTCAGATCGAGTACAACGTTGAATCTTCGCCTGTTCTTACGAACAGCGAACGCATCAGCATTGGTCGTCCATTGACGCTAATTGCACAGGATGACTCGTGGGCTGATCACCCACAGGATACACCAGCCACACCCCAACCAACTCAAGACACCAGTTCGGTGCTTGAAGATGAAGACCTTGAGGCCCAACAACCTCCATCCCCTCAGGCGTCGCCAGCATTTCGCAGGCTTCGCAAAGGACCAAGGCCTCAAGTCGTCACCCGAAGTGTTCCAGAAGGAGTAGAACAACAATCTATACCTGACGCTGCTCCTACTGTGAACCCCTCAGAATCTGAAGCCAAAGCAGCTGAAGATATTCCAGCTGCATCGGCCGAAGAAGAACAACCCCAAGCAGAAGAAGCACGTACTGCCACACCCCCTGTTCTCGAGGAGAACGTGTCCGACCCTCCAGCTCCTGAAGTGGAGGTTACAAACTCAGAGGATGCCACCACCAACACTGAAGCCAATGACGTGGTCATGGCTGAAGCTAATGTGGCACCTGAAGACATAGTGGTGCCTGAAGTGATGGCGCATGAAGCAAGTGCTGCACCTGAAGCAAATCAGCAGCCTAAAGCCAATGCCTCTGCTCCTGTTCCGCCTCCAAGGCCCCATACAATTGAGCAAGCATACAACCAAGATGATCAGCTCATTACTGTCTGGTGGCCCATTCTGACTCCACCACCTACTACTGGACCGCATGCTGCTGGTCCTCAGTTTGATCATCATGTTGAGCACAGGCCTCAAGTTCAGAAGCCTAAGCCAAGACTGCCAAGGTTTCCAGGTATTGCCACCTCTCAAGGGTCATTCAATGCCAATAGCTTCACTGCGCACAACACATTCTTTGACAGCGCCAAGAATATCATCAGATAGGTTCTGGAGCCATCAGCAGCGCAGTTATTACTCAAGAGTACTCTATGATCAAGGGCGCATTTTCCCTCATATGCGTCTTGACACTGAAGCTATTGCTGGTCTGCCCTGTCTGGAGGAAGCTCTTGATTGCTTCCGTGATGCTGGCCTGCTAAATTTTGTGACTGACAAGGAGCATTGGAATGAAGAGCTGCTTCTGCAATTCTATGCAACCATCCACATTCGAGGCTACAGCAGGGATCCGAAGACATGGGTCCTTGAGTGGATGACAGGAAATGTCCATCATGAAGCCAAAGCCTTTGATCTCATTGAGCTTACTGGCCTGCCCACTCCAGGAGTCCTGTATGAACCTAGCTGTCAATTGCACAATGAAGCCTTGGAGAGTATCTTTCAGAAGCGCAAGCCCAACATGAGCCAAATGCTAAGCATGATGAAGCCTCTGCCAAATGATGCTGAATATCCTAAGGAATTCTTTGTTGAAGACCTAGAGTACCTGCCACGCACCATCTATCATATCATCAGGCGTACTCTATGGCCTGTCAAAGGACATTCTTCATCAGCCAAGCTTGAAGGCACCATGAAGACTTTGGTCTTCTATATCTTCAATGGCATCAGCTTCAATGCTCAAGATTTCTTCATTAGGCAATTGGCTATGTCTGGCTCTGATCTGTTTGGTCTGAAATTCTATGCCCCATGGATTATGCGCCTCATCAAGCTTCATTCAGCTATCACCTATCAGCTCTCTGCTCGCAACCATCATATATTCTTGCCTGAGGTTGATATGTTAGCTGAAGCTATATACCAAGAGCCTGCCAAAGAGCCTGTTAGTCTTCACAACGCTGATCACCAGAGCTTCACTCAGCAAATTGAAGGAGTTCCGGCAGTCTTTCACATTTATCCTCTGGCTGGCCGTACTCATCTACCTCGACACGCTGAAACCGAAGCTACTGAGAGCACCATTGCCCAAAGGCCTCAGAAGCGATCTCGTGTTCTCAATAACCGAGAGCTTCTGGTTGCCCTCCATCAGAAACAAGATAAGCATCACTACTGGCTAAAGCGTCAGATGCAAAGCCTCTTGGTGGATGTAAATCGCATTCGCAATCTTGCCACCAAGAATGCCTTTGTTGCTCATGAAACCTGTCGGAGGTCTTGGAAGAGTTTAACCTTGCTGAGTGCTGAAGCAGATCTTCAAGACGATGGCTTCATAGAGAGATTCAAGTTTGACCACACTCCTCCAAGGAATGATGTTATGCGTCGAACTCCGTCTCTTGAAGATTCTGAATACTCATCCTCCGCTGCAACAATTGACGCCAGGGTGATCGATGATCAAGATGATTCTACCTCACCTCCTCCTACTTCAGCGCGTATCAACACTGCACCAACTACTTCTGCACCGCCAAACACCAACGTCGACCCTGCATCCTCCCCTGCTCCAACTGGGAACGAGTAGAGGCTCTATGTCTTCAAACCTTTTTGGTCCTTACTGACAAAAGGGGGAGAAGCATATGAGTTGATCGTCTTCAAGCGGGTCCATATGGGCAGGTGCTTTATATTTTGCCTAGTGATTACAACTCTCATTTTTGCTACATTTGGTTCTTTGAGTTGTAGCACTTAAACTGATGGTCGTCTGCTACGTTTTTTTTGCTACTCTATAATGTGATGATAAATTCCGCATCTGCTACGTTATATTCCACACTTAGTCATTATTGCAGATGTCCATTTTTCATTATGCATGTCATTATATTCGACATATCAATTGAGCATGATGAATTGTCTTCATAAGTCGAAGAGGATCTCCACAAGTACAACCTGCCATGTGCATTTGCATTCAAAGGCAAATCAACTATATGCACATCTTCAGGGGGAGCCTTTTGCTACTTACGAAGACAATACATTTATCCTTTACAATTTCACATACCTTTTATCCCCGTTGAAAACTTCAACCAGTTTGTCATCAATCACCAAAAAGGGGGAGATTGTAAGTGCATCTAGTGCCACCCCTAGTTGGTTTTGGAGTATTGATGACAAACCTGGTTGAGGGACTAATGTGTTTGTGAGAATTGCAGGATAACACAGGTAGTAGTCCCTCATTGATTCGGTTTACCTACCGGAGATGACCCCTAAAAATGTATGAAGACATTGACAACAGTGGTGGTACATGAAGATAATCATATTGAAGACTATGATAAGAGAAGACATTGTGTGAAGACTATGGAGCGCGAAGACTTAGAAGTTTTGTTGTTTCCTTTTCTTCTTTGTTGAGTCATAGGAACCATCGTACTGTTAAGTGGGGTCCAAGTGAACTAAGTCAGAGTGACTGAAGTTATGCTCAACCAAATCCTATGTCTTCGAGCGAAGACAATGAGAGCAAACCTTATCCATAGTTGGATGAGTCAGCCTTACTTGTAGCTCAAGTAAAGTTGTCGTGTGAGTGTTTGAAATCTAACCGTTGGAACACGTGTCAGTTCCTTAGTGACCCAGGGTCACTTCGGACAAATCAGGTCGGGTTGCCCAGTGGCTATAAATATTCCACCCCTACACCATAAATTGGTGGCTGCACAGAGTTATTACACGGCTTTTGTCATTTGAGAGCAACCCACCTCCGAAGCGTTTGAGAGAGAAATCCTTGCGAGGACAAAGCCAAAACACCCAGAGCCAAAGAGTGTTAGGCATCACTGAAGTCTTTCTGTCTGTGTGACCTGAAGACTTATTACACTTGAGGACTGTGTTTCCTCCAGCCGGTTAGGCGTCGCGTTCTGAGCATCCAAGAGTCGTTGTGGATCGCCGGTGAACGAAGTATGTGAAGGTTTGGAAGTCTACCTTGAAGACTTACCAGAGTGATTGGGCGAGGACTAGGTGTCCTTATCTCAAGGGGAATAAGGTGAAGACGCAGTCTTCTGAGTTAAATCTCAGCCTCCCTAACCAAACGTACAGTTGTCACAGCAACTGGAACTGGTCTAACAAATCACTGTCCTCCCCGAGCTACTGGTTCTATCCTTTCCTTCCCTTTACTTACTGTCCTATGTTGTGAAGTCATTGCATGCTTGCCTTATCTGATTGACTTCATTGAGTATCTACTTGTTGTGATTGGCTTCATTCCTTCTTCCATCTTGATCCCTACTTCCTAGCAGCTATTAGTCTTCGTGCTTTCACTTCATTGAATACATGACTATGGCTTGTCTAGTGTAGTCTACTTTCCGCTGCATACTAATAGGATTGAGTTTATCTTTTGTCTTCAAAACTACCATGTTTTGAAGCATTTCATAAAAATCGCCTATTCACCCCTCCTAGTCGATATACTGCACTTTCAATTATGGTAGGGGTACAAAACCACCTCAAAGTTATCCTTTCAGATCTATCTATTCAAGAGTCCGTAGTAAAATAACACGAAGCTATTCTTTCCGTTAAATCTATCATAGAGTTCGTACTAGAATAACACCTTAAGACACAAATCAACCAAAACCCTAATGTCACCTAGATACTCCATTGTCACCTCAAGTATCCGTGAGCATGATTATACAATATGCATCACACAATCTCAGATTCATCTATTTAACCAACACAAAGTACTTCAAAGAGTGCCCCAAAGTTTCTACCGGAAAGTCAAGACAAAAACATGTGCCAACCCCTATGCATAGATTTCCAAGTTCACGGAACCCGCAAGTTGATCATCATACATCAAGTGGATCACGTGATATCCCAATGTTGCCATAGATAAGCACATGCAAGACATGCATCAAGTGTTCTCAAATCCTTAAAGACTTAATCTGATAAGATAACTTCAAAGGGAAAACTTAATCCATTACAAGAGAGTAGAGGGGGGAAAACATCATAAGATCCAGCTATAATAGCAAAGCTCGCGATACATCAAGATTGTGCCATCTCAAGAACACGAGAGAGAGAGAGAGAGAGAGAGAGAGAGAGAGAGAGAGCGAGAGAGAGATCGAACACATAGCTACTAGTACATACCCTCAGCCCCGAGGGTGGACTACTTCCTCCTCGTCATGGAGAGCACCGAGATGATGAAGATGGCCACCGAAGAGGGATTCCCCCCTCCGGCAGGGTGCCGGAACGGGTCTAGATTGGTTTTCCGTGGCAACAGTGGCTTTCGGCGGCGGAACTCCCGATCTAGGTTATTTTCCGGAGGTTTCTGTATTTATAGGATTTTTTTGGCGTAGGGCACAAGTCAGGGGGGTCTCCGGGCTGTCCACGAGATAGGGGCGCGCCCAGGGGGGTGGGCGCGCCCCCCACCCTCATGGGCAGCCCATGACTCTCCTGACCCAACTCTTTTACTCCGGGGGCTTCTTTTGGTCCATAAAAAATCATCAAAAATTGGTACGTCAATTGGACTCCGTTTGGTATTCCTTCTCTAAAAAACTCAAAAACAAGGAAAAAACATAAACTGGCACTGGGCTCTAAGTTAATAGGTTAGCCCCAAAAATCATATAAAAGTGTATATTAAACCCCATAAAACATCCTAGATGGATAATATAATAGCATGGAACAATCAAAAATTATAGATACGTTGGAGACGTATCACGGCCGAATGTAAAAGATTTCTAGAAGCAAAATTCAAGCCAGAATAAAAGTTTTGTATAATCATCCAAAAGTTCAAACCATGTGTAGGGCAATTATGTATCATTAATTTCATTCTCTCCCAAGCTTGTGCAACATGCTCATGATCTAGTTGCTTAAAATTCATAATATCGTTTCTAAGAGAGATAATCTTAGCGGGAGGAAAATACTTAGAGATAAAGGCATCTTTGCACTTATTCCGTGAATCAATACTATTTCTAGGCAAAGAAGAGAACCAAGTTTTAGCATGATCTCTAAGCGAAAACGGAAATAGCTTTAATTTGACAGTATCATTATCTGTATCCCTCTTCTTTTGCATATCGCACAAATCAACAAAGTTGTTTAGATGGGTAGCGGCATCTTCACTAGGAAGGCCGGAAAATTGATCTTTCATGACGAGATTCAACAAAGCATCATTGATTTCACAAGATTCAGCATCGGTAATAGGAGGAATCAGAGTGCTAATAAAATCATTATTGTTGGTATTGGAGAAGTCACACAATTTGGTATTGTCTTGAGCCATAGTGACAAGCAAGCAATCCAACACACAAGCAAACAAGAGGCAAGCGAACGGTAAAACACACGGAAAAAGAAGGGTGAATAAAGCGGCAAGGGTGAAGTGGGGGAGAGGAAAACGAGAGGCAAATAATGCAGTGTGAGGGATAAGGGTTTGTGATAGGTACTTGGTATATGACTTTTGCGTAGATCTCCCCGGCAACGGCGCCAGAAATTCTTCTTGCTACTTCTCGAGCTTGCGTTGTATTCCCTCAAAGAGGAAAGGGTGATGCAGCACATTAGCGTAAGTATTTCCCTCAGTTTTTGAGAACCAAGGTATCAATCCAGTAGGAGACCACGCACGACTCCCTCGCACCTGCACAAACAAATAAGAATCTCGCAGCCAACGCGATAAGGGGTTGTCAATCCCTTCAAGGTCACTTACGAGAGTGAGATCTGATAGATATGATAAGATAATATTTTTGGTATTGTTGGTATAGAAACAAAAAGTAAATAATGCAAAGCAAAGTGAAGTAAATAGTAGATGGAAGATTAATATGATAAGAATAGACCAGGGGGGCATAGGTTTCACTAGTGGCTTCTCTCATGAAAGCAGAATTCTATGGTGGATGAACACATTACTGTCGAGCAATTGATAGAAAAGCGCATAGTTTTGAGAATATCTAGGCATGATCATTATATATAGGCATCACGTCCATGACAAGTAGACCGAAACAATTCTGCATCTACTACTATTACTCCACACATCGACCGCTATCCAGCATGCATCTAGAGTATTAAGTTCATAAGAACAGAGTAACGCCTTAAGCAAGATGACATGATGTAGAGGGATAAACTCAAGCAATATGATATAAACCCCATCTTTTTATCCTCGATGGAAACAATAATATACGTGCCTTGTTGCCCCTGCTATCACTAGGAAAGGACACCGCAAGATTGAACCCAAAGCCAAGCTGTTGGGGAAACTGGTCGCCCACGAACACCTATGGGACCGGAGCCCCTTTTACGGTACGGCAAGGGAGCGGAGGGAGCACAAAGAGCAGATCGAGGGGCACACGCGAGCAGTTTACCCAGGTTCGGGCCGCGCGGACGCGTAAAACCCTACTCATGCCTTGGTTGTATTGAGTTCTTGGCTCGGGAGCATGAAGATCTACAATACTGGCTACACCGAGCTTGGGAGTGATCAAGTTTCTGGGATCGAACCCCTTCTACGTTGTGCATGGGCCTCCTTTTATAGCTCGAAGGGGTCACCGACAGGTGTCAACGTAGATGAGGGTAAAAGTGTAAAATTGGTGGTAGTTGTAACAATGCATGTACAGTGTATGCATAGTGGTTTATACCTAACCCTGACGGTGGGGGACAAGGGCATTGAATGCCCGTCGCCGTCGCCCCCAAACAGTGCAAAAAGCTTCTGTCCGGGCGTCTCCGTTCGCCACGACGGTGGCCTCGTCATCGTGGCTTGCCACCGTGTACCCCAGGCTGCACAGCTATCTGGCACGTGCTCTTGGAAGGGCCCCAGGGCGACGCGTGGCCAGATGAGCTGGAGCGCAGGCGCACAGCGTAGGCTTCCCCCGGCAAGCACCTTGCCGAGGTCGCTATCTTGCCGGGCCCGGAAGCTTGTCGCTCTCCGGGGCGCGCGATGCGCCACGATATGTCTTCTGAGATGTTGTTCTTTGGCCTTCCTGGCAATGCCAGGGTCTTGTGCTGAAGTGATAACCTTGAGCCTGGTGCGGCCTTCCCGGCAAGCTCCTCTTGCTGGGGTCTTGTTTCTTAACTTACATACTTTGTTCTTGAATGGCTCCAAAGGAGCTAGAGTGGGTCTTGGCGGGCGCGGGGCGAGCCCTGCCACGGGACGCTGCTACTGCCCGTGCACAAGTCGGGATACTAAGGTACCCCTACTTTAGTACACCGACAGGAGCCCCCGGGCCTGGGCCACACACGGTGCCGAGCGTTGTTGGGCCAGGCCCAAAACAGTGCACGGGCACACGCGGCCCACGGCGCGCCGTTTCCCACTCCGCATCTGATGCATCCGTCCCTAACGGCACGCGTCGATTGCGACGTCGTGGGAGAGATCGTGGCCTGTTTCTTTAATGGGAAAATGCGGAACGTCCCCCACTTCCCCCTTAAAAGCAGAGGAAGCAGGGGCAGTTTCCCCCATTGCTTCATTGCGTCTTCAATCTCCAGAAACCCCCGCCGCTCTCCGCCTCCCCAAAGTTCGACAGAGAGCCAAGCTCCACCCTGCTTCTGCCGCTGCCTGCCTCTCCGGCACCGTCGACCCTTCTCGCCGTCCCCGCCATGGCCCCGAAGAGCAGCGAGGCGAAGAGCGATAAGTCCGACAAGGCGGCGAAGCTGGCAGCCATACGGAAGAGGATGGTGGTCTTCCCGCCGAGGCTCGGCGCGAGGGAGCTGAGGGACAAGTATTACTTGTTCTGGGCGAGGGAGACGAAGGCTCACCCGCGCACCAGGGTCCTCCCCGCTGAAGCCATCGACATGTACCCGGGAGGTTACTACTACTTTGCTCTGTTCTTCCACTGTGGTCTTTGTCCTCCGTACTCTGAGTTTTTCTGCGATGTGATGAACACATACGGATTCCATCTCCTAGATTTCACCCCGAATGTTGTCCTTACTATGGCCGTTTTCGCACATCTGCGCGAAAACTTTGTCGGGGTCCACCCCAACGTAGCTCTCTTCCGCCACTTCTTCACACCTAGAGTAGAGTCTGGATCCCCACTCTCCGATCTCCTGGATCTTCAGGCTCAACAAGATGGAGGCGTACTTGATTGGAGAGCTCCGCGGCAAGTGGGAAGAGTGGAGGGCTGATTGGTGCTGGGTTATGGAAAATGAACCCCAGCAGTTCACCTCGCCGCGCCGGACTGCAATAGTGCGCGGCAAGGATTGGAGTGACTTGGCCCCGGAGGACAAGAAGCTGAAGATTGCCCTTACTAGGATCCTTCGCCTCCGGGCGGCCAACCTTACCGTAGGTGAGGTCGGGGCTGATTTCCTCCGCCGCTGCATTGCTCCCCTGCAGGATAGGAAGAGGCCTGCTTGGGAGTTCGGTAACGTGGCAGACTGCATGAGGCTGCGCCCGGGGCTGAATTACAACTTCACTGTCCTGGAACTCAAGGGGATGATCCGCTCGATGTTCAAGCATGATCCCAAACATCCGGAGTGGTTTACCCCGTCGAATGGAGTAGTTCCTCTTTGCAACAACTCTGCCCTCAGTGCCATCCGCGCGGCAATGCCTGAGTGCGACTCACGGGGGGTTGTTCCCACCTGGCTGGCGCCTTCAGAAGAGACCGTTCAATCTTTCTTTGACAACTTGGTTGAACGGCCACGCAACCCCGAAGAGAAGAAGGGTCTCACCCGCGCGACCACCGACCGAGATGTGGCATATATAGCCAACAGAATGGAGGAGGCCGCCGCAGCTGCGGCCGCGGGTGAATTTGGGTACACAGTGGATGAAGCAGAAGCAGCGGACGCAGTGAGCCAGGCCGAGGAGGAGGAAATCCTCAAACTGCTGAGGCCCGCCGGGAAGCCTGCCGGGGAGCCTGCCGGGACGAGGGAGGCCGCCGGGCAGGGCACCGAGTCCAGTGAGCCCGCCGAGGAGGACGCCGAATCTGGCGATTCTGACGAAGACTCTGGCGGGTCACTGAATCTCGATGACGCCTCCTCATCCTCAGAGAACTCTCCGCCACCACCAAGTCCTCCACCACAGCCAAAGAAAAGCCTCCGCAAGGCCACTGAGACGGCGAGGCAGCCGGCACCTCGACAGCAGCCGCAGCACCGCTCGACACGTGCCACCACGACAAGCAAGGTCGTCAAGGAGGTGCCCCGCGCCCAAGCGACAAGCGGAGGGGGATCTTCCCGGAGCGGTTTTGGTGTTCCTTCCGCCCCTCGGTCCTCGGCGACGACCGGAGCGGGGTCTTCACAACCCACGGCTCCGAAGCCCGCCAAGCGCCCGAGGGAGCCTTCTCCTCCAGCTCCTCGCGCCGGGACGCGCGAGGCGGACTTCGACTTCTCCGCCCTTAGCTCCGATGAGGAGGAGGAAGAATAAGCACTTGCAACTTCTATTTCTTCTGATTTTTGTTGCTTTTGTCTTGATCTCTCTTTGCCTGACTTTAATCTTGTGTGTCTTTCAGGACCCTGGCCCAGAGAGTTGCGAAGAGGGCCAAGATTCCGGTGGTCGATCTCGAGGAGGACGAGCCCGTCGCCGCGAAAGGAGATGCGCCCGCGACAGGTTTGCCGGACCAGCCTGCTCCTCCGGAGAGCAGCCCCCAGCGCAGCCCCCAGCGTAAGTTTTCTTGTTTACTTTCCCGCTTGATGGGTGCGCATGAGCTTCTAGTCCTTGCTGACGTCTTGTTTGCTTGTTGTCTTGTGCAGAAGTGGAGCCGCAGCCTAAGGAGCATCAAGAGACTGCTCCCGACGAGCCGCTCGTCCAACCATCTCCGCCAAGGAGGAGCTCCCCGGCGAGGGAGGGTGCTCCGCCAAGGGCGGGTACTCCACCAAGGGCGAGCACCCCGCCAAGGGAAGGTGCCAGCGGCCCTCCGCCGGCGAGGGCCACTACCACGCCGCCAAGGGAGAACTCCCCGGCGAGGGACCCCGTTACTGAATAGGCCCGCGAAGGTAACCCTTGCATTTTCCTTTTCTCGAATTCTTCTTTTTTTTGGATATTTGCTTGTCGATCCTTACTTTCTTTTTCTTCTGTCAGATCCGCCCGCCCCGGAGCCGATGGAGACAGAGGCCATCGCCGAGGAGGACGCGCGCGGCAATGCTGGCGACGCCGCCACCGCTGAAGGGATGGCCGGCGCTGATGAGCCAGCCGCCAACGAGATCCCCGTGGCCACCGACGCGGCTGCTGGGGAGGGGACCGGCGACCGCACTGACGGTCCCGAGGCCGCAGGAGCGCCGGACGCTGCACCGGCCACCGACCCCTCTGCCGCCGCGACTGGGCCGGGCATCTACCTGGAGGCCGCCAACGGGGTCTTTATTCAAGTCTCGTGGGCGTCCTCATCAAGGGAGCCCGCGGAGGGGGGGAGCTTCGACGGAGAAGTCCTCGCCTCCGCCGGGCTGAGGGTTGTCGACGCGCCCGGCAGCAGCAGCGAGCCCGAAGAGGAGCAGCTTCTACGCCGGCTGCTGGCCTTGTACCGGGCCAGGCAGGCCAAGCTGGAGTCCCGAGAGGCTCTGGCTGCCAAGGCCAGTGTCGACTTGGAGAAGCGCGCCGCCGAGCTCCGCGCCGCCAACCAAGCGGCCCTCCGGAACTTGGCGGAGGAGCGGGAGGAGCTTGCCGGAGCGCACCAGGCGTTCCTTCTCGAGAAGGCCGAGGTCGAGGAACAGCAGCGACTGGCCGCCGAGGATCTGTCTCGGCGGGAGGGAGAGCTCAGTCAGCGGAAGGTCGACCTCGATAGCCACGAGGACGACCTCTCCGCACGCGAGCAGTCCATTGGCGGGGCTCTGCAGGAGGCGAGGGACGCTGCTACTGCCGCAGAGACCGCCAAGAGGGACCTAGAGGCAAGGGTGGCGTAGCTGGAGACGGGCTTGAAGACGAGCGAGGATAGGGTTGCCGCGCTCAACCTGGCGCGGGAGAAGGATGCCCACACCCACTCGGAGCTACAAGTATGCCTCTCCGAAAAGGGCAAGGAGCTCAATGATGCCAAGGACTCCATTGCAGACTTGGAGCTGAAGGTTTCCACCCTCACTGACTCACTTGACGCCGCCCGAGACCGCGAAACGAAGCAGAAGGATGATCTCCGCGCTGAGAGGGCCCTGCTGGACAGCGCCGCCGTCTCGCAAAATAACTTCCAGCGGACGGTGGAGCAGTGGACCGAGGAGCTCGTCGCCTCCGCCATCAACATCGACAAGGAGATGGTGGCGTTGGGGACGGAGCACCTCGCGTACTCCCCCGACGAGAGCCTCCCCCATAGCGCCAAGCTAAGCTTGTTCTTCAGGGGAGTGGCGCCAGCCCTCGCGCAGCTACGGGAAAGGGTCCCCTTGCAGCTGGCGAACGAGGTGCGTAGGCTCTGCATGGGTACCATGGAGCGAGTGTTGTCGAAGATCGTCTACCGCAACCCCGGGATCAACCTCGACAACGTCCTTCGGACCCTGCCGCCCGAAGCTAACCAGGAGGCGTTGAAGGCGCGCATTGCCCACATCGTGGCCAAGGTGGGCAAGATTAAGAGGGTTGACAGTGACCGTGTAGACTAGATAGCTTTCTTTCTGCTTCCCTTGCCGCTGCCAATTAAGTCATAGACAGTAGTTTGTTAGAATAGCGTCAAGTCTTCTTGTAATATAACTTCATTTTGGATAGTCAATGCAGTGTTATCTCCCTTGCTCGGTTCCTTCACTTTGTATGCTTCTCACCCTACGCTTCTAGGGAACTTGCCGGCAAAGGGGCCCTTGCCGCGAGCGCTGAGTGCGGGACTTCAGCTGCGTGCCGGCAATGCCCTTGCCGGCAAGAAACCTTGCCGCAGCTAGTCGCAACACTCTTAGATTGTTGAGCGAACTCGAAAACGAAGTAAGGGCGCGACACTTGTCGCAGCTCACTTAAGTCGTTGAGCGTGCTCGAAACAAAGTAAGGGCGCGGCTAGCCACGGGTAGGTTCCTCCACGCATAGGTTTTCCATACAAAGCGTGGTCGTTCAAGGAAAATAACTAAAATTTAAAAATTTGAATGCTCAAACTTTGGCAACTTATCTTTTCGTGTGCCATTTACTTCCCGGCAAGGCTTTCCTTTCTTGAACAGCACTTGGTCCATACCACTGTCTCCTTACCCAGTTGCTCTTGCTCGAGCTCGTCGTAAGCGAGTACTCGAGGAGACCCGTATACGAGTTCCGTGGGGAGAACTGCCTCTGCTCCATAGACAAGAGCAAAGGGTGTCTGCCCGGTAGCTCGATTTGGTGTCGTCCTGATTGACCAAAGAGCCGTCGGCAACTCCTCGATCCAGTTTCTTCCGCATTTGTGCAGCCTGTCGAAAGTTCTTGTCTTGAGCCCGCGTAGCACTTCAGCATTGGCCCTCTCCGCTTGACCGTTGCTCCTCGGGTGAGCAACAGAAGCGAAGCAGACCTTGGCGCCAAGGTCTTGGACGTATTGCATGAAGGTGCGACTTGTGAACTGTGTGCCGTTGTCGGTGATGATCCTGTTAGGGATTCCGAAACGGCAAATGATCGATCTGAAGAACTTGACTGCTGACTGTGCGGTGACCTTTCTCACTGGTTCCACTTCTGGCCACTTTGTGAACTTGTCGATTGCGACGTACAAGTACTCAAAGCCCCCGACAGCGCGGGGAAAGGGGCCGAGGATGTCGAGCCCCCAGACCGAGAAGGGCCAGGACAAAGGGATCGTTTGGAGAGCTTGAGCTGGTTGATGTATTTGCTTGGCATGGAACTGGCATGCTTCACACTTGGTTACTTGTGCAGTTGCATCTTGGAGGGCTTCTGGCCAAAAGAAACCTTGCCGGAATGCCTTCCCGGCAAGTGCTCTTGCGCCAATGTGGTGGCCACATATGCCTCCATGTATTTCTGCCAACAGCTTCTGTCCATCTTCCCGGGAAATGCACTTCAATCTGACACCATTGAGTCTTCTTCTGTACAGTTCATTGCCAACGAACTGGTACATACTTGACTGCCTGGTTATTCTCTCTATCTCTTCTGGCTCGTCAGGAAGTTTTCCAGTTTGAAGAAAACGGACAATTTGTTGTGCCCATGCTGGAGCTTGAGGCTCAACAACAAGGACCAAAGGCATCAGTGCTGCTGCGGGAACGTCAGCTTCTACGGCAAGAACCGGTGGCTCTGCCGGAGCTTGACGTCCCCCGGCAAGCTTGCCGGGGCAAGACTTGTCGGAAACGCCTGCTTCAACTGTACAGACCCTTGGGTCCGCAGGAGCAGACTGTTCCTCAGCAACTTGGTCGTTGATCTTGGGAACCTTGGCGGCGACCTCGGGAAGGTCCGCCGGCAAGTAGTCACCGGAGACCAACTTTCTCTTCTTGCTTTGTCCAACTGATGGTGTAACGGATGGTTGAGTTAGCTTGAGCATGAAGGTCCCTGGTTCCACAGGTAGTTTCAATGCAGCACACTTTGACAGGCCGTCTGCGATATCATTTTGAGCTCTTGGGACGTGCTCCATCTGCAGGCCTTCAAAGTGTTCTTCAAGCTTCCTCACTTCATCGACATAAGCTTCCATCAAAGGACTCTGGTAGCTCTTGTTTACTTGTCGGACCACCAACTGTGAATCTCCCCGTACAATCAGCTTCTTGATCCCAAGTTCGGCCGCAATTCTGAGGCCGGCAAGCAAACCTTCATACTCAGCAGTATTGTTTGTCGCTTGCTCCTTGGGAAAGTGCATTTGGACAACGTACTTGAGGTGTTCTCCGGTGGGTGCGACAAGCAGCACACCAGCACCGGTGCCTTGCAACGAGAAGGCACCATCGAAGTACATTATCCATTCTTTGCTTGCTTCTTGGACGGGGATGCTTGTCTCTAGAACCTCTTCGTCTCGTGTTGGTGTCCATTCTGCTATGAACTCTGCCAATGCTCGGCTCTGGATAGTTGAAGTACTCTCAAATTTAAGACCGAAGCTTGACAGCTCTAGTGCCCACTCGACAATCCTTCCTCTTGCTTCTGGATTTTGCAATATCCTCTTCAACGGAAAGCGAGTGACCACCGTTATCTCGTGTGCTTGGAAGTAATGGCGCAGCTTTCTCGAGGCCATGAGGAGGCCGAAAAGCAACTTCTGCACTCCAGAGTATCTCGACCTAGCCCCCTGCAAGAGGGAACTTACAAAATAAACTGGGCGCTGCACCATCTTCTTTCGCACTTCTCCTTGTATCTGCGCAGACTCGTCCTTGTCGGGGCCAGAGCTTGTCGGGGGAGCCCCCTGCTTGTCGCTGGAGGTGCTTGCCGGGGTTGTGGGCTCTTCCTCTGCCTCCCTTTCTGCTACCAACGCAACACTAACCACTTGATTGGTTGCTGCTAAGTATAGCAGCAACTTCTCTTGCGGCTTAGGTGCGACAAGTATTGGAGTGGAGGATAGGTACCCTTTCAAGTCTTGTAGCGCTGGGAAGCGGTGGCGAGCGGTGCGAGGAGCGAGATATGCTCGGACTTCTAACCGCATTAGAAGGAGCAGGTTCTCGCCCCGGAGACCGCGCCTTGCTCGTGCCAGCGCGTTGGCCTTGAGCGTCCCGCGACCCGCCAGCTTGGCCGCGTCCCAGCAAGCGTATGGTACCCTGGGTACCACGCCGCGGCTGGTCCAGCACCTCCTGAGAGGGACGCGGTGCGTGCACGGACGCTGAGGTCTTGGAGTGGGCTCGGTCGTCCGTCTTGTCCTTGGACTTGGCGACGCCGTGAGTGTCCTCGCCGGCGTCCACCCCTCCGCCGGCGTCTACCCCACCAACCGTTGGTTCCGGTGGTGGTGGGATCGACGCGGACGGGCCTCCTACCTCCGAAGCTTTCTTCTTCGGTGGCATGTCGATGAAGTTTTCGAAGTTGATGAAGTTGCTGAAGATTGCGCCCGCGTGAGCGCCGGATCAGGTTCGCACAACCTCGACGCCCCCCTACCTGGCGCGCCAAAGATGTCGGGGAAACTGGTCGCCCACGAACACCTATGGGACCAGAGCCCCTTTTACGGTACGGCAAGGGAGCGGAGGGAGCACAAAGAGCAGATCGAGGGGCACACGCGAGCAGTTTACCCAGGTTCGGGCCGTGTGGACGCATAAAACCCTACTCCTGCCTTGGTTGTATTGAGTTCTTGGCTCGGGAGCAAGAAGATCTATAGTACTGGCTACACCGAGCTTGGGAGTGATCAAGTTTCTGGGATCGAACCCCTTCTACGTTGTGCATGGGCCTCCTTTTATAGCTCGAATGGGTCACCGACAGGTGTCAATGTAGATGAGGGTAAAAGTGTAAAATTGGTGGTAGTTGTAACAGTGCATGTACAGTGTATGCACAGTGGTTTATACCTAACCCTGATGGTGGGGGACAAGGGCATTGAATGCCCGTCGCCGTCGCCCCCAAACAGTGCAAAAAGCTTCCGTCCGGGCGTCTCCGTTCGCCACGACTGTGGCCTCGTCATCGTGGCTTGCCACCGTGTACCCCAGGCTGCACAGCTATCTGCCACGTCCTCCTGGAAGGGCCCCAGGGCGACGCGTGGCCAGATGAGCTGGAGCGCAGGCGCACAGCGTAGGCTTCCCCCGGCAAGCACCTTGCCGGGGTCGCTATCTTGCCGGGCCCGGAAGCTTGTCGCTCTCCGGGCCCTGCCGGGGCGCGCGATGCGCCACGATATGTCTTCTGAGATGCTGTTCTTTGGCCTTCCTGGCAAGCTCCTCTTGCCAAGGTCTTGTGCTGAAGTGATAACCTTGAGCCTGGTGCGGCCTTCCCGGCAAGCTCCTCTTGCCGGGGTCTTGTTTCTTAACTTACATACTTTGTTCTTGAATGGCTCCAAAGGAGCTAGAGTGGGTCTTGGCGGGCGCGGGGCGAGCCCTGCCACGGGACGCTGCTACTGCCCGTGCACAAGTCGGGATACTAAGGTACCCCTACTTTAGTACACTGACACAAGCACTTCTCCCATTGCAAGAACTATAGATCTACTAGGCCAAACCAAACCAATAATTCGAAGATACTTGCAAGGATATTATAATCATATATAAAATATTTCAGAGAAGAATCCAATATTGTTTATAGATAATCTTGATCATAAACCCACAATTCATCAGATCTCGACAAACACACCACAAAAAGATTACATCGAATAGATCTCCTCGAAGATCTAGGAGAACTTTGTATTGAGATCCAAAGAGAGAGAAGAAGCCATCTAGCTAATAACTATGGACCCGAAGGTCTGTGGTAAACTACTCACAACTCATTGGAGAGGCTATGGTGTTGATGTAGAAGCCCTCCGTGATCGATGCCCCCTCCGCCAGAGCTCCGGAACAGGCCCCAAGATGGGATCTCACGGGAACAGAAGGTTACAGTGGTGGAAGTAGGGTTTCTTGGTGCTCCTCGATGCTTTTAGGGTACATGGATATATATAGGAGGAAAAAGTACGTCGGTGGAGCAACATGGGGCCCATGAGGGTGGGGGAGTACCCTACCCCCTTGTGGGCACCACGTTTCTTCTCTGGCTTGTACTCCAAGTCTCCTGTGAAGATATCGTTCCAAAAATAACTCTCCCGAAAGTTTCATTACGTTTAGACTTCGTTTCTGCGAAACATTGAAATAGGCAAAAAAAAACAGCAATTTGCACTGGGCCTTGGGTTAGTAGGTTAGTCCCAAAAATAATATAAAAGTGTATAATAAAGCCCATTAAACATCCAAAACAGAATACATAATAGCATGGAAAAATCAAAAATTATAGATACGTTAGAGACGTATCAATTACCAGCATGTCATACTTTGATTCAGCGGTATTGTGAGATGAAGCGGCTCGGACCGACATTACGCATACGCTTACGTGAGACTGGTTTCGCCATTACGAGCACTCGTTGCTTAAAGGTGACCGGCGGGTGACTGTCTCTCTCACTTTAATTGAATCGAGTGTGGCTACGCCCGGTCCCTGTGAAGGTTACAACAACACACTTGATGAAAAATCGTTGTGGTTTTGTATGCGTAGATAAGAACGATTCTTGCTAAGCCCATAGCAGCCACGTAAAACTTGCAACAACAAAGTAGAGGACGTCTAATTTGTTTTTGCAGGGCATGTGTTGTGATGTGATATGGTCAAGACGTGATGAGATATACGTTATTGTATGAGATGATCATGTTTTGTAAAATTATCGGCAACCGGCGGGAGCCTTATGGTTGTCTCTTTATTGTATGAATTGCGAAGGCCATGTAATTGCTTTACTTTATCACTATGAGTTAGCGATAGTAGTAGTAGCAATAGTTGGCGAGACGACCACGACGCTACGATGAAGATCATGGTGTCTAGCCGGTGACGATGGAGATCATGACGATGCTTTGGAGATGGAGATCAAAAGCACAAGATGATGATGGCCATATCATGTCACATATTTTGATTGCATGTGATGTTTATCTTATTATGCTTCTTATTTTGCTTAGTACAGTGGTAGCATTATAAGATGACCCCTTCCAAAAATTCAAGGTACAACTGTTCTCTCTGAGTATGCACCGTTGCGAAAGTTCGTCGTGCCGAGACACCACATGATGATCAGGTATGATAAGCTCTATGTTCAAATACAACAGGTGTAAGACAGTTTTGCAAATGCAGAATACTCGGGTCAAACTTGACGAGCCTAGCATGTACAGACATGGCCTTGGAACATTGGAGACCGAAAGGTCGAGCGTGAATCATATAGTAGATATGATAAACAGAAGATGTTCACCATTGAAAACTAGTCCATCTCACGTGATGATCGGACATGGTTTAGTTGATTTGGATCATGTGATCATTTAGATGACTAGAGGGATGTCTATCTAAGTGGGAGTTCTTTAGTAATATGATTAATTGAACTTCAATTTATCATGAACTTAGTCCTGATAGTTTTTGCATATCTATGTTGTTGTAGATCAACGGTCCGTGCTACCGTTCCTTGAATTTTAATGTGTTCCTAGAGAAAGCTAAGTTGAAAGATGATGGTAGCAACTACACGGGCTGGGGCCATAACTTGAGGATTATCCTCATTGCTGCATAGAAGAATTATGTCCTGGAAGCACCGCTAGGTGACAGGCCTGCTGCAGGAGCAACTCCGGACGTTATGAACGTCTGGCAAGCTCGTTCTGATGACTACTCGATAGTTCAGTGTGCCATGCTTTATGGCTTAGAATCGGGACTTCAACGACGTTTTGAACATCATGGAGCATATGAGATGTTCCAAGAGTTGAAGTTAATATTTCAAGAAAATGCATGAATTGAGAGATATGAAGTCTCCAATAAGTTCTATAGCTGCCAGATGGAGGAGAACAGTTCTATCAGTGAACACTTGCTCAGAATGTCTGGGTACTACAATCATATGACTCAACTTTGTTGCAAAGCTGACGAAGATTGTGTTATTGATAGAGTTCTTCAATCACTGCCATCAAGCTATAAAGGCTTCGTGATGAACTATAATATGCAAGGGATGCAGAAGACAATTCCCGAGATCTTTGCTATGCTCAAAGTTGTGGAGGTAGAAATAAAAAAGGAGGATCAAGTGTTGATGCTTAACAAGACCACTAGTTTCAAGAACAGGGCAAGGGAAAGAAGGGGAACTTCACGAAGAATAGCAAGCCAGTTGCTAATCCCGCGAAGAAACCCAAGTCTGGAGCCAAGCCTGAAACTGAGTGCTTCTACTGCAAAGGGACTGGACACTAGAAGCGGAACTGCCCCAAGTATTTGGCGGATAAGAAAGATGGCAAAGTGAACAAAGGTATATTTGATATACATGTTATTGATGTGTACCTTACTAATGCTCGTAGTAGCACCTGGGTATTTGATACTGGTTCGGTTGCTAATATTTGTAAATCGAAACAGGGGCTACGGATTAAACGAAGATTAGCTAAGGACGAGGTGACGATGCGCGTGGGAAATGGTTCCAAAGTTGATGTGATGACCGTTGGCACGCTACCTCTACATCTACCTTCGGGATTAGTTTTAGACCTACATAATTGTTATTTGGTGCCAGCGTTAAGCATGAACATTATATCTGGATCCTGTTTGTTGCGAGACGGTTATTCATTTAAATCAGAGAATAATGGTTGTCCTATTTATATGAGTAATATTTTTTATGGTCATGCACCCTTGAAGAGTGGTCTATTCTTGTTGGATCTCGATCGTAGTGATACACATATTCATAATATTGAAGCCAAAAGATGCAAGGTTGATAATGATAGTGCAACTTATTTGTGGCACTGCCGTTTAGGTCATATTGGTGTAAAGCGCATGAAGAAACTCCATGCTGATGGACTTTTGGAATCAGTTGATTATGAATCACTTGGTGCTTGCGGACCATGCCTCATGGGCAAGATGACTAAAACTCCGTTCTCTGGGACAATGGAGCGAGCAACAGATTTGTTGGAAATCATACATACTGATGTATGTGGACCGATGAGTGTTGAGGCTAGTGGCGGGTATCGTTATTTTCTAACATTCACTGATGATTTGAGCAGATATGGGTATATCTACTTAATGAAGCACAAGTCTGAAACATTTGAAAAGTTCAAAGAATTTCAGAGTGAAGTAGAGAATCATCGTAACAAGAAAAAAAGTTTCTACGATCTGATCGTGGAGGCGAATATATGAGTTACGAGTTTGGTCTTCATTTGAAACAATGTGGAATAGTTTCACATCTCATGCCACCCGGAACACCACAGCGTAATGGTGTGTCCCAACGTCGTAACCGTACTTTATTAGATATGGTGCGATTTATGATGTCTATTAACAATTTACCACTATCGTTTTGCGGTTATGCTTTAGAGACAGCTGCATTCACGTTAAATAGGGCACCATCTAAATCTGTTGAGACGACGCCTTATGAACTGTGGTTTGGCAAGAAACCAAAGTTGTCGTTTCTTAAAGTTTGGGGCTGTGATGCTTATGTGAAAAAGCTTCAACCTGATAAGCTCAAACCCAAGTCGTAGAAATGTGTCTTCATAGGATACCCAAAGGAAACGGTTGGGTACACCTTCTATCACAGATCTGAAGGCAAGATATTCATTGCTAAAAATGGATCCTTTCTAGAGAAGGTGTTTCTCTCGAAAGAAGTGAGTGGGAGGAAAGTGGAACTTGATGAGCTAATTGTACCTTCTCCTGGATTGGAAAGTAGTACATCACAGAAACTAGTTCCAGTGATTCCTACACCAATCAGTGAGGAAGCTAATGATAATGATTGTGAAACTTCAGATCAAGGTACTAATGAACCTCGTAGGTCAACCAGAGTGCATTCCGCGCCAGAGTGGTATGGTAACCCAGTTCTAGAAGTCATGTTACTAGACCATGATGAACCTGCGAACTATGAGGAAGCGATGATGAGCCCAGATTCCGCAAAATGTCTTGAGGCCCTGAAATCCGAGATGGAACCCATGTATGAGAACAAAGTGTGGACTTTGGTTGACTTGCCCTATGATCGGCAAGCCATTGAAAATAAATGTATCTTTAAGAGGAAGACTGACGCTGATGGTAATGTTACTGTCTACAAAGCTCGACTTGTTGTGAAAGGTTTTCGATAAGTTCAAGGAGTTGACTACGATGAGACTTTCTCACCCGTAGCGATGCTTAAGTCTATCCGAATCATGTTAGCAATTGCCGCATTTTATGATTATGAAGTCTGGCAAATGGATGTCAAAACTGCATTCCTTAATGGATACCTCAAAGAGGAGTTGTATATGATGCAACCAGAAGGTTTTGTCGATCCTAAAGGTGCTAACAAAGTATGCAAGCTCCAGCGATCCATCTATGGATTGGTCGAAGCATCTTGGAGTTGGAATATACGCTTTGATGAGGTGATCAAAGCATATGGTTTTATACAGACTTTTGGAGAAGCCTGTATTTACAAGAAAGTGAGTGGGAGCTCTGTAGCATTTCTGGTATTATATGTGGATGACATATGTTGATTGGAAATGATATAGAATTTCTGGATGGCATAAAGGGATACTTGAATAAGAATTTTTCAATGAAAGACCTCGGTGAAGCTGCTTATATATTAGGCATCAAGATCTATAGATATAGATCAAGACACTTAATTGGACTTTCACAAAGCACATACTTTGATAAAGTTTTGAAGAAGTTCAAAATGGATCAGTCAAAGAAAGGGTTCTTGCCTGTGTTACAAGGTCTGAAGTTGAGTAAGACTCAATTCCCGACCACTGCAGAAGATAGAGAGAAAATGAAAGTCATTCCCTATGCCTCAGCCATAGGATCTATCATGTATGCAATGTTCCGTACCAGGCCTGATGTGTGCCTTGCTATAAATTTAGCAGGGAGGTACCAAAGTAATCCAGGAGTGGATCACTGGACAGCGGTCAAGAACATCCTGGAGTACTTGAAAAGGACAAAGGATATGTTTCTCGTTTATGGAGGTGACAAAGAGCTCGTCGAAAATGGTTACGTCGATCTGGATGACTCTAAGTCATATTTTTATTGAACAGTGGAGCTGTCAGTTGGTGCAGTTCCAAGTAGAGTGTCGTGGCGGAATCTACGTGTGAAGCGGAGTACATAATTGCTTCGGAAGCAGCAAATGAAGGAGTCTGGATGAAGGAGTTCATATCCGATCTAGGTGTATTACCTAGTGCATCGGGTCCAATGAAAATCTTTTGTGACAACACTGGAGCAATAGCCTTGGCGAAGGAATCCAGGTTTCACAAGAGAACCAAGCACATCAAGAGACGCTTCAATTCCTTCCACGATCAAGTCAAGGAGGGAGACATAGAAATTTGCAAGATACATACGGATCTGAATGTCGCAGACCCGTTGACTAAGCCTCTACCATGAGCAAAACATGATCAACACCAAGACTCCATGGGTGTTAGAATCATAACTATGTAATCTAGATTATTGACTCTAGTGCAAGTGGGAGACTGAAGGAAATATGTCCTAGAGGAAATAATAAAATTGTTATTTATATTTCCTTATACTCCCTCCGTTCCAAAATGTAAGTCGTTGGGGGAGTGTAAACTGAACTCCCCCAGCGACTTATATTTTGGAACAGAGGTAATACATCATGATAAATGTATTTTATTCATGCTAGAATTGTATTAGCCGGAAACTAGATACATGTGTGAATACATAGACCAAACAGAGTGTCCCTAGTATGCCTCTACTAGACTAGCTCGTAAATCAAAGATGGTTATGTTTCCTTGAAGGAAATATGCCCTAGAGGCAATAATAAAATTGTTATTTATATTTCCTTATATCATGATAAATGTTTATTATTCATGCTAGAATTGTATTAACCGGAAACTTGATACATGTGTGAATACATAGACAAAATAGTATGTCCCTAGTATGCCTCTACTAGACTAGCTCATTGATCAAAGATGGCTATGTTTCCTAGCCATAGACATGAGTTGTCATTTGATCAACGAGATCACATCATTAGGAGAATGATGTGATGGACTAGACCCATCCGTTAGCATAGCACTATGATCATTCAGTTTTACTGCTATTGCTTTCTTCATGACTTATACATGTTCCTATGACTATGAGATTATGCAACTCCTAAATACCGTAAGAACACCTTGTGTGCTATCAAACGTCACAACGTAACTGGGTGATCATAAAGATGCTCTCCAGGTGTCTCCGAAAGTATTCGTGGTGTTGGCATAGATCAAGATTAGGATTTGTCACTTCGAGTATCGGAGAGGTATCTCTAGGCCCTCTCAGTAATGCACATCATAATAAGCCTTGCAAGCAAATGACTAATGAGTTAGTCACGAGATGATGTATTACGGAACGAGTAAAGAGACTTGCCGGTAACGAGATTGAACTAGGTATAGAGATACCGACGGTCAAATCTCGGGCAAGTAACATATCGATGACAAAAGGAACAACGTATGTTGTTATGCGGTTTGACCGATAAAGATCTTCATAGAATATGTAGAGCCAATATGAGAATCCAGGTTCCACTATTGGTTATTGACCGGAGATGAGTCTCGGTCATGTCTACATGGTTCTCGAACCCGTAGGGTCCGCACGCTTAACGTTTGATGACGATCGATATTATGAGTTTATGAGTTTTGATGTACCGAAGGAAGTTCGGAGTCCCGGATAAGATCACGGACATGACGAGGAGTCTCGGAATGTCCGAGACATAAAGATTGATATATTGGACGACTATATTCGGACACCGGAAGTGTTCTGGAAAGTTTCGGAATTTACCGGAGTGCCGGGGGGGTTACCGGAACCCCCCGGGGGAATGGTGGGCCCTGATGGGCCATAAGGGAGAGAGAGGGCAGCAGCCAGGAGGTGGCGCGCCCCCTCCCTAGGAGTCCGAATAGGACTAGGGGAAGGGGGCGCGGCCCCTCTTTCCCTCTCCCTCTCCCTCTCTTTCCTTCCCCCCTTTTCCTTCTTTGGTAGATTCCTACTAGGAATAGGATTGCAATCCTATTCCTAGTAGGATTGCAGCCCTAGCCGCACCATAGGAGGGCCGGCCGGCCTCCCCCCTTGCTCCTTTATATACGGGGGCAGAGGGCACCCAAAGACACACAAGTTGAATTGTTCCAGCCGTGTGCGGTGCCCGCCTCCACAGAAACACACCTCGGTCATACCGTCGCAGTGCTTAGGCGAAGCCCTGTGCCGGTAGATACATCATATCCGTCACCACGCCGTCGTGCTGACGAAACTCTCCCGTGAAGCTCAACTGGATCAAGAGCTCGTGGGATGTCATCAAGCTGAACGTGTGCTGAACGCGGAGGTGCCGTACGTTCGGTGCTTGATCGGTTGGATCGCGAAGAAGTTCGACTACATCAACCGCGTCACTTGACGCTTCCGCTTCCGGTCTACGAGGGTACGTAGACACACTCTTCCCTCTCGTTGCTATGCATCTGGTAGATAGATCTTGCGTGATCGTAGGAAAAATTTAAAATACTACGTTCCCCAACAATGGCATCATGAGCCAGTTCTATGCGTAGATGATATGCACGAGTAGAACACAATGAGTTGTGGGCGATACTAGTCATACTGCTTACCAGCATGTCATACTTTGCTTCGGCGGTATTGTGAGATGAAGCGGCCCGGACCGACATTACGCGTACGCTTACGCGAGACTGGTTTCACCGTTACGAGCACTTGTTGCTTAAAGGTGACTGGCGGGTGTCTGTCTCTCTCACTTTAGCTGAATCAAGTGTGGCTACGCCCGGTCCTTGTGAAGGTTAAAACATCACATACTTGACGAAACATCGTTGTGATTTTTGTATGCGTAGGTAAGAACGGTTCTTGCTAAGCCCGTAGCAGCCACGTAAAACTTGCAACAACAAAGTAGAGGACGTCTAACTTGTTTTTGCAGGGCATGTTGTGATGTGATATGGTCAAGACATGATGAGTTATATGGTTTTGTATGAGATGATCATGTTTTGTAATGTTATCGGCAACTGGCAGGAGCCATATGGTTGTCGCTTTATTGTATGAAATGCAATCGCCATGTAATTGCTTTACTTTATCACTAAGCGGTAGCGATAGTCGTAGAAGCAATAGTTGGCGAGACGACAACGATGCTACGATGGTGTCGGTGTACTAAAGTAGGGGTACCTTAGTATCCCGACTTGTGCACGGGCAGTAGCAGCATCCCGTGGTCAGGCTCACCACGCGCCCGCCAAGGCCCACTCTAGATCCTTTGGAGCCATTCAAGAACAAAGTATTCAAGTTAAGAGACAAGACCCCGGCAAGAGGAGCTTGCCGGGAAGGCCGCACCAGGCTCAAGGTTATCATTCCAGCACAAGGCCCTGGCAAGAGGAGCTTGCCAGGAAGGCCAGAGAACAGCACCTCAGAAGATATGTCGCGGCGCATCATGCGCCCCGGCAGGACCCGGAGAGCGACAAGCTTCCGGGCCCGGCAAGATAGCAACCCCGGCAAGGTGCTTGCCGGGGAAGGCTTACACTGTGTGCCTGCGCTCTAGCTCATCTGGCCACGCGTCGCCCTGGGGCCCTTCCAGGGGCACGTAGCGGATGGTTGTGCAGCCTGGGGTACACGGTGGCGAGCCGCGGTGACGAGGCCATCGTCGTGGCGAACAGAGACATCCGGGCGGACGCTTTTGGGGTGATGGCGACGGGCATTCAATGCCCTTGTCCCCCACCGTCAGGGTTAGGTATAGACCACTGTGCATACACTGTTCATGCACTATTCCAACTACCACCAATTTTACACTTTTACCCTCATCTATGTTGACACATGTCGGTGACCCCTTTGAGCTATAAAAGGAGGCCCATGCACAACGTAGTGGGGGTTCGACTCTAGAAACTCGATCACTCCTACGCTCAGCGTAGCTAGTACTGTAGATCTTCAAGCTCCCGAGCTCAAGAACTCAATACATCTAAGGCAGGAGTAGGGTTTTACGCGTCCGCGCGGCCCGAACCTGGGTAAACTGCCCGCGTTTGCCCCTCGATCTGCTCTTTGTGCTCCCTCCGCTCCCTTGCCGTACCGTAGAAGGGGCTCCGGTCCCATAGGTGTTCGTGGGAGACTAGTTTCCCCGACATCTTTGGCGCGCCAGGTAGGGGGGCGTCGAGGTTGTGCGAACTTGATCCGGCGCTCACGCGGGCGCAACCTTCAGCAGCTTCACCAACTTCGCCAGCTTCATCAACTACATCAGCATACCTCCTTAGAAGAAGGCTTCGGAGGTCGGAGGCCCGTCCGCGTCGATCCCACCACCACCAGAACCGACGGTTGGTGGGGGAGACACTAGCGGAAGGGTGGACGCCGGTGGGGAGACTCACGGCACCACCAAGTCCAAGGACAAGACGGACGACCGGGCGAACTCCAAAGCCTCGGCGTCCGTGCACGCACCACGTCCCTCTCAGGAGGTGCCGGACCAGCAGCGACGTGGTACCGGAGGTACCATACGCTTGCTGGGACGTGGCCAAGCCGGCGGGTCACGGGACGCTCAAGGCCAGCGTCCTTGCACGAGCAAGGCGCGGTCGCCGGGGCGAGAACATGCTCCTTCTAACGCGGTTAGAAGTCCGAGCGTATCTCGCTCCTCACACCGCTCGCCACCGCCTCCCTCCTCTCCAGTAGAAGCCCTAGCTAGGGCTCAGCTGCTCCTCGACTTCCCTTCAGCGGCGGACAAGGCCGAAGACTGGAGGGCTACGATCCAGAGCCTCATCGCCTTCGCCAACAACGACACGCCGCAGCAGCCGGCAACGTCGCGGCCGCGGCAAGTCAGCCAAGCGAAGGCCGATGGAGACAAGACCGCCGGGGGTGCGACAACCGTGCACTCCCCGCCGCGGAAGCAAAAATCACCAGTTCGCCGGATCAACGTCGACGACGACTCCACGGCGTCGTCGGATCCGCGAGCTCGCCGCGATCAGCGCCAAGTCCTTGACGACAGGCGACAAGAGGACGCTCGAACTCGTATCGAGCGTCGAAGAGAAGCCCGAAGACAGTCCGACCAGCGCGCTGGGACTGCTGTCGACATGAACGCGCCCGGTGAACCAGGCGGCTTGCCGTACGCGGCAGGCTGCCCTGCGTTCACCCGAGAGCTGCGTCAAGTCCAGTGGCCCAGCATGAAGAACTTTAAGCCCGACGTACCCGAGAAGTACGACGGCAAGACACACCCCTCAGAGTTCCTCAGCATCTACACCATTGCGGTGCAGGCTGCCGGGGGACGCGACGAGAAGATCTTAGCGAACTACTTCCCGCTCGTGCTTAAGCCAAACGTCAGGTCTTGGCTTATGCACTTGCCGGAGAACTCCATCTCTTCTTGGGCAGATTTGTGCCACCAGTTTGTCGGCGCCTTCACGGGAGGCCACAAACCCCACGGCCAGGAGAGCGATCTCCACATTCTTGCCCAGAGGGAGGGAGAGTCCCTGCGCAAGTACATCCAAAGGTTCAGCCGCGTTCAGCACAACATCCCGGATGTTCACCCTGCCGCGGTTATCAGCACGTTCCATCAGAACGTGCGTAACCGCCGGATGAGGGAGGAGATGGCAATGACCAAAATCCGGGACGTCAGCGAGCTTTATGCTCTGGCTGACAAGTGTGCCCGTGCTGAAGAGGGGAGGAGACTCCCCGGAGAGGATACTGGAGCAGGAGGAACGGATAGCGAGGATGCCGCCCCAGCAAGGAGCGGCGGAACAACAAGAAGAAGAACAACAAGGAGGTACTGGTTGTCGAGCAGTCCGGCAAGGAGGCTGCCGCCAAGAAGACACACGCTGGTGGCTCCGGCAAGGAGGCCACCCCTGTAGTGGCAGCCGACAAGCAGGACGGCTCCGACAAGCAGTACTGCAAGATCCACCGCACCAAGGGCCACGATCTCCAGAACTGCAAAAGAGTAGAGTACCTCGTAGAGCAGCAAAAGGCTGAATACGAGCGACGCGACAAGGAGAAGGCCCAAGGAGGCGGAGGAGAGCCTAGCATGAAGCGGCCGTTCAATGCCGGGGAGGACGCCGCGGCAAGGCTAATCAGCGACAAGGAGACAGGCCTCCCCGGGGCCACGACAAGGATGAAGACGAAGACGACGATGAGGACATGGATGACGGAGATAATAGCGAGCAGGAGTTCCAGAAGGCCACAGAAGTTCTGTGCGTCGATGGAGGTGCCTCTCTGCACACTTCCCACCGCCAACTCAAGCAATGGGTGCGGGAAGTGAATGCAGCTGAGCCACCCGTCAAGTCGCGCAGGCTGCTGAAATGGTCCGGCACGCCCATCATCTTTGACCTTGAGGACCACCCTGACCGCACAACTGCGGTCGGGTGCTTGCCGATGTTGGTTTCACCAACTATCCGCAACCTCAAGGTCACCAAGATGTTGGTTGACGGCGGAGCCGGCCTCAACTTGATCTCCTCCGCTGTGATCAAGAAGCTGCAGATCCCCGACAGCGAGCTCGAGGAAACCGGGACTTTCCAAGGAATCAACCCGGGAAGGAGCAAGCCGAAAGGGAAGATCACACTGCCGGTGACCTTTGGCGGAGAGCTTAACTTCAGGACGGAGAGGATCACATTCGACGTTGCCGATATCCCATTACCATACAATGGGATACTTGGCCGTCCTGCGCTCGCCAAGTTCATGGCAGCCTCCCACTATGCTTACAACATGCTCAATATGCCAGGGTCAATAAGCGTCATCTCTGTCCCCGGCGACAAGAAGGACGTGCTCATTTGCGCCGACAAGATCTACCGGGACGCAGCAGCCGCGCCAGACAGCAAGACACTTGCCGCTGAAGCTCCCGGGGCGAAGATCAAGACCAAGTCCGGCAAGAGCTCTGGGGCCCACTTCGGCAAACGCACCTCTTCGGAGTGCTGCGCTGCCGTCGAGGACGCACCATCGAGCTCCACCGGCAAGTACAAGAAAGGAATGGCAGCTCCACCGGCAACCAAGAAGGTGTCCGCCAAGGAGGATGACACTGGTGGTACCTTCACCATCAGTGCTACGCTCGACCCCAAATAGGAAAGCGCGCTCGTTGCCTTCCTGCGGGCGAATGTCGACGTGTTCGCATGGCAACCGTCTGACATCCCCGGCGTTCCCAGGAAGGTAATTGAGCACAAGCTTGCTGTTTGTCCTCACGCGCGGCCCGTCAAGCAGAAGGTCAGGAAGCAAGCGGTGGAGCGCCAAGAGTTCATAGCTGAAGAAATCAAGAAGTTGGAAGCAGCAGGCCTTGTTAGAGGTGTACTACATCCCACGTGGTTGGCCAATCCAGTTGTCGTGCGTAAGGCTAATGGGAAGTGGAGACTTTGTATAGACTTCACTGATGTGAATAAAGCTTGTCCCAAGGATCCATTTCCCTTGCCGCGCATTGACCATATCGTTGACTCCACGGCCGGATGTGAGTTGCTTTCATTTCTTGATGCATACTCCGGATACCACCAGATATTCATGGCTGAGGAAGATGAAGAGAAGACTGCATTCATTACTCCATGTGGCACATATTGCTTCATACGCATGCCCTTTGGATTGAAGAATGCGGGCTAAACATTTGTTTGGGTGGTCCACACCGCTTTTGAACCACAGATACACAGGAATGTAGAAGCCTACATGGATGATATAGTGGTCAAGAGCAAGGACAAGGATACCCTGATTCAAGACCTAGAAGAAACCTTCGAGAATCTGCGGAAGATACAACTCAAGCTCAACCCCGAGAAGTGCGTCTTCGGAGTTCCCTCCGGCAAGCTTCTCGGGTTCTTTGTGTCCCAGAGGGGGATTGAAGCCAATCCCGACAAGATCAAGGCCATCGAGCAGATCGAAGCACCAAAGCGCGTCAAGGATGTACGAAGACTTGCTGGTTGTGTGGCTGCCCTCAGCAAGTTCATTTCAAAGTCTGCGGAACGCGCCCTGCCTTTCTTCAAAATTTTGAAAAAGGCAGGTCCTATGAAATGGACTCCGGAAGCGGAGGCAGCACTACAAGACTTGAAGGGATACCTGTCCTCTACTCCAATACTTGTCGCACCTAGGCCACAAGAGAAGTTGCTGTTGTACCTAGCGGCAACCAATCAAGTGGTTAGTGCTGCGTTAGTAGCGGAGAGGGAGGCAGATGAGGAACCCACATCCCCGGCAAGCACATCCAGCGACAAGCAGGGGGCTTCCCCGACAAGCTCTGGCCCCGACAAGGACAAGTTTGCGCAGGAACAAGGAGAAGTGCGAAAGAAGATGGTGCAGCGCCCGGTTTATTTTGTAAGTTCCCTCTTGCAGGGGGCTAGATCAAGATACTCTGGGGTGCAGAAGTTGCTTTTCGGCCTCCTCATGGCCTCAAGGAAACTGCGCCATTACTTCCAAGCACACGAGATAACGGTGGTCACTCGCTTTCCGTTGAAGAGGATATTGCAAAATCCAGAAGCAACGGGTAGGATCGTCGAGTGGGCACTAGAGCTGTCAAGCTTTGGTCTCAAGTTTGAGAGTACTTCAACTATACAGAGCAGAGCTTTGGCAGAATTCATAGCAGAGTAGACACCGACACCAGACGAAGAGGTCTCAGAGACAAGCATCCCCGCCGAAGAAGCAAGCAAGGAATGGATAATGTACTTCGATGGTGCTTTCTCGCTGCAAGGCGCCGGTGCTGGTGTGCTACTTGTCGCACCCACCGGGGAGCACCTCAAGTATGTTGTCCAAATGCACTTTCCCAAGGAGCAATCGACAAACAATACTGCTGAGTATGAAGGTTTGCTTGCCGGCCTCAGAATTGCAGCCGAACTTGGGATTAAGAAGCTGATTGTGCGGGAAGACTCACAGTTGGTGGTCCGACAAGTAAACAAGAGCTACCAGAGTCCTTTGGTGGAAGCTTATGTCGATGAAGTGAGGAAGCTTGAAGAACACTTTGAAGGCCTGCAGATGGAGCACGTTCCAAGAGCTCAAAATGATATTGCAGACGTCCTGTCAAAGTGTGCTGCAATGAAGTTACCTGTGGAACCAGGGACCTTCGTGCTCAAGCTAACTCAACCATCCGTTACACCATCAGTTGGGCAAAGCAAGAAGAGGAAGTTGGTCTCCGGCGACTACTTGCCGGCGGATCTTCCTGAAACCGCCGCCAAGGTCCCTAAGATCAACGACCAAGTTGCTGAGGAACAGTCTGCTCCTGCAGACCCAAGGGTCTGTACAGTTGAAGCAGGCGTTCCCGACAAGTCTTGCCCCGGCAGGCTTGCCGGGGGACGTTCAACTCCGGCAGAGCCGCAGGTTCTTGCCGTAGAAGCCGACGTTCCCGCAGCAGCACTGATGCCTTTTGTCCTTGTTGTTGAGCCTCAGGCTCCAGCATGGGCACAGCAAATCGTCCGCTTTCTTCAAACTGGGGAACTTCCCGAAGAACCAGAAGAGATAGAGAGGATTACCAGGCAGTCAAGTATGTATCAGTTCGTCGGCAACGAGCTATACAGAAGAAGACTCAATGGTGTCAGATTGAAGTGCATTTCTCGGGAAGATGGACAGAAGCTGTTGGCAGAAATAGATGGAGGCATATGTGGCCACCACATTGGCGCAAGAGCACTTGCCGGGAAGGCGTTCCGGCAAGGTTTCTTCTGGCCAGAAGCCCTCCAAGATGCAACTGCACAAGTAACCAAGTGTGAAGCGTGCCAGTTCCATGCCAAGCAAATACACCAGCCAGCTCAAGCTCTCCAGACAATACCTTTGTCCTGGCCCTTCTCAATCTGGGGGCTCGACATCCTCGGCCCCTTTCCCCGCGCAGTCGGGGTCTTTGAGTACTTGTACGTTGCAATCGACAAGTTCACAAAGTGGCCAGAAGTGGAACCAGTGAGAAAGGTGACCGCACAGTCAGCAGTCAGGTTCTTCAGATCGATCGTTTGCCATTTCAGAATCCCTAACAGTATCATCACCGACAACGGCACACAGTTCACAAGTCGCACCTTCATGCAGTACGTCCAAGACCTTGGCGCCAAGGTCTGCTTCGCTTCTGTTGCTCACCCGAGGAGCAATGGTCAAGCGGAGAGGGCCAATGCTGAAGTGCTGCGCGGGCTCAAGACAAGAACCTTCGACAGGCTGCACAAGTGTGGAAGAAACTTGATAGAGGAGTTGCCGGCGGCTCTTTGGTCAATCAGGACGACACCAAATCGAGCCACCGGACAGACACCCTTTGCTCTTGTCTATGGAGCAGAGGCAGTTCTCCCCACGGAACTCGTATACGGGTCTCCTCGAGTACTCGCTTACGACGAGCTCGAGCAAGAGCAACTGCGACAAGATGACGCACTGCTCCTCGAGGAGAACCGTCTCCAGGTTGCTGTACGAGCTGCTCGATACCAGCAAGCTTTGCGTCGCTATCATAGCCGCAAAGTCAAGGCCAGGAGTCTCGAGGAAGGCGACCTTGTTCTTCGGCGCGTTCAGTCCGCCAAGAACTCCAACAAGTTGACGCCGAAGTGGGAAGGCCCTTATCGGGTGAGACAAGTCACAAGGCCCGGCGCTGTCCGTCTTGAGACCGAAGAAGGCTTACCGGTGAGCAACTCCTGGAACATTGAGCATCTTCACAAGTTTCACCCATGAGGCACGGTTGCCGCGATCCGCTCCGGCAACCACCTTTTGTACAAGTCTTGCCGCTGTTGCATGTAAACCTTTGTACAAAGCCGGGCGCAGACCCCGTGCGTCAGTAAAACTTTTGTGCTTCGCACCATTTGTCATTTCATGCCTTTCCTTTTACTTGCATGTATCATCTGACACTTTGTGCAGCACGCATCCTCGGTGAGCAGTAACAAGCCGCAAGGCTCCATACTTGTGTTTCCTCCTCTTTTGCTTTCTCTCTTAAACAGAAAAAGTGTTCCTCGCGCACAAGTTTGCCGGGGGGGAAGGAGATAGTGGTATGGACCAAGTGTTGTTCAAGGAAGGAAAGCCTTGCCGAGAAGCAAAAAGAATACATAAGATAAGTTGACAAAGTTTGAACATTTAAAATTTCAAATTCTTAGTTGTCTTCCTTGAACAACCACGCTTTGTATGGAAAACCTGTGCGCGGAGGAACCTACCCGTGGCTAGCCGCACCCTTACTTTGTTTCGAGCACGCTCAACGGCTTAAGTGAGCTGCGACAAGTGTCGCGCCCTTACTTCGTTTTCGAGTTCGCTCAACAATCTAAGTGTGCTGTGACTAGCTGCGGCAAGGTTTCTTGCCGACAAGGGCATTGCCAGCAGGCTGCTAAGGGTCCCGCACTCAGCGCTCGCGGCAAGGGTCCCTTTGCCGGCAAGTTCCCTAAAAGCGTAGGGTGGAAGGCATACAAAGTGAAGGGACTAAGCAAGGGAGATAACACTGCATTGACTATCCAAAGTAAAGTTATATTACAAGATAACTTGCCATTATTCTAACCAATTACTACTCGTGACTTAATCGACAACGGCAAGGAAAGCAGGAAGAAGGGAGCCTAGTCTACACGGTCTCCGTCGACCCTCTTGATCTTGCCCGCCTTGGCCACAATATGGGCAACTTGTGCTTTCAACGCTCCTGGTCAGCTTCGGGCGGCAGGGTCCGGAGGACGTTGTTGAGGTTGATCCCGGGGTTGCGGTAGACGATCTTCGACAACACCCGCTCCATAGTACCCATGCAAAACCGGCGCGCCTCGTCAGCCAGCTGCGTGGGGATCTTCTCCCGTAGCTGCGCGAGAGCCGGCGCCACTCCTCTAAAGAACAGGCTCAGCTTGGCGCTGTGGGGGAGGCTCTCGTCGGGGGAGTACACGAGGTGCTCTGCCCTCAGCGCCACCATCTCCCTGTCGATGTTGGCGGCGGAGGCGACGAGCTCCTCGGTCCATTGCTCCACCGTTCGCTGGAAGTTGTTTTGCGAGACGGCGGCGCTATCCAACAAGGCCCTCTCAGCAGGGAGATCGTCCTTCAGCTTCGTCTCGCGGTCCCGGGCGACGTCAAGCGAGTCGGTGAGGGTGGAAATCTTCAGCTCCAAGTCTGCAATGGAGTCCTTGGCGTCGTTGAGCTCTTTGCCCTTCTCGGAGAGACGGACTTGCAGCTCCGAATTGGTGTGGGCGTCTTTCTCCCGCGCCACGTTGAGCGCGGCAACCCTGTCCTCGCTCGCCTTCAAACCCGTCTCCAACTGCGCCACCCTGGCCTCCAGATCCCTCTTGGCGGTCTCTGCGGCAGCAGCGGCGTCCCTCGCCTCCTGCAGAGCCCGGCCAATGGCCTGCTCGCGAGCGGTGAGGTCGCCCTCGTGGCTATCGAGGTCGACTTTCCGCTGGTTGAGCTCTCCCTCCCGCCGAGACAGATCCTCGGCGGCCAGTCGCTGCTGCTCCTCCACCTCGGCCTTCTCGAGGAGGAACGCTTGGTGTGCTCCGGCAAGCTCTTCGCGCTCCTCCGCCAAGTTCCGGAGGGCCGCCTGGTTGGCGGCACGGAGCTCCGCGGCCCGCTTCTCTAGATCAGCACCAGCCTTGGCAGCCAGAGCCTCCCGGGACTCCAACTTAGCTTGCCTGGCCCAGTACAAGCCTAGGAGTCGACGCAGGAGTTGCTCCTCTTCGGGCTCGTTGCTGCTGTCGGGCGTGTCGACAACCCTCAGCCCGGCGGAGGCGAGAACTTCTCCGTCGAAGGTCTCCCCCTCCGCGGGTGCCCTTGATGAGGATGCCCACGGGACTTGGATAAAGACCCCGTTGGCGGCCTCCAGATAGACGCCCGACCCAGCCGCGGGGGCGGAGGGGTCGGCGGCCGGCACAGCGTCCGGCGCTCCTGCGGCCTCAGGGCCACCAGTGCGGTCGCCGGTCCCTTCCCCAGCTGCCGCGTCAGCGGTCGGGGCAATCTCCTCGGCGGCTGGCTCGTCAGCGCCGGCCATTCCTTCTGCGGTGGTGGCGTCGCCAGCATCGCTGCGCACTTCCTCCCCGGCAATGGTCTCCGTCTCCATCGACTCCGAGGCAGGTGGATCTAACAGAAGAAAAAGAAAAGAAAGATCGTCAAGCAAATATCCAAAAAGAAGAGTTCAAAAGAAGGAGAGTACAAGGGCTACCTGCGCAGGCCTCTTCGGTAGCGGGGTCCCTCGCCGGGGAGTTCTCCCTTGGCGGCGTAGTAGAAGCCCCCGCCGGCGGAGGGCCGCTGGCGCCTTCCCTTGGCGGGGTGCTCACCCTTGTCGGGGTGCTCGCCCTTGGCGCGGTACTCGCCCTTGGCGGAGTACCCATCCTTGGCGGAGCGCTGTCCCTCGCTGGGGAGCTCATCCTTGGCGAGGAGGGTGGAACAAGCGGCTCGTCGGGGGCGGCCTCTTGGTGCTCCTGCGGCTGCGGTTCCGTTTCTGCACAAGACAACAGGCAAACGAGATGTTAGCAAGGACAAGTTCAAGCGCGCCCATCAAGCAGAAAAGTGAACAAAGGACTTACGCTGGGGGCTGCTCTCCGGAGCAGCAGGCTGGTCCGGCAAGCTTGTCGCTGGCGCGTCACCCGCCGCTGCGACGGGCTCGTCATCCTCGAGGTCAACCACAGGGATTTTGGCCCTCTTCGCCATCCTCTGGGTCAAGGTCCTGGAAACCAAACAAGATCAGAACCAAACAAGAGAAATCAAGACAAAAGCAACAGAAATCAAAGGAAATAGAAATTGCAAGTGCTTACTCTTCCTCCTCTTCATCGGAGCTGAGGGCGGAGAAGTCAAACTCCGCCTCGCGTGCTCTAGCGCGAGGAGCTGGAGGAGAAGGCTCCCTCGGGCGCTTGGCGGGCTCCGGAGCCGTGGGTTGTGAAGACCCCGCTCCGGTCGTCCCCGAGGACCGAGGGGCGGAGGGAGCACCAGAACCACTCCGGGAAGATCCCCCTCCGCTTGTCGCTCGGGCACGGGGCGCCTCCTTGACGACCTTGCTCGTCGTGGTGGCACGCATCGCACGATGCTTCGGCTGCTGTCGGGGCGCCGGTTGCCTCACCGTCTCAGTGGCCTTGCGGAGGCGCTTCTTCGGCTGTGGCGGAGGACTCGGTGGTGGCGGAGAGTTTTCCGAGGATGAGGAGGCGTCGTCGAGGTTCAGTGACCCGCCCGAGTCTTCGTCGGAATCGCCCGATTCGGCGTCCTCCTCGGCGGGCTCATTGGACTCAGTGCCTTGCCCGGCAGCCTCGCTCGTCCTGGCAGGCTCCCCGGCGAACTCCTCGGGCGCAATCTTCTACAGCTTGAGGATCTCTTCCTCCTCGGCTTGGCTCACCGCGTCCGCCGCTTCCGCTTCCTCCACGGTGTACCCAAACTCACCCGCGGCCGCCGCTGCGGCGGCCTCCTCCATCCTGTTGGCTATATATGCCACATCCCGGTCGGTGGTCGCCCGGGTGAGGCCCTTTTTCTCCTTGGGGTTGCGTGGCCGTTCAACCAGGCTGTCGAAGAAGGTCTGCACGGTCTCCTCTGAAGGCGTCAGCCAAGTAGGAACAACCCCGTGGGAGTCACACTCAGGCATTGCCGCACGGATGGCACTAAGAGCAGTATTGTTGCACAACGAAACTACTCCCCGGGACGGGGTGAACCACTCCTTGTGCTTGGGGTCATGTTTGAACAGCTCCCGGACCATCCCCTTGAGTTCCAAGACGGTGAAGTTATAATTCAGCCCGGGGCGCAGCCTCATGCGGTCTGCCGCGTTGCCGAACTCCCAGGCAGGCCTCTTCCTTTCCTGCAGAGGAGCAATGCGGCGGCGGAGGAAATCAGCCCCAACTTCACCTACAGTAAGGTTGGCGGCCCGGAGGCGAAGGATCCTAGTGAGGGCAATCTGCAGCTTGTCGTCCTCCGGGGCCAAGTCACTCCAATCCTTGCCGCGCACTATTGCAGTCCGGCGCGGCGAGGTAAACTGCTCGGGTTCATCTTCCATGACCCAGCACCAATCAGCCCTCCACTCTTTCCACTTGCCGCGGAGCTCTCCGATCAAGTACGCCTCCTTCTTGCCGAGCCTGAAGATCCAAGAGATACCGCCGGAGAGTGGAGACCCGGACTCTACTCTAGGTGTGAAGAAGTGGCGGAAGAGAGCTACGTTTGGGTGGACCCCGACATAGTTTTCTCACAGATGTGCGAAAACGGCCTAAGTGAGGACGGCATTCGGGGTGAAATCTAAGAGGTGGAATCCATATGTGTTCATCACATCGTAGAAAAACTCTGAATACGGAGGACAGAGACCGCAATGGAAGAACAGAGCAAAGTAGTGGTAACCTCCCGGGTACAGGTCGATGGCTTCGGCGGGGAGGACCCTGGTGCGTGGGTGAGCTTTCGTCTCCCTCGCCCAGAACAGGTAATACTTGTCCCGCAGCTCCCTCACGCCGAGCCTCGGCGGGAAGACCACCATCCTCCTCCGCATGGCTGCCAGCTTCGCCGCCTTGTCGGACTTCTCTTTCTTCGCTTTGTCGCTCTTCGCCTTGTCGCTCTTCGGGGCCATGGCGGGGACGGCGAGGGAGGTCGACGGCGCTGCGGATGCTGGAGACGGCGGAGGAAGGGTGGAGCTCGGCTCTCTGTCGACCTTTGGGGAGGCAGAGAGCGACGGGGGTTTCTGGAGATTGAAGACACAATGAAGGCAATGGGGGGAAACTGCCCCTGCTTCCTCTGCTTTTAAGGGGGAAGTGGGGGACGTTCCGCATTTTCCCATTAAAGAAACAGGCCACGATCTCTCCCACGACGCCGCAATCGACGCGTGCCGTTAGGGAGAGATGCGGCGGATACGGAGAGGGATACGGCGCGCCGTGGGCCGCGTGTGCCCGTGCACTGTTTTGGGCCTGGCCCAACAGCGCTCGGCACCGTGTGTGGCCCAGGCCCGGGGGCTCCTGTCGGTGTACTAAAGTAGGGGTACCTTAGTATCCCGACTTGTGCACGGGCAGTAGCAGCATCCCGTGGTCAGGCTCACCACGCGCCCGCCAAGGCCCACTCTAGATCCTTTGGAGCCATTCAAGAACAAAGTATTCAAGTTAAGAGACAAGACCCCGGCAAGAGGAGCTTGCCGGGAAGGCCGCACCAGGCTCAAGGTTATCATTCCAGCACAAGGCCCTGGCAAGAGGAGCTTGCCAGGAAGGCCAGAGAACAGCACCTCAGAAGATATGTCGCGGCGCATCATGCGCCCCGGCAGGACCCGGAGAGCGACAAGCTTCCGGGCCCGGCAACCTTGCCGGGGAAGGCTTACAGTGTGTGCCTGCGCTCCAGCTCATCTGGCCACGCGTCGCCCTGGGGCCCTTCCAGGGGCACGTGGCGGATGGTTGTGCAGCCTGGGGTACACGGTGGCGAGCCGCGGTGACGAGGCCATCGTCGTGGCGAACTGAGACGTCCGGGCGGACGCTTTTGGGGTGACGGCGACGGGCATTCAATGCCCTTGTCCCCCACCGTCAGGGTTAGGTATAGACCACTGTGCATACACTGTTCATGCACTGTTCCAACTACCACCAATTTTACACTTTTACCCTCATCTACGTTGACACATGTCGGTGACCCCTTTGAGCTATAAAAGGAGGCCCATGCACAACGTAGAGGGGGTTCGACTCTAGAAACTCGATCACTCCAACGCTCAGCGTAGCTAGTACTGTAGATCTTCAAGCTCCCGAGCTCAAGAACTCAATACATCTAAGGCAGGAGTAGGGTTTTACGCGTCCGCGCGGCCCGAACCTGGGTAAACTGCCCGCATGTGCCCCTCGATCTGCTCTTTGTGCTCCCTCCGCTCCCTTGCCATACCGTAGAAGGGGCTCCGGTCCCATAGGTGTTCGTGGGCGACCAGTTTCCCCGACAGATGGAGATCAAGGTGTCGCGCCGGTGACGAAGGTGATCATGACGATGCTTTGGAGATGGAGATCAAAATCACAAGATGATGATGGCCATATCATGTCACATATTTTGATTGCATGTGATGTTTATCTTATTATGCTTCTTATTTTGCTTAGAACGACGGTAGCATTATAAGATGATCCCTTACTAAATTTCAAGGTATAAGTGTTCTCCCTGAGTATGCACCGTTGCGAAAGTTCGTCGTGCCGAGACACCACGTGATGATCGGGTGTGATAAGCTCTGCGTTCAAATACAACGGGTGTAAGCCAGTTTTGCACACGCAGAATACTCGGGTTAAACTTGACGAGCCTAGCATATGCAGATATGGCCTCGGAACACTGGAGACCGAAAGGTCGAGCATGAATAATATGTAGATATGATCAACATAAGATGTTCACCATTGAAACTACTCCATCTCACGTGATGATCGGACATGGTTTAGTTGATTTGGATCACGTGATCATTTAGATGACCGGAGGGATGTCTATCTAAGTGGGAGTTCTTTAATTAATATGATTAAATTGAACTTCAATTTATCATGAACTTAGTCCTCGTAGTATTAGCATATCTATGTTGTAGATCAATAGCTCACGATGTTGCTCCCCGTTTATTTTTTATATGTTCCTAGAGAAAACTAAGTTGAAAGATGTTAGTAGCAATGATGCGGAATTGTTCCGTGATCTGAGGATTATCCTCATTGCTGCACAGAGAATTATGTCCTTGATGCACCGCTAGGTGACAGACCTATTGCAGGAGCAGATGTAGACGTTATGAACGTTTTGACAAAAGCTCGGTATGATGACTACTTGATAGTTTAAGTGCACCATGCTTTACGGCTTAGAATCGGGACTTCTAAAATGTTTTGAACGCCACGGAGCATATAAGATGTTCCAAAAGTTGAAATTAGTATTTCATACTCATGCCCGTGTCGAGAGGTATAAGACTTCTGACAGTACTTTGCCTACAAGATGGAGGAGAATAGCTCAACCAGTGAGCATGTGCTCAGATTGTCTGGGTACTACAATTACTTGAATCAAGTGGGAGTTAATCTTCCAGATAAGATAGTAATTGACAAAGTTCTCTAGTCACTATCACCAAGTTAGTAGAACTTCGTGATGAACTATAATATGCAAGGGATGATGGAAGGAATTCCCGAGCTCTTCGTGATGCTGAAGTCGGCGAAGGTAGAAATCATGAAAAAGCATCAAGTGTTGATGGTTAACAAGACCACTTGTTTCAAGTAAAGGGCAAAGGGAAAGAAGGGGAACTTCAAGAAGAATAGCAAGACAGTTGCTACTCCCATGAAGAAACCCAAGTCTGGAGCCAAGCCTGAAACTGAGTGCTTCTACTACAAGGGGACTGGACACTGGAAGCGGAACTGCCCCAAGTATTTGGCGGATAAGAAGGATGGCAAGGTGAACAAAGGTATATGTGATATACATGTTATTGATGTGTACCTTACTAATGCTCGTAGTAGTACCTGGGTATTTGATACCGGTTCGGTTGCTAATATTTGTAACTCGAAACAGGGACTACGGATTAAACAAAGATTGGCTAAGGACGAGGTGACGATGCGCGTGGGAAATGGTTCCAAAGTCGATGTGATCGCCGTCGGCACGCTACCTCTACATCTACCTTCGGGATTAGTTTTAGACCTAAATAATTGTTATTTGGTGCCAGCGTTGAGCATGAACATTATATCTGGATCTTGTTTGTTGCGAGATGGTTATTCATTTAAATCAGAGAATAATGGTTGTTCTATTTTTATGAATAATATCTTTTATGGTCATGCACCCTTGAAGAGTGGTCTATTCTTACTAGATTTCGATTGTAGTGATACACATATTTATAATATTGAAACCAAAAGATGCAAGGTTAATAATGATAGTGCAACTTATTTATGGCACTGCCGTTTAGGTCATATTGGTGTAAAGCGCATGAAGAAACTCCATAGTGATGGACTTTTGGAATCACTTGATTATGAATCACTTGGTGCTTGCGAACCATGCCTCATGGGCAAGATGACTAAAACTCCGTTCTCCGGAACAATGGAGCGAGCAACAGATTTGTTGGAGATCATACATACAGATGTATGTGGACCAATGAGTGTTGAAGCTCGCGGCGGGTATCGTTATTTTCTGAACTTCACTGATGATTTGAGCAGATATGGGTATATCTACTTAATGAAGCACAAGTCTGAAACATTTGAAAAGTTCAAAGAATTTCAGAGTGAAGTGGAGAATTATCGTAACAAGAAAATAAGAGTTTCTACGATATGATCGTAGAGGTAAAATATTTGAGTTAGCGAGTTTGGCCTTCAGTAAAAACAATGTGAAATAGTTTCACTACTCACGCCACCTAGAACACCACAGTGTAATGGTGTGTCCGAACGTCATAACCGTACTTTATTAGATATGGTGCGATCGATGATGTCTCTTATCGATCTACCACTATCGCTTTTGGGGTTATGCATTAGAGACAGCTACATTCACGTTAAATAGGGCACCATCTAAATCCGTGGAGATGACACCGTATGAACTGTGGTTTGACGAGAAACCTAAGCTGTCATTTGTTTAAGTTTGGGACTGCGATGCTTATGTGAAAAAGTTTCAACATGATAAGCTCGAACCCAAATCGGAGAAGTAAATCTTCATAGGATACCCAAAAAGAAACTGTTGGGTAGACCTTCTATCACAGATCCGAAGGCAAGGTCTTTGTTGCTAAGAGTGGATCCTTTCTAGAGAAGGAGTTTCTCTCGAAAGAAGTGAGTGGGAGGAAAGTAGAACTTGATGAGGTAATTGTACCTTCTCCCGAATTGGAAAGTGGAACATCACATAAACTAGTTCCAGTGATTCCTACACCAATTAGTGAGGAAGCTAATGATGATGATCATGAAACTTCAGATCAAGTTTCTGTTGAACTTCGTAGATCAACCAGAGTTTGTTCCGCATCAGAGTGGTACGGCAACCCAGTTCTGGAAGTCATGTTACTGGACCATGATGAACCTACGAACTATGAGGAAACGATGATGAGCCCAGATTCCGCAAAATGTCTTGAGGCCATGAAATCTGAGATGGGATCCATGTATGAGAACAAAGTGTGGACTTTGGTTGACTTGCCCAATGATCGGCAAGCCATCGAAAATAAATGGATCTTCAAGAGGAAGACTGACGCTGACGGTAATGTTAATGTCTACAAAGCTCGACTTGTTGCGAAAGTTTTTCAACAAGTTCAAGGAGTTGACTACGATGAGACTTTCTCACCCGTAGCGATGCTTAAGACTGTCCGAATCATGTTAGCAATTGCCGCATTTTATGAAATCTGGCAAATGGATAACAAAACTGCATTCTTTAATGGATTTATTAAAGAAGACTTGTATATGATGCAACCAGAAGGTTTTGTCAATCCTAAAGGTGCTAACAAAATGTGCAAGCTCCAGCGGTCCATCTATGGACTGGTGCAAGCATCTCGGAGTTGGAATATACCCTTTGATAAGTTGATCAAAGCATATAGATTTATACAGACTTGCGGTGAAGCCTGTATTTACAAGAAGTGACTGGGAGCACTACAACCTTTCTGATAAGTATATGTGAATGACATATTGTCGATCGGAAATGATGTAGAATTTTCTGGAAAGCATAAAGGAGTGTTTGAAAGGAGTTTTTCAAAGAAAGACCTTGGTGAAGCTGCTTACATATTGGGCATCAAGATCTATAGAGATAGATCAAGACGCTTGATAAGACTTTCGATGAGTACATACCTTGATAAGATTTTGAAGTTGTTCAAAATGGATCAGTCAAAGAAGGAGTTCTTGCCTGACTTGTAAGGTGTGAAGTTGAGTAAGACTCAAAGCCAGACCACGGCAGAAAAATATAGAGAGAATGAAAGTCATTCCCTATGCCTCAGCCATAGGTTCTATAAAGTATGCCATCCTGTGTACCAAACATGTTGTGTACCTTGCCATGAGTTTGTCAAGGGGGTACAATAGTGATCCAGGAGTAGATCACTGTACAGCGATCAAAATTATCCTTAGTAACTGGATGACTAAGGAAATGTTTCTCGATTATGGAGGTGATAAAGAGTTCGTCGTAAAGGGTTACGCCGATGCAAGCTTTGACACTAAATCCAGATGACTCTAAGTATCAATATGGATGCGTATTGAAAGTGGGAGCAATTAGCTAGAGTAGCTCCATGCAGAGCATTGTAGACATAGAAATTTGCGAAATACATACGGATCTGAATGTGACAGACCCGTTGACTAAACTTCTCTCACAAGCAAAACATGATCACACCTTATTACTCTTGGGTATTAATCACATAGCGATGTGAACTAGATTATTGACTCTAGTAAACCCTTTGGGTGTTGGTCACATGGCGATGTGAACTATGGGTGTTATTCACATAATGATGTGAACTATCGGTATTAAATCACATGGCGATGTGAGCTAGATTATTGACTCTAGTGCAAGTGGGAGACTGAAGGAAATATGCCCTAGAGGCAATAATAAAGTTGTTATTTATATTTCCTTATATCATGATAAATGTTTATTATTCATGCTAGAATTGTATTAACCGGAAACTTGATACATGTGTGAATACATAGACAAAATAGTATGTCCCTAGTATGCCTCTACTAGACTAGCTCATTGATCAAAGATGGTTATGTTTCCTAGCCATAGACATGAGTTGTCATTTGATCAACGAGATCACATCATTAGGAGAATGATGTGATGGACTAGACTAGGGAAAGGGTGGAATCCTACTCCCGATGGGAGTAGGACTCCCCTAGGGCGCACCATAGAGAGGGTCGGCCCCTCCCCTCCTCCACTCCTTTATATACGTGGGGAGGGGGCACCCCATAGACACACAAGTTGATTTGCAGGTCGTGTGTGGTGCCCTCCTCCAGAGTTACACACCTCGATCATATTGTTGCAGTGCTTAGGTGAAGCCCTGTGCCGGTAACTTCATCATCACCGTCACCACGCCGTCGTGTTGACGAAACTCTCCTGGGACGCTCAACTGGATCAAGAGTTCATGGGACGTCATCGAGATGAACGTGTGCTGAACACGAAGGTGCCGTACGTTCAGTACTTGGATTGGTTGGATCACGAAGACGTTCGACTACATCAACCGCGTCACTAGACGCTACCGCTTTCGGTCTACGAGGGTGCGTGGACACACTCTCCCCGCTCATTGCTATGCTTCTCCTAGATAGATCTTGTGTGACCGTAGGATTTTTTTTTGAAATACGTTCCCCAACAAGTATTGGGCCTTATTGGGCTTTAGTGGAAAGGAGAGAAGGGCCACAAGGGAAGGCAGCGCCCCCCCCCCCCATGGGCTCGTCCGAATTGGACTAGGAGGGGCGGCTCCCCCCTCTTTCCTTCTCCCTCTCCTCCTCCTTCCCTCTCTCCACCTCTTGGAAAAGGAAGGGGACTCCAACTAGGATTGGGAATCCTAGTTGGACTCCCCCTATAGGCATGCCCCTCCTAGGCCGGCCTCCTCCTCCTCCCTCCTTTATATATGTGGGCAGGGGGCACCCCAAAGGCACAACAGACAATCTATTAGCCGTGTGTGGTGCCCCCCTCCACAGTTACACACCTCGGTCATATCGTTGCAATGCTTAGGCGAAGCCCTGCGTCGGTAACTTCATCATCACCGTCATCATGCCGTCGTGCTGAAGAAACTCTCCCTCGCCCTCAACTGGATCAAGAGCTCGAGGGACGTCATCGTGCTGAATGTGTGGTGAACACGGAGGTGTCGTACGTTCGGTACTCGGATCAGTTGTATCGTGAAGACGTTCGACTACATCAACCGCGTTACTAAACGCTTCCGCTTTCGGTCTACGAGGGTACGTTGACACACTCTCCCCACTCGTTGATATGATTCTCCTAAATAGATCTTGCGTGATCATAGGCATTTTTTTGAAATACTACGTTCCCCATCAGGGACTACTTTAGGGACCACAAATGGGGGACACAGAGCACCCGGACAAAAACATACGGGGCAAACCATAGCTACACAAGGAAAAAAGCTAAAATAAAAAGGGGAAATTATCTAATTTGCCAACAGGGGTAAGAAAAATTGAACAACCTAGAGTAACTATAAAACATAAAAAATATTTTAATTATAGTTCAAACTATAATGGACATGAAAAAAGAAAAATTAAGAATTCATTCCTACTACATGCATATATCTTCGAAAAAGTCAAGAAACTTCCCGTAATTCGTGATTATAACTATAGAAATTGCATAATCATGAAACTAAACTTGCATACATTGCTCAATAGCAAAAGTGGAATTATACCATGTAGATAAACAAAAAAATCAGATCTTATGATAGCACATCAACATGCTATTACTACAAAGATTCAAGAAACAAAAACATACATCACTAAAAAGCTTGAAAACTGAACTCATGCATCACTAAGCATTATCACTTAACTATAAAAATCAGAGGCATTTGTTATGAACATAACAATCTCAATAGCATAGTGATTACTGCAAATGTTCAAGTAACAAAACATGCACCACTAAAGAACTTGAAAAACAATACTAATGCAACATTAGGCATACATTTAACAGTATATCTGTTATATTAAATTTGCACACACATTACTAAAGCAAAAAAAACTATAAACCTAAAAATTCTACCTAAATTACTGAAGCAACCAAAAGCAAATATAAAAGAGGAATTTAACGGCATACAACAGAATATGAAAAGAACAAAAATACTACAAATGCAAACATGCTATATAAAAGGGGAATTTAACGGTATACTAACAAGAAGTATGAACAAACATACCTTTATATACAGAAACCAAAACTACAAAGCATCAGCATACTAAAAAAGCTAAGAAATAAGGATAGTTAAAAACTTAATATCACAGAACCTAGAAATAGCGTCAGATTAGCAATATACACACAAAAGATTTGACCTTTCTACAAAGGAAAAGATAAACTAAATAACCCTTAACAAACACAAATTAGAGAAAATCTGAAGAAGCCCTAATCAATCAAAAATTAGAGCAAATCTAAACACTACAAAAATAGCCTAATTGAAGCATGATAGACAAAGAACCCTAAACACACTAATCTAAATAAACCCTAACCAGACAAAAAATAGGGCAAATATGAAGAATACAAAAACCATGACCCAATAATGATAAACAAAAACCTTAACCATCTACTCGTTCTACCACAAAAACAAAAGAACCTAACCTGGCAAACATTGGAGCAAATCTGAAGAACAGAGAAACATACTACAACAAACCCAAATTGTCAGGGATATTACTACCAGGTATAACCGACCAGGAGGGTCCGGTTTAAGTTAACAAGATTGTATTACCAGAAGCCCAGCTTAGTATGGAGTACGAGGCTATAGCCCAGAAGGCTTAGAGCCCATACAATAGGGCCCATAACTTGTAAACCGTCATATTATGTAAACTTGGGATGTAAGGTAGAAAGAGTAGAGACCGAGGCGGACACGATTATGAGCCGGCCTCGGGACTCTGTAAACTGGACCGGGCGTCACCTCTTATATAAAGGGACGACCCGGCGACGGTTCGGAAGAAGAAACAACAACTCGAGACACAGGCAAAGCGGATTCGCTCCCTGGTCATCGAAGCCCAAGAAATACCACACCAAACTAGACGTAGGCTTTTACCTTCATCGAAGGGGCCGAACTAGTATAAAATCCATGTGTCCTCCGTCCGCTTTAACCCCTTTAAGCTAACCCATAGCGATGGCCTCACGACTAAGTCCTTTTACTAGGACATCTGCCGTGCTAAATCCACGACAGTTGGCGCCCACCGTGGGGCTATCGCACGATGGTTTTGAGTTCTTGAAGGGCAGCTTTGAAGGGCTCAAGGGCTACGCAGTGGGCCGGATGACTAAGAGTCGTCGCGGCCGGATCTACATCGACGATGCAGGCTAGGGCCCCTAGGCCGATTCAAGTCGAATACGGGTACCGGGTCCCCTTTGGCGGCATCCACGTCTTCATCGGCAAGATCGGAGAACCGGGCCCTGAGCCAGACACCTTCCCCAACATCGTCGAGTCGGCTCAGCGTGCGAGACCTGCCCGGATTCAGCCCGCCGTGAAGCACGTCTTCGTTGGAGCAGTGCATGGAGTACAAGCCGAGGACGGATCGGACTCCGGCGGCGAGACCGTTATTTATTCTGGCGACGAATCTTTGTCCGGAGAGACCGAATCTTTGTATCTGTTGCAAGACGGTCGGTCTGAGGGTTGTTCCGACGGTGACAATGTTCCGGACTCCCTCGATCCGCCAAACAGGGTTGCTGTTTTCATGGCCGGATCACAATCCATGCAGCAGCCCTCAACGACAGGGGCGTTAACCTCAGAGGCAATGGGAGCTAGAGCTGGAGACCTTCCCCCATCGCCCTCTGATGTTCTATCCACCTTAGTCGACACTTTGACAGCGCTGGCAACAACAGAAATAGCTCAGGCCGACAAGGAGCGGCACGATGCACAGATCGCTCAGGTGAAGAGCCGGATTGAGCAAGCCAAGTTGGATATGGCTGCGGAGAAAGCTAGGACGGGTACAAGGCAGGCAGAGCTGGATTCTCAAGCTTTTTGGCTCAGGTTAGATCAGAACGCCTCATAGGAGGTAATGTGGAGAAGACAACGATCTCGTTTGCCGCCGGTTTATGAGGCGAGGAATCTCTTTAGCACGCCAGGCGCAGGAACCAGTAACCATCCAGAGGTAAACCGGGGAGGAGCGCCAGGAACAGGCGTGTCGGTTCAGCCACCGGCCGCAGAGCCAAATCACCAAGTTGTGCCGACCCAGCATGTGCCCACCCCTCCCGGACATTATTCTAATCCGTTGGATAACATAGTTGCTGCCGCTTCACGACTGGCCACCCTTCCCATTGAAGGAACCTCCCCCATAGCAGTGGAGGCACGACAGGCCAAGGAGTTGTTGGACACAGCGTTAACTCAGCAACAAGATTATTCATATAGCCGAGAGAGGATTCATTCAACCCCTCGCCCGTGCCGGAGTTATACAAGGCGTCTGGATGAACCGGCTGTATCAAGCAGCGCACGAAGGCGTCACCGGCAGAGGCAAGATAACCCGGAAGGAGAGGAAGCACATGCACAAGAGGTGGTGGATCAGGCCCGGCACACTGCCCTGTACGATGCCCGTCAGGCGACACCGGTTCATCCCACCGCCACAGTCGAACCGGGATTCATGTCCAGTTCCCTGGGTGTACAGCGCCTCATCCCCGCTTTACAAAACGTGAAACTACCCAAAGATTTCAAAGGTCCGCGCAAGGTGCCCAACTACACAGCGGATCTTGCTCCGGAGGCATGGGTTGAGAGTTATGAGATGGCAATGGAGATGCTTGATGTGGACGAAACAGCATGTGCTAAATACTTTACAATGATGCTTGAGGGCACGGCCCGGACATGGTTAAAGGGTTTGCCACCTAATTCCATCGGATCATGGGGTGAATTGCGGCGCCGGTTTATCAATAATTTCAAAGACATGTGCAAACAGCCGATGTTTGATGTTGATTTAGCGGCATGCGTTCAAGGAGAGCAAGAGTCCACAAGCAGTTGGGTACGTTGAGTCTCCGAAATCTTGCACTCCTCCAATAGCATCAACCCAAGTACAGCGATAGTAACCTTGGAAGGCAATTGTCGGTTTGAATCTTTGAGGCAGAAGTTGGGACGGCTCAAACGTGATTGCAACGACATGAGAACACTCATGGGCACTTTGGTGAAATATGGAGATTCTGATAACACCAAGTATCTAGACGCAGATGGAGACAAGTCAGGGAAGGCGAGCAAAAACGGTAAACTGCCGCAGATCAAACCGGCGGGCCAAGGATACAATGGCAAGCGTAAAGCGGAAGGCGGCTCAGACTTTGTGGCCAATACCAACGTTCAGGACAATGGACAGCGCCGCAAGGGTAGACCGCCCCACGCAACGGGAGGCCGCCTATTAATCTAGAGCGCCAGCTGAACATGCCTTGCCCAAAGCACGGTACAGCGGAAAACCCGGCTACGCATCTCTGGAAAGACTGTTTCATCATGCAGGAATTTATGAAGCAGACTAAGTATGATCACGGGACCCCCCTGCGAATCAGGCCTCGGTTTTCAGGGTCCGGGTTATCAAGGTGGTGGATCCGGTTCAGGATACCACGGCGGTAACAATAACCACAATGGGAACAATCAGCATCAGCATAACCAGCAGCATGGTCAGGGCGGATACAACAACCAAGGGAACCAACAGCGTCAGCAGCAGCAGCAATCCGGATATCAGAATAATCCGAAGGAGCTGAGCAGTGGGTAGTATCACGTCTTCACCGCGAGCTTATGCAAACGGGATCAAAAGGTTTTGAAGAGAGCAGTGCATTCTGTTGAACCGGCGATACCACGTTTTTTGCGTTGGTCTGAGCAACCCATTGTGTGGAGCAGAGAGGATCACCCACCCCGGGTTGATAATCCGGGTCAGTTGGCTCTGGTGGTGGCACCACAGGTGGGTGGTTACAAGTTCACCAAAGTGCTTATGGATGGAGGCAGCAGCATCAACATCCTTTATTATGAGACTTTTCGGCGCATGGGGCTGACAGATAAAAAGCTCCGACAGTCCAATACAGTGTTCCATGGGGTGGTACCCGGAAAATCAGCTTATCCAGTTGGCAAGATTGATTTGGAGGTCACCTTTGGAGATGAGCATGACTCTAGATCAGAGACTGTGACCTTTGAGGTTGTGAAGATCAGGAGACCATACCACGCATTGTTTGGGCGGCCGGTTTACGCCAAGTTCATGGCTAGATGTCTATTTACAGCTTAAGATGCCATGCCACAAGGGGACTATTACGGTTCATGGGAGCCGTAAAATTGCATTGGGGTGCGAGGAAGGAGATGCAGCTTATGCTGAGACGGTTTGTGCTACGGAGGAGCTGAAATTCTATAAGGACAATGTTGATCCGGCGGATATGTCCCCGCTGAAGAAGCCAACTACAGAGCATGATCCGGCGTTGAAGTTCAAATCTGCTGAGGAGACTAAGCAGGTGGACTTTGTTCCGGGCGATTCATCCAAGCAGTTCACTATCAGCGCCAACCTAGACCCCAAATAGGAAAGCGCGCTCATCGAGTTCATCCGTGAGAACCGGGATATCTTTGCGTGGAAACCTTCTGACATGCCAGGTATACCGAGGGAACTCGTTGAGCACAGTCTTAATATTGATCCTAAGTTTAAACTGGTCAAGCAATACCTGCGCCGCTTCAATGAGGAGAGGCGTAAGGCTATCGGAGAAGAAGTGGCTAGGCTCTTGGCTGCAGGCTTTATAGTTGAGGTATTTCATCCAGAGTGGTTGGCTAATCCGGTGCTAGTACTGAAGAAAAATGGAACTTGGAGGATGTGTGTTGATTATACAGACTTGAACAAAGCTTGCCCAACTGATCCTTTTGCTCTCCCCCGTATTGATCAGATTATTGATGCTACGGCAGGATGTGAGCGGCTAAGTTTTTTGGACGCATATTCAGGTTATCACCAGATCAAGATGGCAGTTAAGGACCAGGAGAAGACAGCTTTAATAACTCCTTTTGGAGCCTTCTGCTATGTATCTATGCCATTCGGGCTCAAGAGTGCCCAGGCAACCTACCAGCGTTGTGTGCAGAACTGCCTACAAGGGCAGATTGGAAGAAATGTCCATGCATATGTTGATGACATTGTGGTGAAATCCAGGAAGGAGGAGACACTGGTAGAGGATCTAAAGGAAACCTTTGACAACCTCCGAGTTTACAAAATGATGCTTAATCCGGAGAAGTGCGTTTTCGGTGTTCTGGCAGGCAAGCTCCTGGGGTTCTTAGTGTCAAACAGAGGGATTGAAGCTAATCCGGAGAAGATCAAGGCGATCATGTCCTTGGCTAAACCGGTGTGCATCAATGATGTCCAACGCGTGGCGGGCCGTATTGCAGCACTGAGCCGGTTTACCAGCCGTTTGGGGGAGAAGGCAATCCCGCTTTATCAGATGATGAAGAAAACAGACCGTTTCGTTTGGAGCAATGCTGCTGATGCTGCGTTCGAGGATTTAAAGAGGCAATTGGCAGAGCCGCCGGTCATTGCTGCCCCGGTTGATAATGAGCCGCTGCTGTTATATGTGGCCGCCAATGCCCGTGCAGTAAGCGTCGCCATTGTGGTGGAGCGCAAGGAAGCAGGCAAAGAATATTCGGTTCAGAGGCCGGTTTACTATATCAGTGAAGTGCTCATTGAGTCGAAACAGAGCTATACGCATTGGCAGAAGCTGGTATATGGAGTGTTCATGGCAAACCGGAAGTTGAAGCACTATTTTCAGGGCCACCCAATCACCGTTGTCAGTTCAGCTCCGTTAGGGGATATAATCCAGAACAGAGAAGCCACTGGCAGAGTTGCAAAGTGGGCCATTGAGCTTAGCCCGCACGGGTTAAAGTATGTACCCCGTACTGCTATAAAGTCCCAAGCACTAGTGGATTTCATTAATGATTGGACAGAGTTGCAAGCACCTGAGGAGAAGCCGGATCATACATATTGGACTATTCACTTTGACGGTTCAAGACAGTTGGAAGGCTCAGGGGCTGGAGTCGTGTTAACTTCCCCACGAGGTGATAAGTTCCGCTATGTCCTCCGTTTAATGTTCCCTTGTACTAACAATGCTGCTGAGTATGAAGCTCTCCTCCACGGTCTGCGGATGGCCAAGGAGATGAACTTGAGCCGGGTTAAGTGCTTTGGTGATTCAAATCTGGTGGCACAACAAGTATCTGGCAAGTGGGACTCCAAGGATCCGCTCATGGCAGCATATTGACGAGAAGTAGACGCTGTTGCTGGATATTTCAAAGGATATCAGGCGGACCACATAGACCGGCGAAAGAATGAAGCAGCTGACGCGTTAAGCCGGCTGGGTTCTAAGCGTAAACCGGTTCCACCTAATACCTTTTTGGATGAGTTGCATAATCCGTCGGTACAGGTACTTTCAGAGGAGGATTTGGATGTTCCTGATCCGGAAGCGCAATTTGTTGCAACACTTCATGTCATTCCGGATTGGACACTCCCCTACTTGGCATACCTGAACCGAGGTGAGTTACCAGAAGACAAAGTTGAGGCCCGGCAAATAATCCGACGGTCCAAATCTATGACTATCGTCAATGGAGAACTTCATCGTCGCAGCGTTTCTGGAGCGTTTCAGCGGTGTGTGTCATCAGAAGAAGGCTGTGATATTCTTTGAGAGATTCATGAAGGGGATTGTGGTCATCACGCCGGTTCAAAATCTTTGGTGGCTAAAGCTTTTCGTCATGGGTTCTGCTGGTTGACGGCTCATACCGACGCAGAGGACTTGGTCAGAAAATGCGATGCTTGCCAGAAATTCTCGTGACGTGCTCATGTACCGGCGCAGGAGCTGCGGATGATCCCAATTACTTGGCCGTTTGCGACTTCGGGGCTTGATATGGTTGGACCCTTTAAGAGATCCCAAGAACAGAAAACCCACCTATTGGTAGCAGTGGATAAGTTTACAAAATGGATTGAAGCGGAGCCTGTCAATAAGTGTGATGCAGCAACAGCGGTTCAGTTCATCAAAAAGGTGATTTTCCGGTTTGGCTTTCCACACAGTATTATAACTGATAATGGCACCACTCTATCCAAAGGAGCTATGGAGGAATTCTGTCAACGTGAGCATATTCGTCTTGATGTTTCATCAGTAGCTCACCCTCAATCTAATGGCCAAGCTGAAAGAGCAAATCAAGAGATCTTGAGAGGCATCAAACCCCGGCTTATGGTTCCTTTACAGAGAACACCGGGTTGTTGGGTGGAGGAATTGCCTTCTGTCTTATGGAGCATCAACACTCCATAGGGTACACGCCTTTCTTCATGGTATATGGAGCAGAAGCGGTCCTCCCTAGTGATATCCGGCACGACTCGCCGCGGGTGGCGGCTTATGTTGAAGCGGACAACGAACAAGCAAGACAAGACGGCTTGGACCGGCTGGACGAGGAATGGGACACGGCAGCAGCTCGATCAGCAATTTATCAACAAGACCTGCGCCGGTACCACAGCCGCCGGGTTAAGACTAGGATGTTTCAGGAAGGAGATCTGGTACTCAGGCTCATCCAGGACCAGACAGATATGCACAAGTTATCCCCACCTTGGGAAGGACCCTTTGTGGTCAGTAAGAACCTGCACAATGGATCATACTACCTCGTCGACGTTCGAGAACATAAGGACTCACGCACGGCGGAGGAGGAGACCAAGCAGCCGTGGAACATCGCTCTTCTTCGACCTTGCTATACTTGAGCCATCGGCTCCGCTTTATGTACAATGTATATATTATGATTAATAAAATAAACTGGCGCTCCTGGTAAACCAGGGAATCAGCCATCTTTTTCACAAAGAGTGTCACATGGGGGCTTCCGTGCAAGGAAGCTTTCCATGGCCTCTTAAACCGGCGCCCTTGACAAAATCAAGGAATCAGCCGTCTTCTCTGCACAAAAGAGTATCACATGGGGGCTTCCGTGCAAGGAAGCTTTCCATGGCCTCTTAAACCGGTGCCCTTGATAAAATCAAGGAATCGGCCGTCTTTTCTATACAAAACAAGAATCACATGGGGCTTCCGCGGGCAAGGAAGTTTCCCATGGCCTCTTGAACCGGCGGCGATATGAAGCCCATCATAAGAGCACTGATCTGGTTGCTTCGGCAATTTCCACATGATGATGAAGGGGCAAAAGAGGGTTTGATGCCTAGCACGACTCAAACATATGCCCCGACGAGCAATGCTCACACGCTACCTGGGGGCTCTCAGCGAGTTGACAACCCTTGTAGTGAACACGGCTTGGAAGCCCGGTGTATACACCTAAAACCCCGGATTAACCTGCCTGCATCAAGTAAATCGCGCCATCCAGGTAAACCTGGTATGACCCGTCGAACGTATCACAAGTCAATCCTTCGGGACCCTGAACTTCGTCACGTTAAATTGACGATCATCAAGTGATTACCCAAGCCAAAAAATTTATGAGATTTTGAACATTGGGTAGCTGTTGACATTGATGATTTGGTTAAAGATTGCGGATCATCTTGACAGGCTTTGCTAAAATGGTTAATGACAGTAGCCTGGCAGCTCATAAAAAGCCTCGAATTTGGAGCCTGGCAGCTCGTAAAAAGCCTCGACTACATGGTCTTATTTGCCTAAAAACTTTATTTTTCATTTTTTATGTTTACACAAATCTTTATCATCAAGGTCATTGGTTTTTCAACCAAGTCCATTGATTCAAGACAGAACAGCTGCAAAGTTGTCACTACAGAGCTATAGTCTGGGTCATGAACACCAGTACTAGTTAAACCGGCATTCAGCACAACCCGGATTGGCCTTCATGGTAAACCAACAAGAGCCAAGTAAGTCCTCAACACTCATGCTTTGGATTGGTCCGGCTGGGTTAAGGTTTATATATACACTTAATCGCAGGTACGACGCGTGTTTCTATTTTTACACAATTCAAGTTGTTAAATTAGATCATGTGTTTGGGCAATATAACCCGTCCGGTGGTAAACTGCCAGGGCATTCTTAGCATTGTTTATGCAGATACAGGTAAACATAAATTGTTGACACATTGCAAGCAGGAGATAATCTAGAAGTTGCCAATCAAAATAATGCCATGAAGGATAACAGTGGGACAAAGACAGTATCTCAACTATTCTATTACAAGGCACTTGCAGGCCCAAAAGAATATCAATTTGTTGCAAAGTATTCAACACATAAGATTAAACCGGAGCCGGTTTAGGATTCTTCCTCGGCTCGCTGTGAAGACTGAGGGTTAGCTTGCTCCAGGTCTTCGTCGACTTCTGGCAGCTGCTGGAAATCAGGAGTGCTCCAGTCAATCTTGGCAAGGGCGCGGAAATATACTTCATCGTTTATGAGTTCTGACGGTTCAATGTCAGGAGGGAAGGTATGCTTACGAACGGGTGGAATCAGATTTTCGGTGTCATAAATCGGCCGCTCCACCCGCGCATTCTCTAAGTCGTAACCCGGATGATATCTCGTTAAGTCTGCTTCATCAGTAGCTTACTGGCAAGAGCGCGCATATCTTTGGTTAAAGCGCGAAGGTCTTCAGCAGAGAAGGCCGACCGGTCTTCTTTCATGCTGGGATAACCATTCATGGCCTCCGCCGGATCAAAATCGGGAACCCATGCCTTGGCCCGGGTTAATGCCATGAGAGAGCCAGCTCTTGCAGAAGATTTTTTCACTTCAACAAGTCGGGTAGGCAAGAGGGATAATTTCTCCAGAGTACCTTGGACGGTGGTCGGCGCCGGTTTATTGTGCGACATGGCACTGATGATCCTCTGAGCACCGGAGTAGAGTTGTTCCACCAAGGTATAAGCAGCTTTCAGTTTCCTCCGTACATCATCCCCAAGATGAGTCACGCGCCTCCCTGTGTACAAGTGATGAGTTAAGCCGGAGCAGTATAAGATTGCAAGGATAAGGCATATGAAAACAAATACTCACCGAAGATGGCAGATGTCATATCATCTATATGTTGCTTTAACCCGGATAACTCCTCTGTCACCGGGTTAAAAGCAGCCTCCGCATCCTTGGCTCTTTTCTCTAAAGCAGCCCTCTGTACCTCCCAAGTGGACCGCTCCGCTTCAAAATCTTTTTTGAGCTTCTCCATACTCGCTAAAGCAAGGGAAAGCTCCTCCTTGGTTTTAGTTAAAGCAGTCTCTTGAAAGGCCAGGTTATTCTGGAGCTCAGTTGTCTCCGAAGCCCTCCGGTTCATGTCAGCCTGCAGAAAACAGAAATTGTTAGAAGAACAGTTCAATCAAAAGTCTCAAGCACATAACAATTTATGCACTCGACACTTGGGGGCTAATGTATAATTGAAGTGAAAGAAAGCAACTTTTTCAAACAAGTCCCGAGCACATAACAAAGTTATATCCTTGGCACTTGGGGGCTAATGTAAGGTCATTCTCAAACATGGAAGAAGTCCCGATTCACCCGTAATGGAGTAAACCGACCCTTGGGGGCTATATAGGCAAATCAAGCTATTCCAGTTAATCTATCAAAGTCCCGGTTCATCCTAAAGGCTAAACCGGCACTTGGGGGCTACTATGGCCTAATGGTACAATTGCAAAGATACAAGCAGAAATGAAAGGCAAAGGGAAAGAAGTTACCTCATATTTTTCCTTCATCATGTTTACTAAACCGGCCTCGTGGTCGCGACTGGTGAAGAGCTGGTTTAGATACCCAGAGTGGAGCTCCTGGGCACTGAGCTGGGCATAACTGGACAAGTCAGTGCTCCATTTTCCCTTGTCTTTCTGAAGAGCTTCCTCCTTGGCAGTATGTCTGGCCAAAATAATAGGCTCCGCGGGAGCAGTAAAACCTATCTCAGTTATCTCAACATCTTCTGTCGAGGCAGCAGTTGGCCTGGGGGGATCATCGGTGCGCACCGGACTAACAAGAGCCGGGCTAGCCCGAGAATGACTAACCCGGACAGGGCTGGCCGGTTCATCAGCGTTCTCCATGGTGTCGCCCCCCAGAGCAGCAAGATCTTCTTGGTCCATTGGGGAAGGATCATTGAGTGGAACCTCAGCGTTCTCTTCCAGAGAATTGGCAGCTTCAACATCCTCTGCCAGTTCAAAAGTGTTTCCGACTGCTGGTTGATACGTCCAAAACGTATCTATAATTTCTGCTTGCTCCATGCCACTTTTGGGTGATATTGCTATGATATTCATACACTTCCATACACTTTTGATCATATTTGGACTAACTTACTAATCCAGTGCACCCCAGTGCCAGTTTCTGTTTTCGGCTGTTTTTGTATTTCAGGTTTTCACGTTTCGAGAACTGCCCAGAAAAATCTAGAAAAATTATATAAAAAATCAGTGATCCGGAAACAACACTACGTCCGAAGGGCAGCCTGGGGGGCCCACCAGGGCTCCAGGCGCCCTGGCGGCGCCCCCCCCCCCCCTGGGCCGCGCCGGGGGGCGCCTGGGCCCCCCGAAGCTCCCCCGATGTCCTACTTTGGCATATATTTAAAGGGTCCTCCGAAACCCTCAGAAGAGGAACTCTTTTCGCGATCCCATCTCTGTTCCGCCGCCGCCGCCGCTTCCAAGATCGGGAGCACCAGGAGAACTCTTCCCGGCACCCTGCCGGAGGGGAGGATCATCACCGGGAGCTTCTCCACCACCATGGACGCCTCCCGGATGACTCGTGAGTAGTCTCCCTTGGACCATGAGTCCATGACCAGTAGCTATGTGATGTTCTCCTCCCATTCTTGTGCTTCACTAATTAGTCCTCGTGAGCTGCCCTACATGATCGAGGCACCTATGTAATCCTTATGTTGTTGCTATGTTGAGTTTGTTGGGATCCGATGGATTATGAGATTATGTTCAGATTGATCTTGAGTAATATATTTGATCTACCTCTTTTATATTTTTGTTCATAAGTAATTCTTGCATGTTCTCCGTTGTTATTTATTGCCTTGGCCGAGTAATAGGTAGTGACTCCAAGAGGGAACGTTATGCTCGATTGTGGGTTCATGCCCCTCGATGACTAGCTTGAGTGACAGAAACATGAGTCTAGGGGATGTGCTGTTGCCACAAGGGGGAAAACAACGGTGCTTGTGCCCGCGGGTGCAAGGATTGTTTACTTTACGCAAAGTTCTTTTAATGCAGTTGTCTATTGCATTGAGTTTACACTATGGGTGGGACTCGCAACTTAATACCAGCGAGATGTTCTGGATAGATATCTCAAGGTGGATGATTAGTAGTAGGCATTGATGGATTTCGGTCTACTTACTTTGGCGTACCGCCCATGCTTTGAACCTCAACCTTTCTTGCAATGTAGTCAGCATTGGTTTGCGTTCGTGGTCCTGTCAATTGCCCAGCTGTAATTTGTTTACCTCACATAGTTGTTTTATCGTCTTTTGGGAGAGAGACATCACTAGTGAACATCATGAGACTCCGGTCCATATTACCGTCATTGATCACACCCGCTATTTACTTTCCGTATTATTTACTATTGCAAAACACTATCTATCACTACTATCATTGCTTTTAACCCTTTGTGAACTACAAGGCCGGAGGGATTGACAACCTCTCTGTACTCGTTGGGAGCAAAGTTATTTGTATCTGTGTGCAGGTCCACGTTTATTGCTACTAATCTGGCGCCGTAGTAGTTGACACCTACTTGTTGAACCTAGGAGTCTCTGGGGATTCGATCCTTGGCATATTTGCTAAGGGAAAACACTTCTACTTACTGCATCTTACACCTTCCACTTGGGGTAACCAACGAGGGGTTCGAGGCCCATCAAGGAGTATTTTCTGGCGCCGTTGCCGGGGACTCCACTCTTCAGGATAGGGGAGTTGCATGCTATCTTTTACCTTTGCTTTTTAGTCTTGTTAGTTTACCTTTCAGTTTTTGCTTTAGTACCTTTTTATCGAAAATCACAAAAATAGTTATCTTGCTTACTTGCTATTATGGGTTCTACCAAAAACACTAAATGGGAGGAGTACACCCCTTCTTCCATTACCCCGATTACCACTGTCGGGACTTACAAAAGTAATAAAACTTGTGATTATATTAGTCTTGACGGAGGGTTATGCCCATGGCATGGTCTTCCAAGAAAAGAGTATGAGCCTCAGTTTAAAATTGCTCCTAAGCTTCCCCAAACTTGGGAAGATGTTCAAACTCTTATAATATAGAGCGAATTAAACGAAGAGGATGACACTACAATTCTGCCCACTAATGATAAAATTGATTTTGATAATTGTAGTATTTCAGAAGTTGTCACCTTTCTACAAGGAATGGCTAAAGATCCCCACACTAGCACGCTTAATCTTGCCTTCACAGAGCATGTCACTAATGCTCTCATGAAAGCCAGGGAGGAGAAACTTAGAGTAGAAGCCTCCATACCTAGAAAGCTAGAAGATGGTTGGGATTCTATGATTAAAATTAAGATAAACAACTTCTCATGCTATGCTTTATGTGATATTGTAGCTAGTACTTCTATTATGCCCAAAAGACTTTATGATATGCTTAAATTGAAACCTTATGATTCTTGTTCTTTTGGTGTTCGTCTCGTTGATTCTTCCATAAAGAAACCTTTGGGGAGGATCGACGATGTTCTTATCGTTGTCAATGATAATTATGTGCCCGTTGATTTCACTATTATGGATATTGAATGTGATCCTTCTTGTCCAATTATTTTGGGACGTCCCTTTTTGCGCACCGTTGGTGCTGTCATTGATATGAAAGAGGGTAATATAAAATTTCAGTTTCCTCTCAAGAAAGGGATGGAACACTTCCCTCGTAAGAAGATCAATTTACCTTTTGAGTCCGTTGTACGGGCTAGCTATTCTTTTACTCTTGATAAAACTTGATCTATGCATTATGCCTAGCTTAAAGGCATAAAAGAAAGCGCTTTTGGGAGGCAGCCCACATGAATAAATTTTTTGTTTTTGTTGTGTCTTGATGTTGTTTACTGCTGTAGCATCATCATTGTATCTTTTCTTTTCATATTTGTGCCAAGTATAGCCTCCGATTGCTAGAAAGTTCAAAAGTTGTGAGGTGCTGTCCAGGAAACAGATTCTGTCCTTGGATATAAAAATTCTTATAAAATCACCAGATCATCTTTTTGGTCTGAATTTTTTCGACAGCGTTCTCTATATAATTGTCTTTCGTGCATCTGTTCTGAGTTTTTTGATTTGAGTTGCAGAAGTATCCCGAACAGATCAATTACTGCCTGCTGTTCTGTTTTTCACAGATTCTGTCCTGTTTTGCCTTACCTTCACTTTGCAAATCAAGAGCTTGCTTTTTCTTTGCAAAAACCTTTTGGCAATCTTGATAAACAGTAGAACTTCAAGAATATCTTTATTTCCAGCAAGGTATAATTATTTTATTAAGGGTACTAACCTCGCTAATCAGATTATGATGAGTTATGTATGAAGGGAGTTTTCAAGTGTGCGGGGAAAGATGATAAAAAAGATTCAGGAGTGTCAAGCGCTCAAGCTTGGGGATGCCCCCGTGCACCCCCAAGAAATATTCAAGGAGACTCAAGCGTATAAGCTTGGGGATGCCCCCGTGCATCCCCTTCTCCATCAACATTATCAGTTCGTCTTTTGTTCCGCTATATTTTTATCACTTCATGTGTTATGTGCTATGCTTGGAGCGTCTTGCTTTTAGTTTTCTTTTTAGTTTTTCATAACGAGTCGGAACTCAGCATTCCTTTATGTGGAAGAGAAACACGCTCCACTTCTACCTAGAACATAACATAGAATTTTCATGTCTATCTTTGCTGTGTATGTTCTTTGTCTTTTAAATAGCTACTATCATGATCTGCTCTTAGTATTCATGCTTATCTTTTCAAAGAGCTTTTGTTTAGTTGGTTGCTTGAACTCTCTTTAATTATCATGCTCACCTTATTAAGAGAGTTTGCTTCCGTTGCATTGGTTAATGTGTCTATGATAAAGATGCTACTTGCATGATGGTGCTTAGTAGTTCAGGTTTTCTTATGGTTAGTCTCAAATAGCTGGGGGGTTCCCAATGTGTTATTGGAGTACCAACATGATTTGTTTGCCTATGATATGGTATGGTTTAGTAATATCTTCCTTCGAGAATTTATTTTGATTGACTTGGCGTATGCTCACGCATATTCAAGACTGTAAAGAAAGTCTGTCAAGCCTTGATGATCTTTTATTTCTGAGTAGCGATATAACTTCCATGCCAGATTCAATATTGCTTTGTCGCTCTGCATGATTATGACCGTCATTGCTCTCTTAGTTGGTCGCTCCCAGTCTTTTGCTAACCTCCACCTATACTAAGCAAACTAACCATGCAATACATAGCTCATGGGAAAGTAGCCTAAAATCTATTATGGTAAAGAATATGTTGCTTATGTATCTTATTTCTTATGAGTTGCTTGTTGAGCGGTAACCATGTTTCTGGGGACGCCATCAACTGTCACACTTTTGTTGAATATCATGTGAGTTGCTATGCATGTTCGTCTTGTCCGAAGTAAGGGTGATTTGCCGTGGGTTGAATTAATATGCATATTGTTAGAGAAGAACATTGGGCCGCCAACCAAAGCCATGTATCATGGTGGAAGTTTTAGCTTGGACCTTAATCCTCAATCTCTCATGAGAATATGCTTATGCATTAAAGAGGAGTCCATCATCTATTTTCTATGTTGTCCCGGTATGGATGTCCTCAAGTTGAGATCTATCAAAAACGAGAAATCAAATGCGATTTATCTCCTTGGACCTTTGTACAGGTGGCATAGAGGTACCCCTTTGTGACACTTGGTTAAAACATATGCAATGCAATGATAACCCATGGAGATCCAAGCTAATTAGGACAAGGTGCGAGCACTATTAGTATTCGATGCATGAGGCTTGCAACTTATAGGATGTTTTATGCATGACACATATGAAGTACTACTACCGTTGACACAATTGCTTCCATATTTTCAAAATAAAAAGCTCTAGCACATAACCATTCTTTTACCTTTATGTTAAAGCACCAACTACTGAGAGCATGATTGTCATTCTGAGTGTAATGTGCATTGTCCCAAAGTAGCATTGTCTTTTGCATGATTGTGATATCGTTTATTCTGAAATCATTGTATCTAGTCATCACTTAAACCTTGAAGGTGACCCTGCATTTATGTTTTGCATCACTAAAGGGGGCAAGCTAGATATCACTTTATCATATTTGCACATCATGTTCATTGCAAATCTATTTGATGTTTCAGTTTCATGTTGTAAAACTTTCAGTCATTTGTGATTTTCTCATGAGGCAACTTAATTACTATAGAATCATTGTCTCAGTAAGCTTTTGTCATATGACTATAAAAAGTCCTATATGGTTAATAGCATGTCACCACAGAAATTATTCTTGTTATCATTTACCTACTCGAGGACGAGCAGGAATTAAGCTTGGGGATGTTGATACATCCAAAACGTATCTATAATTTCTGCTTGCTCCATGCCACTTTTGGGTGATATTGCTATGATATTCATACACTTCCATACACTTTTGATCATATTTGGACTAACTTACTAATCCAGTGCACCCCAGTGCCAGTTTCTGTTTTCGGCTGTTTTTGTATTTCAGGTTTTCACGTTTCGAGAACTGCCCAGAAAAATTCAGAAAAATTATATAAAAAATCAGCGATCCGGAAACAACACTGCGTCCGAACGGCAGCCTGGGGAGACCACCAGGGCTCCAGGCGCCCTGGCGGCGCGCCCCCCCGGGGCCGCGCCGGGGGGGGCGCCTGGGCCCCCCGAAGCTCCCCCGATGCCCTACTTTGGCATATATTTAAAGGGTCCTCCGAAACCCTCAGAAGAGGAACTCTTTTCGCGATCCCATCTCTGTTCTGCCGCCGCCGCCGCTTCCAAGATCGGGAGCACCAGGAGAACTCTTCCCGGCACCCTGCCGGAGGGGAGGATCATCACCGGGAGCTTCTCCACCACCATGGACGCCTCCCAGATGACTCGTGAGTAGTCTCCCTTGGACCATGAGTCCATGACCAGTAGCTATGTGATGTTCTCCTCCCGTTCTTGTGCTTCACTAATTAGTCCTCGTGAGCTGCCCTACATGATCGAGGCACCTATGTAATCCTTGTGCTGTTGCTATGTTGAGTTTGCTGGGATCCGATGGATTATGAGATTATGTTCAGATTGATCTTGAGTAATATATTTGATCTACCTCTTTTATATTTTTGTTCATAAGTAATTCTTGCATGTTCTCCGTTGTTATTTATTGCTTTGGCCGAGTAATAGGTAGTGACTCCAAGAGGGAACGTTATGCTCGATTGTGGGTTCATGCCCCTCGATGACTAGCTTGAGTGACAGAAACATGAGTCTAGGGGATGTGCTGTTGCCACAAGGGGGAAAACAACGGTGCTTGTGCCCGCGGGTGCAAGGATTGTTTACTTTACGCAAAGTTCTTTTAATGCAGTTGTCTGTTGCATTGAGTTTACACTATGGGTGGGACTCGCAACTTAATACCAGCGAGATGTTCTGGATAGATATCTCAAGGTGGATGATTAGTAGTAGGCATTGATGGATTTCGGTCTACTTACTTTGGCGTACCGCCCATGCTTTGAACCTCAACCTTTCTTGCAATGTAGTCAGCATTGGTTTGCGTTCGTGGTCCTGTCAATTGCCCAGCTGTAATTTGTTTACCTCACATAGCTGTTTTATCGTCTTTTGGGAGAGAGACATCACTAGTGAACATCATGAGACTCCGGTCCATATTACCGTCATTGATCACACCCGCTATTTACTTTCCGTATTATTTACTATTGCAAAACACTATCTATCACTACTATCATTGCTTTTAACCCTTTGTGAACTACAAGGCCGGAGGGATTGACAACCTCTCTGTACTCGTTGGGAGCAAAGTTATTTGTATCTGTGTGCAGGTCCACGTTGATTGCTACTAATCTGGCGCCGTAGTAGTTGACACCTACTTGTTGAACCTGGGAGTCTCTGGAGATTCGATCCTTGGCATCTTTGCTAAGGGAAAACACTTCTACTTACTGCATCTTACACCTTCCACTTGGGGTAACCAACGAGGGGTTCGAGGCCCATCACCGGTTTATTTAATTTCGCCTTCTTACTAGGCTTGGGCATACTGAAAGATTAAAGAGTAATGAAAATCACAAAGTCAAAACAAAAAGGTAAACCGGACATTTGGAAAGATGACTTAACCAGGAACGGTCTTAAGCACCGGGACTTGGGTAGCAGTTGACTCGCCGGAAGAAGACAGAGGAGTTTCCTGATAGTTGGGATCAGACGGTTTAAGAGGTTTGCGAATAAGACCTGCTTTTGGATGAAGAATGGTTGGAGTAAGCAAAACCTCTGAGCGGCATCTGCGAGCTGGCGTGTGGGGTAATCCGGATGATTCAACCACGTGACCACTATGGTGTGTGGTCCGACGAGCCTCATGCTGCTGTTTCTTCAAAAGAAAGTTGGGATCCAATTGAGCATAAGGGTGAGATAATGGATATTTCTGGGCTACCCGACGAATCTTGGGTGGCAACGGTTCTGAATCAGATGAGAGAGAAATTACCTCAACTTCATCCGCTTTACTCCTCTCCGCCGGATCCTGGGAAAAGACATTATTGACATAAATGCAGACAAAGGGAAATCAAAGGACGTAAGAGTCAAGCAATACCTCAGAAGCCGGATCATCTTCTTCGGGGTTTGAACCAAAAGCGGCGGCAGGTTTCTTCTTATGTTTCTTTACGGCCAAGTTTTTCTTGCGAGTTGGCTTCGCCGGTTTATCTTGAGCCTTCTTCTTCCAGAAGGGGTCATTCGCCTGTGTAAAGGAGTAAAAACATATTGAAGACAAGCAATATGGACGGATTAAAGCAAAAAGAAAGGGACAAAAGAATATTACCGACGGCGGTTTGTTGTTTACACAGAAAGGTGCTAAACCGGTCCGGCCGCAATCCTCCAATGGGATGTTCAGCATCTTCTTAGCAGACTCAGTAACTTCGTTGTCTGGAAGCACTGTAGCTGAAAAACGCTGAGGGTCCTTTGGATTACCGGTGTACTCGCACATTAAACCGGATCGCCAGCTTAACGGTAGAATGCTCCAAGAGAGCCAGCAGCGGACAAAATCAACCCCGGTTAAACCATTGGCTACGAAAGCCCTGAGTTTGGACAGCTGGGGGGCATATCGAGCCCGGTCTTGGGCACTCAGACGCTGCCGAAAGGGATGACCCATTGTCAAGCGATAAGGGCGGTAACCCGGCAGCGGATTTTCTTCCTCTGGTGAAGTGTCCTTGCAATAGAACCAAGTCTGATTCCATTCCTTGGGGTGGCTGTGAAGAGTGGCGTGAGGGAAGCTAACATCCTTCCTCTTCTGGATGCTCACACCGCCAAGTTTAGTATGGGGCCCGTCGGAGAATTCTGTCCGGCGATTCAGATGGAAGAAATCTCGGAATAGCTCTACGGATGGCTCCTCTTGCAGATATGCTTCTGAGAAGACTTGGAAGTTGCAGATGTTTGATATAGAATTGGGACCTATATCCTGTGGATGGAGTTGAAAATTGGCTAAAACGTCGCGGAAGAACTTTGAACCGGGAGGGCTAAAACCCCGGGCCAGATGATCGAAAAAGACTATGGTCTCTCCCTCCTTAGGCTTAGGAGGACACTCTTTCCCAGGGGCCCGCCAGTGCAGAACCTCCTTCGGACCCAGAACGCCAATTGAGGCCGCCTCTACTAAATCATCCTCGGTGATCCGGGACGGAACCCAGTTGCAGGCAACAAATTGTTTCGTCGTGGAAGCCATCTTTTTCAAAGTAGGAATGCTGAAAGATACAATACAAGATCCGGTTTATGATCTGCGCTACAATGAACCGATGCGTTCTATGAAAGCATTGATCTAATTGACGGTTTAAACAAGGGACTAATGGTATCTACTGATCCGGAGCAAGTATGAACGAGACAGCTACCGGTTTATGAATATAGAAGGAGAAAGTTAAACCGCCAATTACAGGATGCAGGCCTAAATCTAAACCGTCAGTGGAGGCATATAAGGCGCAGGTTACAATTGAACCGGTGACATAAGCAGATAAGTTGCAGATCTAAACTGTGAGAAACAACTTTCACATGAGCAGTGGTAAAATATGGATCTACGGCACGGGGAAAAATCAAGATAATTCAAGTCATATCCGTCGCAGACAGCGAAGGTTTCTACAGATCCAATCTAAGCTAGCAGTATTGGAGGAACTAAAATTATAAAGGTGGAGCGGAGTCATGCGCACGAGAGTTGACCTAAAAGTTTCACATCTACAACTAAAGAACGGCCTACGGTGATGAACTGCGAAGAACAAGGGTTCGTGGGCAAGCTATAGAGAAACCCTAGAGTTAAGATCTATGGAGAAGAAGAAGTAACGTACCCGAGGAAGCAAGGGACAGCGACGAGTCTCTGGACGCGCTCAGGTTGATGCAGCGGCCGGGCTTGGTGATGACGACGAGCTCGAAGGACGGCGGCAGAGCTTGAGCGCTGGAAGCCAGAGGAAGACGAAGCAGAGGGGGTAAAGAGATGGCCCTCGGCCCTATTTATAGGCCGAAGAGATAAAACGGCAGGCGCGGGAATCAAGGAGACCAAAAATTAGATATGGATTGAGTTGTCGCCTCGATCTTTGGAGCTTTAATCAATAACGGTAAAAAGCAGGTGCAGGCATTGAATGCACGGATGATGTCACGATGGTTCAAAGCGACACAAAGGGATGATGTTATGACGGTTCAAAGCGACACAGAGGGACAACGTCATGCCGGTTTACCAAGCATACTGAAGCTGCGGGAATGAAAAGCTGTACAAGACTTTGGAGATTGACATGAACAGGTTCAAATCAATCTGGGGCCTAATGTCAGGGATATTACTACCAGGTATAAACCGGCCAGGAGCGTCCGGTTTAAGTTAACAAGATTGTATTACCAGAAGCCCAGCTTAGTATGGAGTACGAGGTTATAGCCCAGAAGGCTTAGAGCCCATACAATAGGGCCCATAACTTGTAAACCGTCATATTATGTAAACTTGGGATGTAAGATAGAAAGAGTAGAGACCAAGGCGAACACGATTATGAGCCGGCCTCGGGACTCTGTAAACCAGACCGGGCGTCACCTCTTATATAAAGGGACGACCCGGCGACGGTTCAGAAGAAGAAACAACAGCTCGAGACACGGGCAAAGCGGATTCGCTCCCTGGTCATCGAAGCCCAAGCAATACCACACCAAACTAGACGTAGGCTTTTACCTTCATCGAAGGGGCCGAACTAGTATAAAATCCATGTGTCCTCCGTCCGCTTTAACCCCTTTAAGCTAACCCGTAGCACTGGCCTCACGACTAAGTCCTTTTGCTAGGACATCTGCCATGCTAAATCCATGACACAAATCATACTACTCTTACTAGCAACAAAATACAATGCAAAAAGAAGATTCAAAAAAAAAGAAAAATACTTGGGAAAGAGCAGATGCACCAACAGCAGATCCCTGAACCACAGAAATCTTCGAGATGCAAATCCTGAAAACACAACAACAAGAGAAACATAAAAAAGAAGCACCTTAGACTGTTCAGTAACCAGAGTAGATCTAACATAAGCTAAGATGAAGAGACAACAGAGGCAGGGCCGGTCCTGAGATTTTAGGGGCCCTGGGCGAAACTATAAACGGGGGCCTCTTAATATAAATATCAAAACAAAAATTAAAAATATCAAATGTTCGACCAAACACAATTTTCATATGAAATATTTTCTACGTACTATCTTCAGTAAAAAAATTCTAACTCTATTTTTTGCGGGTAAATTCTAACTCTATTCACTTCTATTATATGTGTTCTCCACTATTCCCTTTCTTTGTTAATTACGAAGATATCCCAATTTTTTGGATCATAGATATCCGTAGTAAGAACTTGTTTTGTGTCTAAGCTAGCAGATTTGTAGAAGATTAATTAAATATGTGCTTATAATTACTTACATTGTTATCATCTGTTAGCTGCCCTTGTGCCCTTGTCTTCTGGATTATGACTAGTAGTTCCGTCAGAACAAATATCACGCATGGATTCCTTCAACTCATCATATTACTCTTAAAGAAAATATCAATAGATCCTCAATAGATCCTCTCTGTGGTCTCGAGTGCGAGGACACGTTTCATGTGTTTTGCAGGTGCCCAAGAGTTGTTCATCTGTGGCAAGCCATGGCGCAGGTTTGGCGGATACCTGATGTTAAATCAATCCGCAATACAGGACCGGAGTGGTTCCTGAATCTCATCGCGGAGTGTGACGAGGGTGATCGCCTCAGAGTCCTCATGCTTATGTGGAGGTGCTGGCACGTGCGTAACGAGATCCAACATGACAAGACACCGCCGCCCATGGAGGTGTCCCGACGGTTTCTTTAAAGCTACGCCACCTCACTGTTGGGGATCCAACAATACCCGGCCGGGGACTGGGACAAAGGAAAGATGGTCATCCAACTAGAGGGAGCGGAGCAGCCAATATCGCATGTGGACGTTAGCTGGAAGTCTCATCGCAAGTGGAGCCCGCCTCCGGAAGGTTGGGCGAAGCTCAACGTGGATGGGTCATTCTCACACGAGGATGGAAGCGCCGGTGCCGGCATGATCTTGCGCGGGCACGACGGTGCCATCATTTTCTCTGCATGCCGTTTGCTTCGGTCATGCCCGGACCCATTGCACGCTGAGTTGGCCGGGTGCACGGAGGGACTCGGCCTAGCATTACAATGGACGAAGTTGCCGATTATCTTGGAGTGTGACAGTATGCAGGCCGTGCAGATGATCAAGGCAAAAGGACCGGATCGTTCCCAGCATGCGATGATGGTCTCAGAAGTAAAGAGTCTTATGGGTACAAGGGAGTGTTGTGTTACTCACATATCTAGAGAGCAAAATAATGTTAGTCATGTGTTAGCAAACTTTGGTCGAACGGAGAACCGTACTGTGGTCTGGCTCCGCTCTGGACCTGCTAATGTCCCTAGTCTGTGTAGGGATGAATTCGTGTGCTCTTGAGTAATACAATCCTTTTACCCCCGCAAAAAAAAAAAAAAATAGATCCTCTATGTAAATATATAAACTCCATATGTCGTTTCTTTTTTTTCTATTCCTCATCGGATGCATATATATTTTAGATGGCACACCATGCTAAAATTGATAGAATTAGAAAATTAGTATATGGAAACTAACGCATAGTTACAAAGGTATTAAATCAATTCAATCAAATCTTACCTATCATTAGATTATCAAAGGGGACTCCCAAAATCATCTCTTTCTGAACTGACTATGTTGGGGTTGTAGTCTAGATCTTCAGCACGTTCGTGCTGCACAGACCTATCCCACTTCTGAACTTATTAACAATTGGTTAGGGCTGAAAGACAAGTTGGAGTGCTTGAGGAGTTCCGGTGGTGGGTGGGGGTGGGGTGGGGTTGGCGGGTAGAGACCATGGGGAAATTTTGACAGGAGATGGTGCCAAATCACAGGAGATCAGAGCCGACGCTAGGCATCCCCCGCCGGTCTAGGCTGCCAGAAGAAAATGGGCGCCCGCGAGGGATAACGAGCACAAGAGCAGTTTTGACTTTCAACTGACCCAAAACAACATTCAGTCGATTCCACCAGGCCCAACTTCGAAACAGAAAAACATAAAACAACACAAATCTAAAAGCAACATCCAATGACCTGAAAATTGACTGACCTTAAATTAGAAAGTCAGCTGGCTGAAATGTAGCAAAAGTGATTAATCTTTTTAGGGACCATATCCATATTTCTACTTGTGTGTCTTGGACTCGCCGATCGAAGCCTCCTGACGGAGTGCCTCATACTTGAAATAGTCGAGGCCATCACCGGCCTCGTTGACGACGGTTCTGAAGTCATTTGTCCACCTTGTGGACCAACATGGTAAGCTGCATCCTCTAAGGCAAGTTGCAATTTTCAAATTTTCGCTTAGTGCAATCATTTTTTTTATATATTTAAGCTTGAAAAACACAAGTGGGTTGCAAGCTCTCGCTCTCATGGTGAAAACCGAAGCTCCCGCTTTAGCCGGAGCGAGCAACAATGCCGTTTCCATCTCTTTTCCCTTTGGAGGACTCGCCTTGCAGATACGGTCTTTCGTCAGGCTTCACCGATTGGTGTCGTACTGCAACTTCGTCTTCAGCTAGGCGTGTGTGTGGCCTCGGGGATGGTGTGGAAGTCGGAGCGGTGACTTCGAACAACGCATTGGTTTTAAGGGGGTCAAGTCTGATGACTTTTATGGTAGTTGTTAGTTCGTTGGGTGCAACCTTGTGATCGGGTCGAAGCGACCATTTCGGTGTAAGTTTTCAGTTGCCGTTTCGATGTACGTTTTCAGTTGGAGGGTGTTGACCGGTACGCACCTTAGAGTTGGTATGTGTGCATTGTTGAGGATTGTAAGCCCGAGCATCGGCTTTGGATCTTGATGTAGGGTGTCGAGTTTGGTCGCTTAGGGCACGTACAATGCAAACGCGAAGGAAAAGAGCGTCCATCGATTAAATCTCAAACCATTTGGTAATTAGTACGTCATTTCTGTTTATCTTTTTGCATTGATGCACGCATGCAGGCGCCGACAGGCTGGGGGCTAGATGGCGCGGCAGCAAGCAAATAGCGGCGCAAGGGGTGGCTCCAGGCTCCAGCCAGGGCCTAGGCGCCTAGCGGGCGACGGCAATGGGAGAAAGCAGCGAGCGACGACAGCGGTTCCGGCCAGAAGATGGAAAGGAATGGAAAGGGAATAGCAAAATCAAAGGAAAGGGGAAGAGGTATATTTCTCATTTCTCCTTTGAAATTTAGTAGCAATTTTCAACAACAGCTTGAGTCCAAAGCAGATTTCAGACAAATTAATGTTGTTTGCATATTTGACAAGATATTTTGAAGTACTTGGTAGTGACAGCAGCTCGAAAGCAAATCCAAGCAACCACGAAAATGTTAATATTTCGGCAGATCCAACTCATCAAGCTCAAGTGACTTCCGTGGAAGTAGAGTATGAAAAGTTCATGTCAACTGTTTTGATTGTTGGCAAAATATGATCGCAGCACTCCGTAAATATGTTGGTGGCTATGTAGCATCCATAATTTTTCGAAAACTACATGTGATGATTCGCATTAAAGAAAATCTTTGCTTAAGACTTCGCCACACCTTATTTATTTATTTCGTCCTCCGCCTCTCATAATATGTACTCCCTCTGTAAATTAATATAAGAGTATTTATAGATCACTAAAGTAGTGATATAAACACTGTTATATTAGTTTACGGAGGAAGTATGTATGTATATGTATGAAAAAGAAAAGTCTCGTCTGAATTGCTGGAAAAGAGAAATGAAAACTTCGAGGAAGCTTTTGCTCCGCCGGTTTCCTAGAAAACATCTCGCACAAAGACCACAGTAAATCATCAAATTCCCCAATTCTAGTAGGGCCTCAACTCCGACTGCAAGCTAAGCTGAGCTGAGCTGAGCCAGCCGTCCATGGCGGAATCTGCGGTGGCCTCGGTGGTGCGCGCGTTCGGTACGCTGGCCGCCGAAGAGGCCGCGTTCCTCCGCGGCGTCCACACCGACGCTGACCTTCTCAGGGCCGAGCTCCGCCGCATGCAGTGCTTCCTCCGCGACGCCGACGCCAGGCGCCGCGCCGGGGGCCGCGACGGCGCGCGCCTCACCAACTGGGTCGTGGACGTGCGCGCCGCGGCCTACGACGCGGAGAACGCGCTCGAGGAGGCCGACTACCTCGCGCGCCGCCGCCGCCTGCGGCTCGGGTTCTCGGGCGCCCTTGTATGGTGCGCCGATGTCGCCGCGCTTCACACGTTCGGCGTGAACATCAGGCGCGTCCGGGCCAGGATCCGCGAGATCTCCGACGGCGCCGTGGCCTACGGGATCGCCGATCTCGGGGAGACCACCGCCGCCCCAGCTGACCTCCAGGAGGTGATCCCTTATGACCTCAGCTGGAACAGTGCAGATAGTGATTTGGTTGTTGGATTCCATGAGCAGAGGGATAATATCTTGAAAGAGTTGATGAATCATGATATTTGTCAAATTTGCGTGGTCTCCATAGTCGGGATGGCTGGATCCGGCAAGTCCACGCTTGCAAGGAAAATTTACAACGACCCACGTGCTAAACAACATTTTCATTCCTTGAGTTGGATTTCAGTGTCGGAGAAGTACAGGTTTCTTGATCTCATCAAGGATATTGCTAGGAGGGTCATGGGTATTACAAGGAAAAAGGTAGTTAAAGAAGAGAAGAAGAACCAGGACGGAGAGGGGACAAGCAGGGATGGTGGCGCAAACATTGTTGGCAAGTTGAAGGAGGTAGACATTGAGGAATTACAAGATATGGGCGAGGAGGATGTCAAGGAACTTCTGCGCGAGTTCATCGCTCATAGAAGATTTCTTGTAGTATTGGATGATGTTTGGAAGAGTAATTCTTACAGTGAGATAAATAGGATCCTCAGTGTCTTGCCGGATGTGAACAATGGTAGTAGAATCATTTTAACCACCCGAGATATGAATGTCGCAAAGCATGTTGACAGGTGGAGCAGCATTCATGAAATGAATCTTTTGGATGAGAGTGAGAGCTGGGAGTTGCTTGAGAAGAGGTCCTTTCCGGAGTACCAAATTGTCAGCAGTGCTGATCGATCACGGTTGATGCCGATAGGAAAGAAGTTGGCAGTGAAATGTAAAGGGTTACCACTTGCTCTTGTGGTCTTGGGAGGTTATCTTTCAAGGAATTTGGAGTATGACATTTGGTCAGGATTGGTTGATAATCTAGACTGGGAAGCTCGCAAGAATGATGAGCCAGTCTGGAACATCATAGCTAGAAGTTATAATGACCTTCCCAATCATCAACTGAAATCATGCTTTCTTTATGTAGCCTCCTTTCCAGAAGACCATGTCATCCGCGTAGCAAGACTTTGCAAGCTCCTGATTGCCGAAGGAATTATTCCACATCGGCCGAATCGTACAATGGAAGATACAGCAAGAGAATACATAAAGGAATTGGCACAGAGGTGTATGCTCCAACCCGTTGAAATGAGCAAGTGGCATGGCTCAATAAAGAGTGTAGTTCTCCACGACGTGCTTCGTGAATGGGGTATTGCGGAGGCAAGGAGGGAAGGATTGTTCAATATTTGGAGTAATCCGACCGATTCTGATGCATGCTCTGATTCAATAACGGCTTACCGAATTGCTCTCCATAACGTTGTTGGATGTACTGAAATTAACGTAGCCATGCCAAAGCTCCGCACCTTGTTGGTGTTTTCCAAGTTACCAGCAGTATCAGTACTATGCAGGCTGAAATGTCTGAGAGTACTTGATCTTTATGGCCTAAAAGAACTCAAGTCATTACCATCTGGCGTGGGCAATATGATCCATCTAAGATATTTAGGATTAGAAAAATGTGGCAGTGGATCGGTTGGTATTCCTTCCTCAGCTAGCAATCTCTTGAACTTGCAAACTTTGGATGCAAGAGGAACAAGAGTAAAGTCACTACCACCGCTCTTTTGGAATATTCCAACCTTGAGGCACCTGTTTCTTAGTGAGGTCAATGACTGGGTTCCTCCGGAGGTTGGATGCCTTGTCTCGTTGCAGACTTTGTACTTGTGTGAAGCATGTGTGTTTCATGATGCTGAAAGCTATGCTTTACCCAAGTATCGCCGAACAGCTAGAGATTTTAACAAATCTATTGCCCGCAGAAACAAGGAAAAATGGACTGCCTTATTGAGAGCTTTGGAGGAAATGGAGCAGGTCGTGCTCCTACACTTGGAGAGTTGGGAGGTTACAAAAGGCTTTGGTAGAAAAAAAGGGCGTGACCGCAGAACACGGGGCCGGTTCTTCTCTGCTGAACTCACCAGTAGCATTTCGCGCCATAGGCATCTTCAAGTGCTAGAACTCGTAGGAAAGTGGAAGCACGGGGATAGCGAGCTAAGCAAGCTCCCTCATAGCCTCAAAAAGCTCAAGCTGATAGGTTCTCAACTGAGTGAAGACCCAATGCCTGTGCTGGGCGTCCTTCCAAATCTGGTGGTGCTCGTCTTGGAAGACGTCTTGGAATACGACGCTTTCAAACGGAATAGCATGGGCAACGCTTTCAAATGGAGCATGACATGCCATGCAGGAGGATTTCCTAGGCTGCGCCACCTGACATTTGACGGCATGAAAAATGTGGAGTCCTGGAATGTCGAAGCTGGGGCATTTCCTTCACTAACTCATCTGAACCTTATATCGAGCTTCACTGGGATGTCTCTTCCTCCCCTAGGGCTGCTGCACGTGACTTTTTTTTTTTTGAAACGAGTGCTGCACGTGACTTCACTTCGGACATTGCTGTTGAAACGGTACTCCAGGAATGGGAGCACTATTTCTTCCAGTAATGTTGGCAAACTAGAGGAGATGGGGTGCGAGGTCATTATCAGACCGATGGATTAATCATGTCAAACCGTACTTGTCTAAGTACTACTGGGTGAGGGAACTTCCCTGTACTCTTTTCCTCCCATAATAACTCATTTGATTCCTTTGCAGAAGATCAAATTGTCTATAATGGTCTCATCCTTTTTTACCAGGCTTCATGGTCTCATCTTTATTGATGCAGCAATTGGATAATCTGTAACCTTGCTATTTTTCTCTCAATTTTGTAATGTCACAAGAACTACTACCTGCACACAAGATCTTCAGACCTTTGTTATGAAATGAAAATGAAGGTACATCATTCCGTAACTTCTTCAGTAGCTCAGCAGCATGGCCAAATATTGTTCATGCAGCAGATAGATGGATGCATAGCTGGTTCTCTGGCTTAGCTGCCCAAGAAAATATATTCCGTGCTTCTTCAGAGGCATTTTTTGTTCGTGCAGCTGCTCTGGAGTGGAAACATTTGTGTCCAGTGAATGTTGTAAATGCTGCCGTATATACAAGGGTAGCATTTTTGCTCGGACGCCCTTGTTCACTGTCGTTGCTCCAACGGGGCAATGAGAGGCCTTTGGTTGACAGTGTCATATCCCACGAGCTGTTTTGTGTCAAATACCAATTGGTGATCTTCTACAAGTTCTGCCCATGCTTATTCGGTTACTGTTGCGACATCAAGGATTGGGTGAGAAAGACCAAATGTGAGGTAATCTGGTGGGTCATTTGCTAGACATCTTTTGCTTCCCACGAGTAGTATGACTGACAATTTTGTGTTTACATTCAGTTGGTGTTTGTGCAGCCATTTTCCTGCAAAGATGGCAACATTCGATGTACCTTCGACTCACGTAGTTGTGAATTGTATGGTTGCAAGAGTTTCCTATCCTATTCTGTAAATTGCTTATGTTAACCAAGAAATTGTTTAACACCTCTTCCAAACTGTCAATTTGTGGTGTAGTGAGCAGTTGGGTTTGTGTATATTCCTGTTCAGTCGTTTAGCACAAGAATCCATTTTTGTTATGTAGGGTAATTCAGGTCTCGGGTACTTCAGTTGAATAATGCAGTTTCTGCAAGACATGGTCATACTGTATTGCATCCCTAGAAGGGTGAATGAATTCCTTGGGAGTGACATGAAGGAGGGTAAATCCATAATGCCCAGTTCAGAATGAAGAGATACAAGGATGCTAATGTTCTGGGATGCATTCATCTGTGGTCCATGAACTAAAGATGCTACTGCATTTGATAGCCTTGAAATGAACATGATGTGGAATTGTACCAACCCATACTCACATGAAGGAGTATTATGAACCTGATAGCAGATTGTTCTCTCCTTGACTCCATGTTATGTACTCGCTCCAATCTATATACATTGACCCTGCTTTAATACCGAAGTTATACTAAAGCAGCTTCAATTAATACGGATTGTACTGTCGAATTTTATACTAGCATATCGTCAGTGTTACTCCGGTTCGAGTAATAATTATGTGCTTGCTCCCATGGTGCTCCATGCATGCTCATGAAACCATTCCATGTGGAAACAATGCTTTGGACAAATGTTTATGATAAAATCAAGACCATCAAAACTGCCACCATATACACCCCCATTCTTTTGATGTCCTTCATCCAACCAAATCTTTGGTCATACAAATCTACGAGCGCGCACGCTATATGATATGATACACGAATTCTACTTGTGGTAGAAAACGAAAACAAGTGAAGATGAGCTGGAAATGGTTAGCCAAATCTGCAAGGAAACATGGACGGTAAGGAAGGAGCCACATCATACGACCACATACCACCACTCTCTCCTTGCTTATAAACTACTACTCCTAATTTGGCCAGGCATAATCAGCCATACATCCAGGGGCTCCATCTACTAAAACTTTACCCCAAAAGCCATGGACACGATGCACTGCAAACATTGAGTCATGTGATATGCGTGTAGCACAGAGGGGAAAAGGACAATTCCGGAAGGAGGCCAACCACAAAACAGGGACAGCAGGCCTACCATACATGAGAAAGGCAAGTTTGGAGCTGAAATCATACTAACAATCATCTCATATCATGCTATCATGCTTGCATAACAGATCGGGTAAAGAATCAAATGCTAGCACAGGTACATACGCTCATCACATCATATGCAGGTTCCAATTCAATCGCATCACTCGACAACAATAGGACGATAATCGTCATCAGCAGCAAAGAAAAGAAAAAAAGAAACGAGAAACCTCAATTTGTCATAGCAGCAAAAATTCGGCGGCGCGTTGGCCGCCAATCGCCGGATTAATAGGGTAGCAGCCAGCCCCTCCCCGCGAATCGCACGGAGAGAAAGAATCCCCTGAGAAAACAAAACAGGGGGTTTCAGCGGTGCGCCGTGACGAGCGTCTCGATGAAGCGCAGCCCGTCGAACCGCGGCGCGAACTTGTCGTCCGGGCCGCCGCCGCTGGCCCCGCTCGACACCGAGGAATCCTGCGGAAAAGCAGAGCGGTTAAGAAGGGAGCAGTTCAAGAAGCCGTCCGCCGTGATCCCAAATCAGAATCAAGACCGGATTGGTGTAGAAGGAGGAGATTGTTTGGGGAGGGAGAAGGAGGCCGTGATCCGTACCCGCTGGCGGAGGAGGAACTCGTCGCATCTGCCGACGGCGACGGCCGGCGTCGGGGCGCAGTCGCAGGCGAGCAGCTCGGCGCCGGAGGCCACGGCGACGGCGGCGGCCGACGCGACGGCGGCTGCGACGCCCCACATCATCGTCGATCCGGCGGCCGCTTTCCCCTCCTCCTCTGGGCTCTGGCGGCTGCCTGGTAGGGACGAGGGGGCTGGGGATTCTTTGCTTGGGCAGGGCAGGGCAGGCTGGAATGGAGGTGACGGCTAGCCGCGTATTTTTTATATAGTCCGTCTACAGGGAGGTGCGGCCGGACCTGAGCGCGGAATTTAACGGGGTTGAAATGCCGGAGCCGTGTCCGGGAAAGGCGCGGTCGACGCGGGCGGCGGCGGGAGAGCGGACGGACGCGGTGTGAGTTTCGCTGGCGAGTGGGCCCGGTTTGCCAGTAGCAAGGTGTCTGGAAATTTTTGGCGCGTCGGTTGGTCATCTGATTCCGCACTGAACAAACGCGCAGCGCCGAGTCGGACGACGCGCTGGTCGGCGTGGGCGTGAGGCAGGAACAAGCCAGAGATGGGGACGACGCGGCTGGCTGTGGCGTTGCTACCCCGACGCGAGGCAAAGGGTTGACCAGTGTGAGAGATGGTCGTCGGTACCGGTGGCGAGCGGGTCAATAAGAACAGGACGGAGGGCAGAAATTTCTCATTTGCGTGATCACTTTATAGCATGGTTAATAGTATAGTCAACCGTTAGCACAAGGGTTATTTAGCCCCTGTGGGATACGGATGCCCCTGGCAAAGCAAAAATTCATTTTTGGCGCTTGATCCGTAATGGTCTTGCTGTAGGATCCGAGCTCCATAGGAGAAGGATTAAGCCAGGGGTCTTCTGCACTGCCTGTGGTCGCGACGAGACGGTTTTTCATAGGTTCTGGGGATGTCATAATTCAGACCAGTTCTGGCGACTCATATGATCTGAGAAAGGCTTCGGAGTGGTTATCCCTCTTGGCCAGGTGGAATCACAGCGTGCTTTAGCGGACTGGCTGCTAGAGTGGTTTGCGTCGGCGAAGGAGGAGGAGAAAGAAGTAATGATTCATGCCACATATGGCTTGTGGCTCGCCAGGAACGAAGCACGTGATGGAAAACGAATTGCATCTCCTCAGGAGGTCCTCGCCCGTGTCTCCTCTTCTATGGTCCAATGGAGGGAGGCTCATGTTGCATTGGAGCGGCCGATGGTAGCCAAGCCGGTGCAGCGATGGGAGGCGCCGGAGGAAGGATGGATCAAGGGCAACGCCGACGGGGCTGTAGCTAAGCAGCGTGATAAAGGTGGGGGTGGTGCTATCCTGCGAGATCATCATGGTGGTTTTGTGGCTGCTGCTGGTATGTTCTTCCCTCACTGTGGTGACCCTGAAGGAGCGGAGATCAGAGCTTGTTTGGGTCTTCTCCGACTGGCGCGGGACCAACAGGTGCAACGGATTCTTGTGGAGCTGGACTGTCAAGCCGCCGTGAAGATGATCAATTCTTCGGAGAAGAACCTAGCAGCGGTCAGCCCATGGGTACAGGAAATAAAGGATTTGCTGGAGGAGTTCATGGACTTTAGGGTTATGTGGACTAGGCAATCCGTGAATGTGGCAGCTCACAAGCTGGCTAGGGCTAGTGTTGGAGACGAAATGTCTCAGGTATGGGTTGGTGTTCCCCCAGATGTTATTCTGGATGTTGTAGCTAATGATGTTCCAAACCTGTTTTAAGTAATAGATGTGATTCCCCTAAAAAAACAGTTGGCTATATGGAGTTGTCATGTCATATATAGTCAACCTTATAGCCAACATGTATAGTAGCTAGTTGCTAAGAACAAATACAATAGAGCTGAGTCAGCGGGTTATAAGGAAGAAACTAGTATATTTTTGCTTAATTGAAGGAAAGATAAGAGGAAAGATAAGGTAAGCGGGCTCTTTGTAAAGAGCCAGCTCTAGCACGTGCTCCTAGGCACTTCGTGAAAATGAAAGGTGGGCCACATAATAAAAAAATAGTACACTCTTTTGATCTACTATTATACTCCCTCCATCCTAAAATTCTTGTCTTAGATTTGTCTAAATACAGATGTATCAAGTCACGTTTTAGTATTAGATACATCCGTATCTAGAATAATCTAAGACAAGAATTTTGGGACGGAGGGAGTACATGTTGGCTATAAGAAGGGCTGTAGATGACATGGCACTTGTTTATAGCCAGCAGCTGGTTATACTATTAATCATGCTCTAAATAGTACTACTTTATTAATGCATGGCCCACCGTACACTCTCACAATGTTTCTTGGAGTCCGTGTTGCAGCCGGCTGTTAATCTGCAGCCCGCTTCCTTTCTCTCTCCCCTTCTCTCTTATCCAATTCATCATAGATATAATTGTTTGATCATTATAGCCAGATGACTGTACCTTATAGCCAGCAGCTGGCTGTACATTATTTAATCTCTCATCCAACTCTTAGTTGAAAGGACGTGCATGTGTTGTAACACGAAATGGATAAAATGGAACCCTGGTCCTTGTAATCCTACTATCCTAGCTTCCCAGAGCACAAACGAGAATGAACCATGACACCCGACCATACTTTTCAAAGTTAAAATGGAACAACTTGGCATTATGATCAACGTCATCCTCATTGGCATTACAGAGCGCACAGCTCTCATTGTAAGGGAGATCATGTCTGGCTTTGAGATCGCCATCCAAAGTCGTTTTTGGACAGCAAGCCGCACGGAAAACTTTGCAATGCGTAGGGGCCTATGGAGTTGGCCGAGGTACAAAGCAGATGGTCCTCAAAATAGGCTTTGAAAACCAATTTCGAAGAGAAACGACCAAAGGAACTTAACCACTAAGTCCAAACGTCCTATTTTCCTTTAATTACCCGAACATCTAGTAAAAAAAACAAGACAAAAAATAAAAAAAAAATCATTTCGAAAGAAAAGAAGCCACCGTGATCCCCTTCACTATAGGCGAATAAGTTTTTTTTCCAGTGGTCTCTCAAAATAGGCTTTCACCTCGCTTTATAGATAAAGCATTGGTCCATACAACAAGCATCCAAATCTCAGTCGAGAAACGACGGCTGGGACCACAACACAGACATGCCCAAGAAACTGTAAAAGAAATAGGAAAAAAGCCAACTAGTGGCAGCCGCCAAGTGGCATTAAGGTGATGAAAGCCGACGCGATGTAGCGAGGAGCGCATCCACCATGAGGCCGAGACGGTCGCGGATACGCTGCTTCGACAACGGGTGCCAATGTTGCAAAAAAGTAAAGAATTCAGCAGGAAGAAATTCTCAGTCACCATTTTATTACGACTCATCCATAGTGTCCAAAACATCACCGCAAAAAATGAGTCAAAATAGGCAACGATGTTGCGACTGTTGTGTACCCCTATACTAGAGGAAGTCCACAAGGTTCAGGGCCTCCCAATCAGGCCCAATGCCTCGTGTACGAACGCCCACATCACCCTCGCCGCAGTACAAGAGAATAGGGTATGGGTCGCCATCTCCGGTGCCGCGCAGAAGGGCCACAAGCGATTCCCCGGGGCATGCCGCTAAGTACCTCTGTCCCCGAAGGGAGGCGATTGCGCAGAACCTGCCACACGAATATCTTAATCTTCAAGGGGACGAGAGCTTTCCGCATTGGTGCTAACCAATGTGTTTTTGGTGACCGACATAGAGCATGATATGCCGTGCTCACCGAAAACTCCGTCGTCGGGGCGAGCCTCCATGACACCGTATCCGGATAATCTGGCAGCACATGTGGTAGAGCAGCCCTCATTCTAGACCAATCGTCACTCTCTGCTTGCCCAAAGGTGCGGTAAAACCGAACATTTCACTATCCATCACGTAACGTCGAGGAAACAAGTGCGGACAGGTCCGTACAGATCAAGAACATGTCAGGGTAACTCACGCGTAGCGGCTTGGTACTCAACCAGGGGAAAAAAATTCTGTGAGACCAGGTCTCACGGATTAGCCGGTGAGACCCATCCTAATGGATGACACGTGGCAATTCATAAATCACAAAGCACCTACCCCACCCCCACCTGAAATCAGGGGGGAGAGATTAGATGCTTTGTGATTTGTGAATGCCACGTGTCATCCATCAGGGCGGGGCTCACCTGCATTATATGAGACCTGGTCTCATATAATTTTTTTCCTCGACCAGGGGTCCAACCAGAAATGGATCCCGCTCCCATTTCCCATGGAGAAGAAAATCCCTAAGCGGATTTCCTCCCCGATCCTCTCAATGGCGCCAAAATCGTGCCTTTTGCGAAAACCTTCCTGAATCGTGCCTCTCGCGAAAAGAAGAAGAAGAGAAAATGTAATTTTTCCCCTCTTGCGGAAGCAAAGCCTCTCGTGAAAAGGGAAAAAAGATGCTTTTTCGTGTAAAATATTTTTTTCAAATTTTATAATTCATAAGTTAAGGAAGACAGATGAAAAATAAAAAAGCCAAAAAAACATCTAAAAAGAAAAAAACTCGTGTGAAAAAATAAAAAAATAATTCTCGAAGGAAACGCCCAAAACGCGACACGTGACGACGGCCATGAGCGCGTGAAGTAGCGCACTCTCAGCCCATCCCCAAGTGACCCGGGAGGCTGAGAACGAGCGATGTTTATTTATGGGTTGTTTGGATAGCTAGTTTTTAGAGAACTGGTTAGCTAAATATGTGTCTCAGGGCCTAACTAACTAAAACTTTGTTTGGGTAATCTAACTAATCCTTGGCCTCTCTAAAAAAAATAGCGCAGCGACCAAAAAGGAGCGCCTGCGAGGCAGCCTGCCCACGCACACGAATCTTGACGCTCCTACAGTTCATCTTATGGCCATGACATCTTGACGCTAAATGTAGGCGATTTTCAAAAAGTAAAATAATACAGAATAGGCAGCTAAACCTTTTTTGGGGACGTGGAGCAGGCAGTACCCTGCCTTTGTATCTCTCTGGTGCTGTGGATGGATGGTGCTTGCCATCTGCCACGGCCCCATCGACCTGCCTTCCTCGCCGAGTGCTCATGGTCACGAACCACACTGATCACCCACCAGCTACCAAATGCTTCCATAACGGCGACCCAACCACTCCACCAGCCCATTCCACCATAGGGACACACAACTCCGGGCGCTTGAGTTGCCAGGAGAGCTGTACAAGTAATCACCGGCGACATGGCGTCGGCGGCGGGCGACGGGGCGAGGAGGAAGACGGCGTGCGTCACCGGAGGGAACGGGTACATCGCCTCCGCCCTCGTCAAGATGCTGCTGGAGAAGGGGTACGGCGTCAAGACCACCGTCAGAAACCCCGGTTTGACCATCGATTCATTCTTGTCAGTTTTGACCAGACGGATTTGTTTGGCCTCAGTGGGTGATTGGCACTATGGTTTGATTTATGGATTCTACTAGATGACTTGGAGAAGAACTCGCATCTCAAGGATCTGCAGGCGCTCGGCCCCTTGGAGGTATTCCGCGCCGACCTCGAAGAAGAGGGCAGCTTCGACGGCGCCGTCGCCGGCTGCGACTACGCCTTCCTCGTCGCCGCTCCGGTGAACCTCTACGCAGAGAACCCTGAGGTGAACAGCAACCACCAAACTCCAGTTTTAACCAACATCACTGTCGGCTGTCCTGTCGTGACTGTATGTTTGTCCCCCCCTTGTGCTACGAGTACTTTGCATGCATTCTTCATGCTGTTATTCACTCTGAATCCTGAAGCCACCCGATAACTGACAGTTTTTTACCTGTCCCGATCGCAACGCCGCTATGGCAGAAAGACGTGATCGAGCCGGCCGTCAACGGGACCCTGAACGTGATGAGGTCGTGCGTGAGAGCGGGCACGGTGAAGCGCGTGGTCCTGACATCGTCGGCGGCCGCGGTCTCCAGCCGGCCGCTGGAAGGCGACGGCCACGTCCTGGACGAGGATTCCTGGTCCGACGTCGAGTTCCTCAGATCGAGAAAGAACGGGGCTTGGGTACGCATTTTCAGTATTTTCAGTGTGTTCAACCTTTACATTGACGGATGAACCGATGACGCTCACCGCCTTGCTATCGCAGGCGTACCCTGTCTCCAAGGTGCTTCTGGAGAAGGCGGCGAGCGCGTTCGCGCAGGAGCACGGCATCAGCCTGGTCACCGTGTGCCCGGTCGTCACGGTGGGCGCGGCGCCGGCGGCCAAGGTCAGCACCAGCGTGCCCGACGTCCTCTCCCTGCTGTCCGGTGAGGCCTCAAACTAAATTACGTGCGCGACGGGTACATGTGCGTTACATGGCGTGCGTGCGATGGTGTCAGGCGATGAAGAGAGGGTCAGCAAACTTGAGTTCATCGAGAGGGCGTCGGGCTCGATCCCGATGGTCCACATCGCGGACCTCTGCCGCGCCGAGCTGTTCCTCGCCGAGGAGGAGGCGGCGTCGGGGCGGTACAACTGCGGCAGCCTCAACACCACCGTCGTGGAGCTCGCCCGCTTCCTGGCGGCCAAGTACCCGCAGTACAACGTCAAGACTGACCGGTACGTACCAACTCCTCGACTAGTCTACTACTCCAGATCTCTGTGGCCATGGCGAGCTCCGAAGCTCGTGCATCCGGGATGGCGTACGTGATGGTCTGTTCGCTTGTTTGTTTACTTGCTTCAGGTTCGCCGGTCTGACCGAGAAGCCGAGGGTCTGCATTTCGTCGGCGAAGCTCGTCGGGGAAGGTTTTGAGTTCATGTATAAGACCCTGGACGAGATATATGACGACGTCGTTGACTACGGAAGGGCCCTGGGAATCCTTCCCTACTAGTATGATGGATCTTAGAATCAAACGATGCCCCTGCAAGCAAAAAAAGGCTTTAGCCTCCGTTTTTTTTGCTGGTTAATAAGCATATAGCCTTCTAAAGTACATATATGATGAAATGTGGGTGTTGGTTCGTATGAAAAATGATGAGTTAAATACACCACTGGTGCCTTAACTTGTCCCGTGGGGTCAGTTTGGTGCCTAAAGTTGTAAAATACATGAAAATGATGCTTGAACTTGTCCGTCAGTGCAAATACAGTGCCTTCCACTATATTCGGACGTACGCCCTGCCCGCGTAGCACGCCGGCGTGGCGGCGGCCTGCATGTCAGTGTCTGGAAAGTGGATGAGTGATATATTTTTGCAGAAACCACCCCATTTTTATCTAATTATGCAGAAAGGCCCCTCAAATTAGAAATCACTAAAGAAATTGCAGCGTGGGACCTCCTGCTTAATGCAGACGCGTGCTAGCCACCTGACCAAAATAAGTTATATGTCCTACTAGTAACTAGAAATGTGTGTGTTGTCAAAAGAAAACTAACTAGAAATGTGTGTAGAACAATATCACCTATAGTTGTGCAATTCCTTCACACATTTTCTACATTTTTTCAAGTTTCTATTTAGTTTTCCTGATATGTAAATTTTTTCACATAAAAAATACAATAACTATATGTAGGCAATTATTGTGTAGTTTAATTCTTAATTCTATTTTTATTATTGTGTACTTTGAAGAGGTAAATATGAACTAATTATAAAATTTATGTAGATTTAGACAGTTCAACGTATATTAAGAATTATTCTGTGAATTTATGTATATAATTCTAGAAATGTATTAAAACATGCTAAAGGTGTTTGCAGAAATGTAAGAACAAGTTTATGCAATAGATTCCAAAATACACGTTGAACATTTTTTCAAGTACATGTTGTCATTGTTTTGAATGCATGATAAACATCATTCAAAAACACATCTTCAATTTTATAATACACATGAAACATTTATTTTAAACATGTTGAACATTTTTTTTTCAAATGCACCAGCATATTCCCAAGTCTCCTCAATACGTTAACACGTGAAGAATTTAGGTGCCCTGGAAAAATATATTTTTTGCATGGTAACAACAAACAAATAAATTGTCATTGACGTGTGTACGGATGCATACCACACACACGACATCCTGTATTAAGAAAAACAATTACATGCAGCCATGCTCGGTGTAGTGTATTTGTTAACATGTGAATGCTGTGCATGCGATGTCCTGGCCATACATTTATGTGTAATTAAATAAAATATAAGGGAGTTGGCTGTAAATAAAATGCTCTCACTCTTTGACATGTGGACCGTCACCACGCTGACGCGCCACATGGGCAAGCCGTACACCCAGATACGGTAGGAGGCACTGTATTTGCACGCCTAGACAAGTTCGAGCACCACTTTTATGTATTTCACAACTTTAGGCACCAAACTGACCGCACATGACAAGTTAAGTCACTCGTAGTGTATTTAACTCAAAAATGATTTGTAAAACATACTTGTATGTAAAGTGATATATGGCATTGCGAACATTCTCGGAACAATGGTTGTGTTCTGCCCGGAACGTTCTTGGAACAAAGGTTCAGATGAAAGTCCGACGCAGGCTGGATCCAAGAAGATTTGCCGGAGATATACCTCCTCACACCCTCTGCCGAAGCATCGCCGTAGCAAAGATAGGAGGGGAAAGACACTACTTTAAATATCGGAGTCGCTGCCTCGCCGCCCCTGAATAAGACACTAGAACTAAGAAAAACAAGGCTGAGATCCCTGGGTTGACTTCATATATTTTTTACAATCCTATCTATTTAAGGTCTAATTAGCTAGGATTGTAAAAAATATATAAAGTGACAATTTTGGAAGAAGCTGGGGAGGGGGGCGATTCTGGGAGAATCGCACAAAAGAACTGGGCCACTCGTGCTGTGACAGAAAGCACAACATCACCTGTAGTACTTCATAAATGGGCCGGCCCAGCGTGCAAGAGGAGCACTGGTTCCATAGCACACTTTTTTGTTTAATAATTTTATTTATATTTTAAATGGAAAATAATTTTGTTTAAAGTTTACAAATCTTCACCACATTCCAAAAATATTACTGCCATGCTAAGAAATGTTTCCGCAACTTTTAATAAATGCCGATAGCATTGGAAAGATGATAGTGACAACTAAAATATGTTCCGCATTTCAAGAAAATGTATGTGATTTAAAAAAAATGTGTATACATATACAAAAAGATTCACGTAATGAAAAAATGTATTTTTCACCATTCAAGAAAGTGTGCATGTATTTTTAAAAATATATATATGCGAGATAAAGGTTTTTATATAATTTAAAATAATGTTTACGTAGTACAATTGTTTTTCATACCATTCAAAAATAACCTGACAGCAAAAAAAAATCTCGCATTTAAAAAAATGTTCATCAAATTTTTGAAATATTTATAGCGATGTAAAAAAAATGTCAACGTGTGTATAAAAATGGACAATGTGTTTTGAGAAAAGTGGACACGTGTTGAAAAAAAAGGAAATGACTGAGAAGGATCGATGATTGACCGAGACGTTCGGATCCCTCCCCATGCTCCCATCCGTACTCTCACTTCATCCAACAGAGAAGGAATGCGGAATGTGGTTTCTCCTCCTCGTTCCGTTAGCTCTGGTCATCACGACTTGCGGGGTCAATTCGCTTTTGATCGGCAGCGCGTCATATTGGACTTTGGAGATCAGAGATGACCGTTCGGTCCTCGTCGCCATTTTTGTTGCTTCTGCCACCGCTAGTCACCACGACTTACGTGGCAACCAGCAGCCACCAACGTCTGTGCATAAATGCAGGCACTTGGAGGTGCGGCCGTACTCGAGTTGCCTCTCAGCCGCCAGAGAAACAGAGCCATTGCCAGGAGAAGAGAGCTGCAGTTGTGATCACCGAAGACATGTCGGCGTCGTCGGCGGCAGGCGATGGGACGACGAGGAGGAAGACGGCGTGCGTCACCGGCGGCAGCGGGTACATCGCGTCGGCGCTCGTGAAGATGCTGCTGGAGAAGGGATACGCCGTCAATACCACCGTCAGAAACCCCGGTAATTTGATTAGATCTTTGTTTGCCACTTTGCCTCCCGGTGGAGTGATTCTCTACGAGGTCCTCTGAATGAAACCGATCGCAGATGACGCGGAGAAGAACGCGCATCTCAAGGCCTTGGCGGCGCTCGGCCCCTTGGAGGTCTTCCGCGCCGACCTGAACCAAGAGGGCAGCTTCGACGACGCCGTCGCCGGCTGCGACTACGCCTTCCTCGTCGCCGCTCCGGTGGCCCTCATGCCAGAGAACCCCGAGGTAAGCGACAACCACACACACTCTTCATGCGATCGCGCACGGTGAACCGCTTATAATTCATCCGGTGACGGCAGAAAGACGTGATCGAGCCGGCCGTCCACGGGACCCTGAACGTGATGAGGTCGTGCGTGAGAGCGGGGACGGTGAAGCGCGTCGTCCTCACATCGTCGGTGGCGGCGGTGTCCGGCCGGCCGCTGCAAGGCGACGGCCATGTCCTTGACGAGGAATCCTGGTCCGACGTGGAGTTCCTCAGATCAACAAACACTGGTCCTTGGGTACACACACACACATATGTGCACTCTCGATCTGTTGAATCATTTCACTGAGAGATGAAACGGTGATGCATGCAGGCGTACTCCGTCTCCAAGGTGCTGGTGGAGAAGGCGGCGCGCGCGTTCGCGGAGGAGAAGGGCATCAGCCTGGTCACCGTGTGCCCCGCCGTGACGGTGGGCGAGGCGCCGGCGTCGAACGACCTCACCAGCGTCAGCGTCATCCTCTCCCTGTTATCCGGTGAGGCCTGTTACGAATCGAAAGTTCAAAAACCCAGCAGCAGATACTAGATGTGAGTTTTATTTACATGCCGTGCGTGTGCGTCCCATGCCATGATGTTAGGGGACGAGGCGTATGCCGGCGCCCTGGAACACATCGAGAGGGCGACGGGCTCCATCCCGATTCTGCACGTCGACGACCTCTGCCGCGCGGAGATATTCGTGGCGGAGGAGGAGGCGGCGTCGGGGCGGTACATCGTCTGCGGCCTCAACCCCACCCTCGTCGAGCTTGCCCGCTTCTTGGCTGCCAAGTACCCGCAGTACAAGGTCAATACAGACAGGTACGCACGACACGAATGTCTGTCTTGACTCCACTCTGGTCATGGCGACTTCTGAAGCTCGTGCAGTGCATTGACAATGTGTAGGTAAGTGTTTTGTTTTGGTTGCTTATTTTTCTTCAGGTTCAGAGATCTCCCGGAGAAGCCGAGAGTCTGCATTTCGTCGGCGAAGCTGGTCAAGGAAGGGTTTGAGTACAGGTACAAGAACCTGGAGGAGATATATGGCAGCCTCGTCGAGTATGGAAGGGCATTGGGAATCCTTCCCTACTAGTCTCCTGAAGTAGACAAATGATGATGCGCTAGAAGCAAAATAAGCCTAGTCTCCTGAAGTACACAAATGATGAAATGTGGGTGTTCGGTTTATATGAAAAATGTATTGTATGGAAGGTGATGGTTCCATGTCGGCATGTCCTAACATCATGAACGTCCTCCGAATAATGGTTGTGTCGATGAAGAGCATGCTCAGTTATGGTGAAAAAAGCCGTAGTCGTACACACGTAGATAAACCGCCATTAAAATCTTCCACGATGTAGAAGAAGGCTTCTTGTTTCAATCTCGTCACCATAGTTTAGCATATGATTTGACCCCTGCTTAAGAGTATAGCATGATCTGACCCTCCGGTCTACCGTCCTACACGGCAGCGGTAGGCTACCCTGCCTAACGCCGGGGTCAACGATGATAGACCCAGTCAACGCTTGCTGACCATGCCGACATGGCAAATGACAAAGTGGACACCACTAAACGTGGTGGTGGTAGACTAGTTACCCTACCGTCGAGGTCTTTGGCGGTAGACCCCTCAAAGGGTAAAAGCACATTGGAGTCATGGGGTGGGTCACTTACCCATGTGTTGCACCGTAGTCGAACAGGACGAACAGAGGAAGCTCCTCTCTCCTCTTCTCTAATCCCCCTCGGACCCTCTGCAAACAATTTATCTTTTTTGTGGATCTTGCCTCCCATGCCTAAGTAAAGTAAGTCTCCTACAACTATTTTTGGTTCATTCTTCTTATTTTATGTGCATTTTTAGCAATAGGTGATATCCTAATTATTGGCGAATATTGTTATTTCAGTCATGTTTAATATATTTTGTTATAGGTGGAAATTTTAAAAGTTGTGTCATATGCCACTTGGATTTGAGATATTTTTTTTATGTTGGAGAAGTTTCTTGGACATATATGCGATGATTGTGATATTATATATCATTGTTGGCATTGTTTTCATGTATGCATGACATATAAATTGTTGTCATAGTTCTATATGGAGATGCCTTCGGTGGCATAGTTGAAGGCATGTATATCATTCTTGTGATGTATGCGTGTCTTTTTTTTGCCATGTTTGAGCAAACCCACACCAATATTATAGTTATTTTGCTTTAATATGAGTTGATTGTAGTTATGTGATGTGTAGAGATATGAGATTGACTTGTTCATTTTTTTAATAAAATAGTTGATGACAATGTTGAAAGGATCGATATGGTTGACTAGAGGGGGGGGGGTGTGAATAGGCAACTAACAATTTTTAGCTTTTCTTAAGCAATTTAAACTTAGCAACAAAGTAAGTTGTCTAGATATGCAACTAGGTGGACAACTTATAGGAAGCAACAATAATAACCACACAAGCAAGCAAGCTAAGGTATACAAAGAAAGCTTGCACAAGTAAAGGAAAGAAATAACCACAAGTAGAGCCGGTGAAGACAAGGATGTGTTACCGAAGTTCCTTCCCTTTGAGAGGAAGTACGTCTCCGTTGGAGCGGTGTGAAGGCACAATGCTCCCCAAGAAGCCACTAGGGCCACCGTATTCTCCTCACGCCCTCACACAATGCGAGGTGCCGTGATTCCACTAGTGGTGCCCTTGAAGGCGGCGACCGAACCTTTACAAACAAGGTTGGGGCAATCTCCACAACCGAATTGGAGGCTCCCAACGACACCACGAAGCTTCACCACAAAATATGGCTCCGAGGTGACCTCAACTGTCTAGGGTGCTCAAACACCCAAGAGTAACAAGATCCGCAAGGAATTAGTGGGGGGAATCAAATATCTTTTGGTGGAAGTATAGATCGATGCCTTCTCAAGCAATCCCGAGGAAATCAACAAGTTCGATTGGCTAGGGAGAGAGATCGGGCGGAAATGGAGTTTTGAGCAACAATGGAGCTTGGGAATAGAAGAGGTGAGTCTTCTTGGGGAAAAAGACTCCCTATATATAGTGGGAGGGCAAATCCAACCGTTATGCCAAAAATCTGCCCGCAGAGCGCGGTACTACCGCACATAAGTTTGAAGGAAATATGCCCTAGAGGCAATAATAAAGTTGTTATTTATATTTCCTTATATCATGATAAATGTTTATTATTCATGCTAAAATTGTATTAACCGGAAACTTAGTACATGTGTGAATACATAGACAAAACAGAGTGTCCCTAGTATGCCTCTACTAGACTAGCTCATTGATCAAAGATGGTTATGTTTCCTAGCCATAGACATGAGTTGTCATTTGATCAACGGGATCACATCATTAGGAGAATGATGTGATGGACAAGACCCATCCGTTAGCATAGCACTTTGATCGTTTAGTTTTACTGCTATTGCTTTCTTCATGACTTATACATGTTCCTATGACTATGAGATTATGCAACTCCCGAATACCGTAGGAACACCTTGTGTGCTATCAAACGTCACAACGTAACTGGGTGATCATAAAGATGCTCTACAGGTGTCTCCGAAAGTATTCGTGGTGTTGGCATAGATCAAGATTAGGATTTATCACTCCGAGTGTCGGAGAGGTATCTCTGGGCCCTCTCGGTAACACACATAAAGATAAGCCTTGCAAGCAAAAGACTAATGAGTTAGTCACGAGATGATGTGTTACGGAACGAGTAAAGAGACTTGCCGGTAATGAGATTGAACTAGGTATGGAGATACCGACGATCGAATCTCGGGCAAGTAACATACCGATGACAAAAGGAACAACGTATGTTGTTATGCGGTTTTGACCGATAAAAGATCTTCGTAGAATATGTAGGAGCCAATATGAACATCCAGGTTCTGCTATTGGTTATTGACCGGAGATGAGTCTCGGTCATGTCTACATAGTTCTCGAACCCGTAGGGTCCGCACGCTTAACGTTTGATGACGATCGGTATTATGAGTTTATGAGTTTTGATGTACCGAAGGTAGTTCGGAGTCCCGGATGAGATCACGGACATGACGAGGAGTCTCGGAATGTCCGAGACATAAAGATTGATATATTGGACCACTATATTCGGACACCGGAAGTGTTCCGGAAAAGTTTCGGATTTAACTGGATTGCCGGCGGGGGTTACCGGAACCCCCTACGAGGGGGGATGGTCCATAGTGGGCCTTAAGGAAAAGAGAGAGGCAGCCCATAGGGGCTGGCCGGCGCCCCACCTAGGGATCCTAGTTGAACTAGGATTGGGGTGGCGCCACCTCTCCCTCTTTTCCTTTCCCTCTCTTCCTTCTTGATGGACTCCTACTAGGAATAGGATTGCAATCCTATTCCTAGTAGGATTGCCCTAGCCGCATCATAGGAGGCCGGCCGGCCCTCCTCCCTTGCTCCTTTATATACGGGGGCAGGGCGGCACCCAAAGACACACAAGTTGAATTGTTTTAGCCGTGTGCGGTGCCCCCCTCCACAGAAACACACCTCGGTCATACCGTTGCAGTGCTTAGGCGAAGCCCTGCGCCGGTGAATACATCATATCCGTCACCACGCCGTCGTGCTGACGAAACTCTCCCGTGAAGCTCAACTGGATCAAGAGCTCGTGGGACGTCATCATGCTGAACGTGTGCTGAACGCGAAGGTGCCGTACGTTCGGTGCTTGATCGGTTGGATCGCGAAGAAGTTCGACAACATCAATCGCGTCACTTGACGCTTCCGCTTCCGGTCTACGAGGGTACGTAGACACACTCTTCCCTCTCGTTGCTATGCATCTGGTAGATAGATCTTGCGTGATCGTAGGAAAATTTTAAAATACTACGTTCCCCAACAGTGGTATCAGAGCCAGGTCTATGCGTAGATGATATGCACGAGTAGAACACAATGAGTTGTGGGCGATACTAGTCATACTGCTTACCAGCATGTCATACTTTGCTTCGGCGGTATTGTGAGATGAAGCGGCCCGGACCGACATTACGCGTACGCTTACGCGAGACTGGTTTCACCGTTATGAGCACTCGTTGCTTAAAGGTGGCTGGCGGGTGTCTGTCTCTCTCACTGTAGCTGAATCAAGTGTGGCTACGCCCGGTCCTTGTGAAGGTTAAAACAGCACATACTTGACGAAACATCATTGTGGTTTTGTATGCGTAGGTAAGAACGGTTCTTGCTAAGCCCGTAGCAGCCACGTAAAACTTGCAACAACAAAGTAGAGGACGTCTAACTTGTTTTTGCAGGGCATGTTGTGATGTGATATGGTCAAGACATGATGAGATATACGGTTTTGTATGAGATGATCATGTTTTGTAAAGTTATCGGCAACTGGCAGGAGCCATATGGTTGTCGCTTTATTGTATGAAATGCAATCGCCATGTAATTGCTTTACTTTATCACTAAGCGGTAGCGATAGTCGTAGAAGCAATAGTTGGCGAGACGACAACGATGCTACGATGGAGATCAAGGTGTCGCGCCGGTGACGAAGGTGATCATAACGGTGCTTTGGAGATGGAGATCAAAAGCACAAGATGATGATGGCCATATCATGTCACATATTTTGATTGCATGTGATGTTTATCTTATTATGCTTCTTATTTTGCTTAGAACGACGGTAGCATTATAAGATGATCCCTTACTAAATTTCAAGGTATAAGTGTTCTCCCTGAGTATGCACCGTTGCGAAAGTTCGTCGTGCCGAGACACCACGTGATGATCGGGTGTGATAAGCTCTACGTTCAAATACAACGGGTGTAAGCCAGTTTTGCACACGCAGAATACTCGGGTTAAACTTGACGAGCCTAGCATATGCAGATATGGCCTCGGAACACTGGAAACCGAAAGGTTGAGCGTGAATCATATAGTAGATATGATCAACATAAGATGTTCACCATTGAAACTACTCCATCTCACGTGATGATCAGACATGGTTTAGTTGATTTGGATCACGTGATCATTTAGATGACCAGAGGGATGTCTATCTAAGTGGGAGTTCTTAAGTAATATGATTAAATTGAACTTTAATTTATCATGAACTTAGTCCTGGTAGTATTAGCATATCTATGTTGTAGATCAATAGCTCGCGATGTTGCTCCACGTTTATTTTTTTATATGTTCCTAGAGAAAACCAAGTTGAAAGATGTTAGTAGCAATGATGCGGAATTGTTCCGTGATATGAGGATTATCCTCATTGCTGCACAGAAGAATTATGTCCTTGATGCACCGCTAGGTGACAGACCTATTGCAGGAGCAGATGTAGACGTTATGAACGTTTTGACAAAAGCTCGATATGATGACTACTTGATAGTTTAGTGCACCATGCCTTACGGCTTATAACCGGGACTTCAAAAATGTTTTGAAACGCCACGGAGCATATGAGATGTTCCAAGAGTTGAAATTAGTATTTCATACTCATGCCCGTGTCGAGAGGTATAAGACCTCTGACAGTACTTTGCCTACAAGATGGAGGAGAATAGCTCAACCAGTGAGCCTGTGCTCAGATTGTCTGGGTAGTACAATTGCTTGAATCAAGTGGGAGTTAATCTTCCAGATAAGATAGTAATTGACAAAGTTCTCTAGACACTATCACCAAGTTAGTAGAACTTCGTGATGAACTATAATATGCAAGGGATAACAAAAGTAATTCCCGAGCTCTTCACGATGCTGAAATCGGCGAAGGTAGAAATCAAGAAAGAGCATCAAGTGTTGATGGTTAACCAGACCACTTGTTTCAAGTAAAGGGCAAAGGGATAGAAGGGGAACTTCAAGAAGAATGACAAGCAAGTTGTCACTCCCGTGAAGAAACCCAAAGCTAAACTCAAGCCTGAAACTAAGTGCTTCTACTGCAAAGGAAATGGTCACTAGAAGTAGAACTGCCCTAGATATTTGGCGGATAAGAAGGATGGCAAAGTAAACAAAGGTATATTTGATATACATATTATTGATGTGTATTTTACTAGTGTTCATAGCAACCCCTCGGTATTTGATATTGGTTCAGTTGCTAAAGAGTAGTAACTCGAAATGGGAGTTGCATAATGAACAAAAACTAGTTAAAGGATGAAGTGACGATGTGTATTGGAAGTAGTTCCAAGATTGATATGATCATCATCGCACACTCCCTATACTTTCGGGATTAGTGTTGAACCTAAATAAGTGTTATTTGGTGTTTGTATTGAGCATGAATATGATTTGATCATGTTTATTGCAATACGGTTATTCATGTAAGTTAGAGAATAATTGTTGTTCTGTTTACATGAATAAAACCTTCTATGGTCATACACCCAATGAAAATGGTTTGTTGGATCTCGATCGTGTGATACACATATTCATAATATTAAAGCCAAAAGATGCAAGGTTAATAATGATAGTGCAACTTATTTGTGGCACTGCCGTTTAGGTCATATTGGTGTAAAGCGCATGAAGAAACTCCATAGTGATGGACTTTTGGAATCACTTGATTATGAATCACTTGGTGCTTGCGAACCATGCCTCATGGGCAAGATGACTAAAACTCCGTTCTCCGGAACCGTGGAGCGATCAACAGAGTTGTTGGAAATCATACATACTGATGTATGCGGACCAATGAGTGTTGAAGCTCGCGGAAGGTATCGTTATTTTCTGACCTTCACTGATGATTTGAGCAGATATGGGTATATCTACTTAATGAAGCACAAGTCTGAAACATTTGAAAAGTTCAAAGAATTTCAGAGTGAAGTGGAGAATCATCGTAACAAGAAAATAAGAGTTTCTACAATATGATCGTAGAGGTAAAATATTTGAGTTAGCGAGTTTGGCCTTCAATAAAAACAATGTGAAATAGTTTCACTACTCACGCCACCTGGAACACCACTGTGTAATGGTGTGTCCGAACGTCATAACCATACTTTATTAGATATGGTGCGATCGATGATGTCTCTTACCGATCTACCACTATCGCTTTTGGGGTTATGCATTAGAGACAACTACATTCACGTTAAATAGGGCACCATCTAAATCCGTGGAGATGACACCGTATGAACTGTGGTTTGACGAGAAACCTAAGCTGTCATTTCTTTAAGTTTGGGACTGCGATGCTTATGTGAAAAAGTTTCAACATGATAAGCTCGAGCCCAAATCGGAGAAGTAAATCTTCATAGGATACCCAAAAGAGACTGTTGGGTACACCTTCTATCACAGATCCGAAGGCAAGATATTCGTTGCTAAGAATGGATCCTTTCTAGAGAAGGAGTTTCTCTCGAAAGAAGTGAGTGGGAGGAAAGTAGAACTTGATGAGGTAGTTGTACCTTCTCCTGAATTGGAGAGTAGTACATCACAGAAAATTGTTCCAGTGATTCCTACACCAGTCAGTGAGGAAGTTAATGATGATGATCATGAAACTTCAGATCAAGTTTCTGCTGAACGTCGTAGATCAACCAGAGTACGTTCCGCACCAGAGTGGTACGGCAACCCAGTTCTGGAAATCCTGTTACTATACCATGATGAACCTACGAACTATGAGGAAGCGATGATGAGCCCAGATTCCGCAAAATGGCTTGAGGCCATGAAATCTGAGATGGGATCCATGTATGAGAACAAAGTGTGGACTTTGGTTGACTTGCCCGATGATCGGCAGGCCATCGAAAATAAATGGATCTTCAAGAGGAAGACCGACGCAGACGGTAATGTTACTGTCTACAAAGCTCGACTTGTTGCGAAAGGGTTTCGACAAGTTCAAGGAGTTGACTACGATGAGACTTTCTCACCTGTAGCGATGCTTAAGTCTGTCCGAATCATGTTAGCAATTGCCGCATTTTATGATTATGAAATCTGGCAAATGGATGTCAAAACTGCATTCCTGAATGGATATCTCAAAGAAGAGTTGTATATGATGCAACCAGAAGGTTTTGTCGATCCAAAAGGTGCTAACAAAGTATGCAAGCTCCATCGATTCATCTATGGACTGGTGCAAGCATCTCGGAGTTGGAATATACGCTTTGATAAGTTGATCAAAGCATATAGATTTATACAGACTTGCGGTGAAGCCTGTATTTACAAGAAGTGAGTGGGAGCACTACAACCTTTCTGATAAGTATATCTGAATGACATATTGTCGATCGGAAATGATGTAGAATTTTCTGGAAAGCATAAAGGAGTGTTTGAAAGGAGTTTTTCAAAGAAAGACCTTGGTGAAGCTGCTTACATATTGGGCATCAAGATTTATAGAGATAGATCAAGACGCTTGATAAGACTTTCGATGAGTACATACCTTGATAAGATTTTGAAGTAGTTCAAAATGGATCAGTCAGAGAAGGAGTTCTTGCATGACTTGTAAGGTGTGAAGTTGAGTAAGACTCAAAGCCAGACCACAGCAGAAAAATATAGAGAGAATGAAAGTCATTCCCTATGCCTCAGCCATAGGTTCTATAAAGTATGCCATGCTGTGTACAAAACACGTTGTGTACCTTGCCATGAGTTTGTCAGGGAGGTACAATAGTGATCCAGGAGTAGATCACTGTACAGCGGTCAAAATTATCCTTAGTAATTGGATGACTAAGGAAATGTTTCTCGATTATGGAGGTGATAAAGAGTTCGTCGTAAAGGGTTACGCCGATGCAAGCTTTGACACTAAATCCAGATGACTCTAAGTATCAATCTGGATGTGTATTGAAAGTGGGAGCAATTAGCTAGAGTAGCTCCATGCAGAGCATTGTAGACATAGAAATTTGCGAAATACATACGGATCTGAATGTGACAGACCCGTTGACTAAACTTCTCTCACAAGCAAAACATGATCACACCTTATTACTCTTGGGTATTAATCACATAGCGATGTGAACTAGATTATTGACTCTAGTAAACCCTTTGGGTGTTGGTCACATGGTGATGTGAACTATGGGTGTTATTCACATAATGATGTGAACTATCGGTATTAAATCACATGGCGATGTGAGCTAGATTATTGACTCTAGTGCAAGTGGGAGACTGAAGGAAATATGCCCTAGAGGCAATAATAAAGTTGTTATTTATATTTCCTTATATCATGATAAATGTTTATTATTCATGCTAGAATTGTATTAACCGGAAACTTAGTACATGTGTGGATACATAGACAAAACAATATGTCCCTAGTATGCCTCTACTAGACTAGCTCATTGATCAAAGATGGTTATGTTTCCTAGCCATAGACATGAGTTGTCATTTGATCAACGGGATCACATCATTAGGAGAATGATGTGATGGACAAGACCCATCCGTTAGCATAGCACTATGATCGTTTAGTTTTACTGCTATTGCTTTCTTCATGACTTATACATGTTCCTATGACTATGACTTATACCCAAAAGAGACTGTTGGGTACACCTTCTATCACAGATCCGAAGGCAAGATATTCGTTGCTAAAAATGGATCCTTTCTAGAGAAGGAGTTTCTCTCGAAAGAAGTGAGTGGGAGGAAAGTAGAACTTGATGAGGTAATAGTACCTTCTCCCGGATTGGAAAGTAGTACATCACAGAAAATTGTTCCAGTGATTCCTACACCAATCAGTGAGGAAGTTAATGATAATGATCATGAAACTTTGGATCAAGTTTCTGCTGAACGTCGTAGATCAACCAGAGTACGTTCCGCACCAGAGTGGTACGGCAACCCAGTTCTGGAAATCATGTTACTAGACCATGATGAACCTACGAACTATGAGGAAGCGATGATGAGCCCAGATTCCGCAAAATGGCTTGAAGCCATGAAATCTGAGATGGGATCCATGTATGAGAACAAAGTGTGGACTTTGGTTGACTTGCCCGATGATCGGCAGGCCATCGAAAATAAATGGATCTTCAAGAGGAAGACCGACGCAGACGGTAATGTTACTGTTTACAAAGCTCGACTTGTTGCGAAAGGTTTTCGACAAGTTCAAGGAGTTGACTACGATGAGACTTTCTCACCTGTAGCGATGCTTAAGTCTGTCCGAATCATGTTAGCAATTGCCGCATTTTATGATTATGAAATCTGGCAAATGGATGTCAAAACTGCATTCCTGAATGGATATCTTAAAGAAGAGTTGTATATGATGCAACCAGAAGGTTTTGTCAATCCAAAAGGTGCTAACAAAGTATGCAAGCTCCAGCGATCCATCTATGGACTGGTGCAAGCATCTCGGAGTTGGAATATACGCTTTGATGAGGTGATCAAAGCATATGGTTTTATACAGACTTTTGGAGAAGCCTGTATTTACAAGAAAGTGAGTGGGAGCTCTGTAGCATTTCTAATATTATATGTAGATGACATATTGTTGATTGGAAATGATATAGAATTTCTGGATAGCATAAAAGGATACTTGAATAAGAGTTTTTCAATGAAAGACCTCGGTGAAGCTGCTTATATATTAGGCATCAAGATCTATAGAGATAGATCAAGACGCTTAATTGGACTTTCACAAAGCACATACCTTGATAAGATTTTGAAGAAGTTCAAAATGGATCAGTCAAAGAAAGGGTTCTTGCCTGTATTACAAGGTATGAAGTTGAGTAAGACTCAATGCCAGACCACGGCAGAAAAATATAGAGAAAATGAAAGTCATTCCCTATGCCTCAGCCATAGGTTCTATAAAGTATGCCATGCTGTGTACCAAACATGTTGTGTACCTTGCCATGAGTTTGTCAAGGGGGTACAATAGTGATCCAGGAGTAAATCACTGTACAGCGGTCAAAAACATCCTAAAGTATCTGAAAAGAACAAAGGATATGTTTCTCGATTATGGAGGTGATAAAGAGTTCGTCGTAAAGGGTTACGCCGATGCAAGCTTTGACACTAAAATCCAGATGACTCTTAGTATCAATCTGGATGCGTATTGAAAGTGGGAGCAATTAGCTAGAGTAGCTCTATGCAGAGCATTGTAGACATAGAAATTTGCAAAATACATACGGATCTGAATGTGACAGACCCGTTGACTAAACTTCTCTCACAAGCAAAACATGATCACACCTTATTACTCTTGGGTATTAATCACATAGCGATGTGAACTAGATTATTGACTCTAGTAAACCCTTTGGGTGTTGGTCACATGGCGATGTGAACTATGGGTGTTATTCACATAACGATGTGAACTATCGGTATTAAATCACATGGCGATGTGAGCTAGATTATTGACTCTAGTGCAAGTGGGAGACTGAAGGAAATATGCACTAGAGGCAATAATAAAGTTGTTATTTATATTTCCTTATATCATGATAAATGTTTATTATTCATGCTAGAATTGTATTAACCGGAAACTTAGTACATGTGTGAATACATAGACAAAACAGAGTGTCCCTAGTATGCCTCTACTAGACTAGCTCATTGATCAAAGATGGTTATGTTTCCTAGCCATAGACATGAGTTGTCATTTGATCAACGGGATCACATCATTAGGAGAATGATGTGATGGACAAGACCCATCCGTTAGCATAGCACTTTGATCGTTTAGTTTTACTGCTATTGCTTTCTTCATGACTTATACATGTTCCTATGACTATGAGATTATGCAACTCCCGAATACCGTAGGAACACCTTGTGTGCTATCAAACGTCACAACGTAACTGGGTGATCATAAAGATGCTCTACAAGCGTCTCCGAAAGTATTCGTGGTGTTGGCATAGATCAAGATTAGGATTTGTCACTCCGAGTGTCGGAGAGGTATCTCTGGGCCCTCTCGGTAACACACATCAAGATAAGCCTTGCAAGCAAAAGACTAATGAGTTAGTCACGAGATGATGTGTTACGGAACGAGTAAAGAGACTTGCCGGTAACGAGATTGAACTAGGTATGGAGATACCGACGATCGTATCTCGGGCAAGTAACATACCGATGACAAAAGGAACAACGTATGTTGTTATGCGGTTTTGACCGATAAAAGATCTTCATAGAATATGTAGGAGCCAATATGAACATCCAGGTTCCACTATTGGTTATTGACCGGAGATGAGTCTCGGTCATGTCTACATAGTTCTCGAACCCGTAGGGTCTGCACGCTTAACGTTTGATGACGATCGGTATTATGAGTTTATGAGTTTTGATGTACCGAAGGTAGTTCGGAGTCCCGGATGAGATCACGGACATGACGAGGAGTCTCGGAATGTCCGATACATAAAGATTGATATATTGGACGACTATATTCGGACACCGGAAGTGTTCCGGAAAAGTTTCGGATTTAACTGGATTGCCGGAGGGGGTTACCGGAACCCCCTACGAGGGGGGATGGTCCATAGTGGGCCTTAAGGAAAAGAGAGAGGCAGCCCATAGGGGCTGGCCGGCGCCCCACCTAGGGATCCTAGTTGGACTAGGATTGGGGTGGCGCCACCTCCCCCTCTTTTCCTTTCCCTCTCTTCCTTCTTGATGCAATCCTATTCCTAATAGGATTGCCCTAGCCGCACCATAGGAGGCCGACCGGCCCTCCTCCCTTGCTCCTTTATATACGGGGGCAGGGCGGCACCCAAAGACACACAAGTTGAATTGTTTTAGCCGTGTGCGGTGCCCCCTCCACAGAAACACACCTCGGTCATACCGTTGCAGTGCTTAGGCGAAGCCCTGCGCCGGTGAATACATCATATCCGTCACCACGCCGTCGTGCTGACGAAACTCTCCCGTGAAGCTCAACTGGATCAAGAGCTCGTGGGACGTCATCATGCTGAACGTGTGCTGAACGCGGAGGTGCCGTACGTTCGGTGCTTGATCGGTTGGATCGCGAAGAAGTTCGACAACATCAACCGCGTCACTTGACGCTTCCGCTTCCGGTCTACGAGGGTACGTAGACACACTCTTCCCTCTCGTTGCTATGCATCTGGTAGATAGATCTTGCGTGATCGTAGGAAAATTTTAAAATACTACGTTCCCCAACAAAGTTGCGGTACTACCGCACGGTCCAGCGGTACTACCGCTCTGGGTGCGGTACTACCGCTGGCGCAGTACATGCGAGTACTAGCCCTATTGCGTTTAAACACCGGGCGGTAGTACTGCCGGAGCGGTACTACCGCACGTCCTTGAAGTACTACCGCAAGGCAGGGTCAGACTGGCCGAGGAGAAGCGTGGACTAAATAAAATACATCCACAGCTACATCCGCAGAGTTACGGTCGTTGCAAAACCCGACACGGTACCACCGCTTGCATGAAGCGGTACTACCGCGTAAGATGCGGAAGTAAAAAAATTACTTCCGCGCCTACTACCGTACTAGCTACGACGCTGGGCCGGTCACACGGTACTACCGTGTCCAGGGTACGGTACTACCACGTAGTGCAGTACTACCGCAGCCCGGAAGCGGTACTACCGTGGGGCCGTGTGGTACTACCGCAAACTTTGAGCGGTACTACCGCATGCCAAGCAGTGGCAGTAGTAGGAAGCCACTGTTTTTGTACCGACAAGGAAAACAGCCGGAGCTCCAGAGAAGCAAGGAAAGGTGGTGCAAAAGAATAGATGTGTACGTGTTGATTCCACCCAAACCTTTCCGAAGCGGACCCCCTCTTAATAGTACGGCTTTCCTATGATTCAATTCCACCGAAAAGAAACAAAAGGAAACACCGTCTTCCATAGATTCTGAGGGGCACTAAATCGTCTTGTGCCCAGGTTAGATATATCTGAAAAGCTCAGTGCACATGATTAGTCCGCAAAAGCATTGTCATCAATCACCAAAACTACTTAGGTAGAAATATGCCCTTACAATCTCCCCCCTTTTTGGTGGATTGATGACAATACGGGATTTGCACAAAGATATATAAGAATAGTAAGCAATCCCAGCAAAGTTATAGAATATAGGTAAGCTCCCCCTAGATGTGTGCATTCATAAGAAGGTGCTTTGGACTGCACATCACACATACTAGGATCAATGCTCCCCCTATATTCTACAAACAGTATACTCCTTGCTGATGACGCACAACCGTAAGGGATCTATTGCAGCGTTTTCGATAAGTAAGAGTGTCGAACCCAACGAGGAGCAGAAGGTATTGATAAGTGATTCTGATCAAGGAATAACTGCAAGCACTGAAAGATAACTTTTTAGGGGTTTTCTTGATATAAGCAACAGGAAAGTAAAAGCGAGCAAAGTAAAAGGCACTGGAGAGTAACAAGTGGCCCAATCCTTTCTGAGCAAAGGAGAGGCCTAGCAACTGAACTTATAAAGGCTAAAGTGTTCTTGAGGACACACGGGAGAGGTAGTCATGTGCTTTCGCCATATTCCGTATCGGTACTATGTGATGTGTTGATAAGTGTTGAGTGGGTGGATCTATGCTAGTACACCCTCTAGACTAAGATGAGTGCACTCTTATGATTAAACACCTTGCAAGCATCCGCAAATACAAGATAGTATTTAAGGCAAAAGCCTAACCATAGCAATACGATCGATGATCCATTGTCCCCATGTGCAAAAGCGTGCGAACTGGGGTTCAGGTTTCTGTCACTTCGGCAGCCCACCGTAAGCATTCTTTGTACACAATGTATTCCCCTAGGTCCTTAATAAGGCGAAGTGTTGAGTGTTCGACTCACACAACACCACTAGGAAAATAACAACACATCTTAAGTATCAAACAACACATATTACTTCAACATCATATGACTACTAACAACAAGACTTCTCCCATGTCCTCAAGAACTAAAGTAACTACTCACAAGACATAAAAGAGATCATGATCAGTGGAGATAGATGGATGATAAACAATCTGGACACAATGATATTTCTCCAACAAAACTCAATAACATTCACCACAAAGTAGTAATCAACACCGATAGAGTAGAGAGGATAGATAGTACGGATTACAACACAAGTTGCAATTGTGAGATGAGATTGGATGAAGATGGAGATGGTGCTGATGTTGGGGATGATGTTGATGATGATCTCGATGATGCCCGTGACGATGGTGATGACGATGGCGATGATCTCCCCTTCCGGGAGGTGATCTCCCCGGCGGAATCTGCCTGCCGGAGATGGCTTTTCTTCACTGTAGGTTTCCGCCACGGAGCGGCGGCGGAACTCCGTAAACTCTCTCCTTTTTAGGGTTTCTGGATGACGAGGAGTATATAGGCCAGAGGGGAGAGCCTGGAGTGGGCCAGGGGCTCCAGGCGCCCTCCCGGTGCGGCCAGGGTGGGGGCCGCGCCAGGTGGCCGCCTGGGCACCCTGTGGCCCCCCTCTGGTTGCTCTTTTGCGTATCTTCGTGATCCTTTTGGAAAATACCCTCCGTCGATTTTCAGGTAATTTGGAGGTATTCTTCTTCAGCAACTCAGCGTCCACTTTTTACCGCTGAATCTTGCGTCTGCTGCTTCGGCACCGGAAAGTCGCAAACTGTGTAAAATAGGCCAAAACAACATAAGAACATCATCGTAATGTGAAATATATCAATGAATAAGGATGAATTACGATGTAAAATAGTGATGCATTTTGGACGTATCAACACCCCAAGCTTAGACCTCGCTTGTCCCCAAGCGAATACTGAGCTCGGTAAACCTGTCCACAAGTTTAGAGAGTGAAGTGTCGATAAATAGAATACGGACAAGAAGCATCACAGTTTCTTCACCAAACTCAAATATCCTCAACAGCAATCTTCAACTCATAAGGCCCTTATAAAAGAGTGGTAACACTTATAATCGAAAGCAGGGCTAAGGAAACTCATCAAATCATGGCAAACATGTCCTTTGGTCAAAGAACAACTAATAGCTTTTACTTTTGCTCTTTCTCTTTATGTTTTGATGAGATTAATTGAAGCTTTTGAAAGAACATGTTATTAGGCAAGAAGTGAAAGTGTTAACACAAAGGAAGATGTTTGCTTTAGCTGGGCTTGACAAACAACTTACTTATCAAATGATAATGTCAACAAGGATATGATATGAAAAATCTTAATGCAACTTTATATGAATGAATCCTCGTCAACATCAAATGTCTGCTCTCTTTAAGAATAGAAGGAAGTAGGAATAACTGACTCAACCTAAAACTAAGAGATAGGCCCTGCTCTAGGGAAGTAGGGAAAACTCATGTGATATCCTTAAATCAAACAGAATGAAAACAAGTTTTGAGAGGTGCATGATTTGTCAACGAATGCTAATAGATAACTCAATTACTTCTCAAACTGGACAAGTTTCGAGGAACGGCTCCCGCACGGGGACGATCACATCCCCTTAATCTCCTTTGTTTATCACTGCCAAAGTTTTCTGATTTCTCATGAACAAAGCGTGAAGGAGGGTTTGTTTGTTGTATTATCTTTTATGAGCCGGGCGCACTCATGCCAGTTCCTCCTCGTATTAGGGGTTTGCAGATTAGACATGCAATCCCGGGGTAAAACTTGTCCAACTTAAAAAGATCATGAATTAACTACTACTTCCTCATGAGCTAAAACAGGGGCACAAAATAGAAGATTTTGAACATTTAAGGATAACACATAAATTCTATACTTTAGGAGGTGGTAGTGGAGTACCACGAATAGGAAGGTATGGTGGACTCATATGGAAGGTATTGGTTTAAGGGTATGGATGCACAAGCAGAATTCCGCTTAGTACAGAGTTTAGGCTAGCAAAGGCTTTGAGAGAACAGACAATTGATGATGACTAAGATGCAAAGCAATATAAAGCATAAACATTAAAATAAGCATAACACATCAAGTTGTCTTCCTTGTCAGCATAACACTTCAAGCATAATAACATAAAGGTTTTGGCTATGTCGCTACTTTAAGAAAATCATGCTTGTTGTTATGACCAAAGCTATGTTTGCCAAGATTAAATAAAGTTTTCAAAGCCATACCTGATATAAGGTCAATACTCCCCATAAGAATCATCATTAATATTCCATCATAGACGACTCCACACTCACGGATACAATCTCTCCACAGAAGGAGTGATAGACCTCAATGCACACACCTATTTCATATAATAACCTCCCTAGACATGATATGACTCTACTTGACTCTAAAAGACAAAAGATAAAGATAAAGATACCGGACACTCCCCCAAGCTTGGAACAAGCCAAGGGGATGCCATTACCCAAGGAGACTTCACTCCTCATTCTTGTTGACGTTGATTCTTCAAATCTCTTATGACACGGCGAAGGGTTTGGTTTTCCTTCTCCAAGATCTCCACTTGTACCTTTAGTACATGGAAATCTTCGCACAGCTGATTGGTGATGCGATAAGCCTCGGAGATGGTGGAGAGCGTACGTTGATCTTCAAGTGAAGTAGAGGGCCCTAAAAGGTTAAGAGAAAGATCATAATGAGGTTGGACAGATCCCACCATGATGGGATTGCTTGGGCCTCCTTGTTGTTGGGCAGTGATAGTCTTGACTTGCTCCCTCACGGAGCGCTCCATCTCCGCTTGTCTTGCGGCAATCTCTTCTTCGGTAGCCCAGTCAACGTGCTTCCCTTGATTAAGATCCTTCTGGACTTGACGTAGACGCCATCCCAAGAAGTCCTCTCCGCTCGAGCCACAAGAAGACATCTCTAACAATAACTTTTTACCCTGGCAGAAACAGATCGAAAAGAAAACACACGAAATCGCGAGATACGTTGCCGGAACAATCCGGGCAAATATATAGCAAAAATTTCTGCACAGAAAGGAAGGTAACAAGCTAAAGTGGGGTCGGAGATGGACTCCTGGGTGCCCAGGCGGCCTCCCGGCGCGGCCAGGAGGTAGGCCGCGCCAGGGGGGCGCCTGGGCCCCCTGGAGCTTGTCTCCGGCTCCACTTAGGCTTAGAATTTTCCTAATTTTGCAAAAACTCATAATATGGAACTTTTATGGCGGTTCGCGATGTTTCCTTACCGTAATACATACCTTTTCTTATTCTGCTTCTGCTGGTGTCTGAAACAGGGCTGCAACATGTTCTTCGTGAGTTGTTGTGTATATCATATTCACATCAACATTGACAGGGTCTCCTGCTATGTAATGCTTAAGTCTTTGCCCATTCACAACTTGAGGTTTGGTGCCTTCAAAATTGTTAATCTTGATTGCACCAGACCGATAGACTTCTTCAATATGAAATGGCCCTTCCCACCTGGAAAGTAGTTTGCCTGGAGAAAACCTGAAACGGGATCTGATTGAAGAACCTTATGTGCGGTCCTCTCACTGGCATGATGTCCTCCATAGGGACTATCATGACATTGTCTGAGAATGTCCTTCTGCTCATGTTCCGGTATGCATCTTCTCACAATCCCGTCTGGACCTTCTTTGAAAAGATGTGGGTCATCCCAAAAGTAGTGCCTCAAATCATGAAAGAACTTCTTCCTTTGCTGAAATGTTAAACCTGGAGGCAAATACTTCGCAACGATAAAATTAGCATAATCTGCAAACCAAGGATCGGAAAGAGATTGTACTTTTACAACGGCAAGTTGCTCGTCTGGAAAACTGTCATTGACTGGGATGGGATCATGCGGTATATCTTCCATCCTTGAAAGATTGTCCGCCACCGGATTGTCTTCTCCTTTCCTATCAACAATCTGCAAATCAAATTCTTGAAGAAGGAGTACCCATCTGATAAGTCTTGGCTTGGTATCCTTCTTTGTCATAAGGTACTTAATGGCAGCATGGTCAGTATGAATAATAACTTTGGAATCAACAATATACTGCCTAAACTTATCACAAGCAAACACTACAGCTAAGAATTCCTTCTCAGTAGTAGCATAATTCTTTTGAGCACTATCAAGGGTTTTACTAGCATAATGTATAACATTCAATTTCTTATCAACCCTTTGCCCTAAAACAGCTCCAACAGCAAAATCACTAGCATCACACATAATCTCAAAAGGTAAATTCCAGTCAGGTGGTTGCACTATAGGAGCGGTTATTAAAGCTTTCTTAAGAACTTCAGAAGCCTCCTTACAATCTTCATCAAATACAAAAGGAACGTCCTTCTGGAGAAGATTAGTGAGGGGTCTCGAAGTCTTAGAAAAGTCTTTAATAAATCTTCTATAGAAACCAGCATGACCGAGAAAACTGCGAATACCTTTGATGTCCCTTGGATAGGGCATCCTCTCAATTGCTTGGATCTTGACCTTGTCCACCTCAATTCCCCTTTCAGAAATCTTGTGACCAAGAACAATTCCTTCGTTAACCATGAAGTGGCACTTCTCCCAGTTGATTACCAGATTTGTCTCCTCACATCTCTGCAAAACTTTATTAAGGTTGTGGAGACAATGGTCAAAGGAAGTTCCATAGACGGAGAAATCGTCCATGAAGACTTCCACAATCTCCTCACAGAAACCATGAAAGATAGCAGACATACACCTTTGAAAAGTAGCAGGGGCATTACATAAACCAAAAGGCATACGCCTGTAAGCATAAGTACCATAGGGACAAGTAAAAGTGGTCTTCTCTTGATCAGCAGTGTTAACATGAATTTGAGAGAAGCCAGAATAACCATCGAGGTAACAAAAGTGGGTATTTTTGGATAACCTTTCAAGCATTTGGTCGATGAACGGCAACGGGTAGTGATCCTTCCTGGTTGCCTTGTTCAGCTTCCTGTAATCAATACACATTCTATATCCAATAATAATTCTCTGAGGTATTAGTTCATTCTTATCATTAGGAACCACGGTTGTACCTCCTTTCTTAGGAACACAATGTACCGGGCTTACCCACTTACTATCAGCTATAGGGTAGATAATACCTGCGGCTAGAAGCTTGAGAATCTCAGTTCTTACAACATCCATCATCTTCGGGTTCAACCGTCGTTGATGATCAACAACTGGTTTAGCATCGGGCTCAAGGTTGATAGTATGTTGACAGATAGATGGACTAATCCCCTTAAGGTCATCAAGGGTATAGCCAATTGCACCTCGATGTTTACGAAGTACTTCCAATAGTCGCTCTTCTTCATATCCTGAAAGGTTAGAGTTGATAATAACAGGATATACTTTCTTTTCATCTAAATAAGCATACTTGAGCGTATCGGGAAGAGGTTTAAGATCGAACACCGGGTCTTCTTTTGGTTTTGATAAAATTCCCAAAGGTTCAACCGGAAGGTTGTGCTTCAGGATAGCAGGTTGTCTCAAGAATATTTCATCTAGTTCATTTCTTTCCTGCATATGCAAATCATTCTTGTGGTCCTCCATATATTGCTGCAAAGGATCATTAGGGGGAATAGCAATAGAAGCAATACTTTCAATAATTTTATCATCACTAGGTAAATCGGTACCACGAGGCTGCTTAGAGAACTTAGAAAAGTTAAATTCATATGGCTCACCATTGAATTCAACAGAAACTTTACCTTTCTTGCAATCTATTATAGCTCCACAAGTTCTGAGAAAAGGTCTACCAAAAATAATAGGACAAAAATTGTCCCTCACTGAACCAAGTACTAGAAAGTCGGTAGGGTATTTTACCTTTCCACATAGGACTTCAACGTCTCTCACAATTCCAATAGGAGAGATAGTTGCTCTATTTGCAAGATGAATGGTAACATCAACTTCTTCAAGTTCACAAGGTGAAATCTCACCGATGATCTCTTGATAAAGTGAATAGGGGATAGCACTAGCACTCGATCCCAAATCACATAGCCCATAATAATTGTGATCTCCTATTTTAACAGATACTACTGGAGTACCTGAAATTGGGCCTTTATTCTTGGCTGTGACAAGGTTAGTGGAAACAACACAAAAATTTACATTGGAATCCAAAACATCATTCGTAACAAGGTCTTTAACCAATGCAACTTGAGGATCGACCTTGATCTGGTCCTCAGGCTCATCAATTCTTCTCTCACTTTTATTTATTATGCCTGTCACAAGAGAGTGCTCCCTTATCCTTTCGGGAAAAGGAGGCTTTTCATATATAACTGCAGGCAAAATAGGGTCAGCAACATGAATATCAACAGGTAACTCTTTGAAAGGTTCATGATGCTGATCTCTCTTCTTTTTAAAAGAATCAACGTGAGAGGCAAAATCCTTACAGAAATCAATCATTAGATGGGAATCAAGACCAATCTTAGAGCAAAAGGTATTGAAGTAATCAGTTTTCACATAGCTCTCAATATAATCATGCTCATAATTTATAGCGGGTTCAATACCTTTATCGATTTCCCAATCTTCGGTATTCCTCTGGATCCTTTCAATGAGATCCCACCTTTCTTCAACGCTCTTTGTCTGAAATACCCCACTAGAGGAGGCATCCAGCATCTCCTTATCCTGACGAGAAAGCCTGGCATAAAAATTTGTAAGTATAATTTTCTTGGGGAGCTCATGAATAGGACATTTGAGCATTAGGGACTTCAATCTCCCCCAAGCTTCAGCAATGCTTTCTCCGTCACGAGACCTAAAGTTATAGATATAGTTCCTGTCTCGATGAATTTCATGAAGAGGATAAAACTTGGTATAAAAGAGAGACATAAGATCTTGCCAATCAAGCAAGTGTGAGTTATCAAGAAGCTTATACCAATATGAAGCTTTATCTATAAGCGATATGGAGAACAATTTCCTCATGACAAACTCCATTGATACACCTGCAAGCTTAAATAAGGAACATAGTTGTGACAGATATAGCAAGTGTTCACCGGGATGTCTGTCTCCTGCATAACGATTAACCAAAACATAATCGATAATACCAGCTGGTATTTTATAGGGCACAATTTCAGTAGGGGGAGGAGCAACCACCACAGATGTGGGGTGTCTTCCCACAAGCAACGATCCAATAGCAAGGTTGTCCATAAGGACAAAGAGCAGCAACAGCAAAATAAAAACAGAAATATAAAAACTTCCTTACCAGCTTCACTTACCAATAGCGCTACACTCCCCGGCAACGGCGCCAGAAAACGGTACTTGATGACCCAAAATCGTAAGGGATCTATTGCAGCGTTTTCGATAAGTAAGAGTGTCAAACCCAACGAGGAGCAGAAGGTATTGATAAGTGATTCTGAGCAAGGAATAACTGCAAGCACTGAAAGATAACTTTTTAGTGGTTTTCTTGATATAAGCAACAGGAAAGTAAAAGCGAGCAAAGTAAAAGGCACTGGAGAGTAACAAGTGGCCCAATCCTTTCTGAGCAAAGGAGAGGCCTAGCAACTGAACTTATAAAGGCTAAAGTGTTCTTGAGGACACACGGGAGAGGTAGTCATGTGCTTTCGCCATATTCCGTATCGGTACTATGTGATGTGTTGATAAGTGTTGAGTGGGTGGATCTATGCTAGTACACCCTCTAGACTAAGATGAGTGCACTCTTATGATTAAACACCTTGCAAGCATGTGCAAATACAAGATAGTATTTAAGGCAAAAGCCTAACCATAGCAATACGATCGATGATCCATTGTTCCCTTGTGCAAAAGCGTGCGAACTGGGGTTCAGGTTTCTGTCACTCCGGCAGTCCACCGTAAGCATTCTTTGTACACAATGTATTCCCCTAGGTCCTTAATAAGGCGAAGTGTTGAGTGTTCGACTCACACAACACCACTAGGAAAATAACAACACAACTTAAGCATCAAACAACACATATTACTTCAACATCATATGACTACTAACAACAAGACTTCTCCCATGTCCTCAAGAACTAAAGTAACTACTCACAAGACATAAAAGAGATCATGATCAGTGGAGATAGATGGATGATAAACAATCTGGACACAATGATATTTCTCCAACAAAACTCAATAACATTGACCACAAAGTAGTAATCAACACCGATAGAGTAGAGAGGATAGATAGTACGGATTACAACACAAGTTGCAATTGTGAGATGAGATTGGATGAAGATGGAGATGGTGCTGATGTTGGGGATGATGTTGATGATGATCTCGAGGATGCCCGTGATGATGGTGATGACGATGGCGATGATCTCCCCTTCCGGGGGGTGATCTCCCCGGCGGAATCTGCCCAACGGAGATGGCTTTTCTTCTCTGTAGGTTTCCGCCACGGAGTGGCGGCGGAACTCCGTAAACTCTCTCCTTTTTGGGGTTTCTGGATGACGAGGAGTATATAGGCCAGAGGGGAGAGCCTGGAGTGGGCCAGGGGCTCCAGGCGCTCTCCCGGCGCGGCCAGGGTGGGGGGCGCGCCAGGTGGCCGCCTGGGCACCCTGTGGCCCCCCTCTGGTTGCTCTTTTGCGTATCTTCGTGATCCTTCTGGAAAATACCCTCCGTCGATTTTCAGGTAATTTGGAGGTATTCTTCTTCAGCAACTCAGCGTCCACTTTTTACCGCTGAATCCTGCGTCTGCTACTTCGGCACCGGAAAGTTGCAAACTGTGTAAAATAGGCCAAAACAACATAAGAACATCATCGTAATGTGAAATATATCAATGAATAAGGATGAATTACGATATAAAATAGTGATGCATTTTGGACGTATCACTTGCAACAAAGAATAAGATTCTACGCATGGATGTAAGGAGGATAACGTGAGCACATAATAAGGGCAAGTGAAGCAACCGCTCACAACCGAGCAGATAGCATAGACATAATAACGAGATAAAGAAAGAGTGCATATGTCTCACACCATATGAAGGTCTCACACACACGACACAAACCAACTAAAGCAAAAGGTTCGACCAACGAAACACAAATAAACACGGCACGACACAAGACGCAAATCCTACACTCTCTCCCCCTTTGGCATCGAGACACCACAAAGGGAAAGAGGACACCTAGGACATAGGTGGTAGCTCAGGCAGAAGAAATCAGTCGTCACGTGCTCCGTCAGACTCCTACTGCTCCTCCTCGGGATCAGACCACTGGAAGCCCTGTTTGGCAACCCACTCATCCTCTGGCGTGATGATCTCCTCTGACCCAGGAGACGCATTCTCACCAAAGATCCTCATTATCTTCTTGTCACGCTGGAGAGATTGCTTGTGATTCACATGAGCCTTGTACTGCCCCTTTACTTGCATACAAAACAGGGCCTTCATCTTCCTCTTCAGCTTTTTAGCCCACGAGGGCTCAGACAAAGGGGGAGCATATCCTCCAGAACTGTCCTCATCAGCAGCCTCCTCCTCAACTTGTTCCTCATCCTCATCCATCTGAGCTGCAGCAGCCTCTGCTCGGGTAGTATTGTTAGCCCAACGACTCTTGATGCGAAGTCGGATAGGCTCATGACGAACCCAGTGAGGGGCCTCAAATTCTTCATCAGGATATATATTTTGCCAAGTCTTGGAGATCGGCAAAAACAGATAAGGACCGTAGATAGGCACTTTGCGGGTGAAAATAGCAGACCGGAGCTCACACCACATGATATGTGAGATATCAAGTGGTTGGGTCTGAGCACTGCGGGCCTCCTCACACATAAGCATCATGTCCACGAGGTATGCATGTACCTTGTCCTTGTCCCCAATGCGAGGAAACAAGGTGTTGCGGAAGATCCTACGCATGATATCCAGAAAAGGGTTCATCACCCAAGTCTTCTTGCCACTAGCAAGCGTCTTCTCCACATAGAAAGGCAGCAGCCGGTCCTTGTTGGCAGATTCTGTGTTGGCATGAGGGCGAGCTCCAACAGGAGTGGTGAGCCCCTCATCAGCAACCTGAAGCAGATCCATAAAGTCCTTCCATGAAGCAGTCATCTTATGTCCATTTGTCATCCAAGTCATATTGCGTTCCTCCTTAGGATGGAAGTGAACCGAAGCATAGAACTGTGCTATAATCTTAGGGTCAAAGTCCATCTGAAATGACATGATGTGCTCAATGCCAAATTGCTCCACAAGATCTAGAGCCTCAGCAAAATAGGCCCGGTGCTCCTCCTTCCTCATGTGGGTCATGTCAATCCAATGAGCATCCACATATAGGTTGTGTTTGCTCTTGAGTACCTCTGTGTAGATGCAATATTGCGGCTTGGTCCAGAACAATTCATCTCCGTGAAACTGAGCCCGGGGTTCTACATAGGGGTTGATCTTCCTCCTAGTAATGAACTCATGATATGGTATCTCCTCCATGGTCATAGTTGGTTCCTTGTTCTTGGTGGCAGTGGTCTTGGTTCTACGTTGGGGGGCATTGGAGCCCTCAGGAACATCACTTTGGGTGCGTAGACGCTTAGATCCTGTGTCACGGATGGGATTCAAGCGACGGATATTGGAACCGGAGCCACCACCTATGACACAAACACAAGAATACGAAAGAAAAACAAGGAGAATCAATGCAAAAGCCACAAAAAGCACAAGAAACATGTAGTAAAGATAATATGTATGTGCTACGAAGTAGGTGTGGATCGAACGATAGTACATGTCGAAGTTTGCGGAAGTAAATTTTTAGTGCGGCCTAGGGGGCGGTAGTACCGCACCGAAGGGATGCGGTAGTACCACACCAGACGCGGTACTAAAAAATTACTTCCGCGTTCATCACGGTAGTACCGCTCGGTAGGAGCGGTAGTACCGTTACACGTCAGCCAGCGGTAGTACCGCTGTCAGCCAGCGGTAGTACCGCGCGGGGTCAGATCCGAAAGCGTATCTGAACAATGAACGCGTAGAACGGGCGAACGGTACTACGACTGATCACAACTACTTGGTAGCAACATACTTACTAGCATTTCTACTGCACTACAACTCTCCTGCACCCTAATCTTCCATGGATAAGGTCACAAAGACCACAAGAACAACATGCATCTCCCCAAAACCTAGAAACAACACAAGGGCAGGAAAAAGAGGGGATTTTGGGGAGAAACCTTCATCCATGGCAAGAGGCCGAGGTGGGGAATGATCCCACCGGTCGGAATGCGAGGAGAGTAGCCGGGGATGGAGATCCGGCGAGGTCCTCCGGCGCCGTTCTTGAGAAAGAGAGAGGCGACGTGGGGGAGACGAGACGAAAGGGTATGGGGGAGTTAGAACTCCCCCTGCCCGCTTATAACCCCCAGCCGTTCGAACAAATGCGGTAGTACCGCGGTCATCAGGGTAGTACCGCCCGGGCGGAAGTACCGCACGCAGAGCGGTAGTACCGCCCTACCAGCGGCAATAAAAAAATTACTGCCGTGCTGGTTGTGGTAGTACCGTGACTATTGATACATCTCAAACGTATCTACTTTTCCAAACACTTCTGATATTGTTTTGACCTCATTCTTGCATGATTTGAACTAAACTAACCCGGACTGACGCTGTTTTCAGCAGAGCTGCCTGTACGGTTTTATTGTGTGCAGGAAAACGGATTTTTAGGTATCTCAGAAAAATCCACGAAAAATCACAGAAAATCCACGCACCTGAAGGAACCCGGAGCCAGAAGTGGGGCCAGAGGGGGGCCAGGGGGTGCCCAGGCGCCCTGGTGGCGCGGCCCAGCCCCTGGCCACGCCGGGGGGTCGCCTGGGTGGGCCCCACCTCCCCTGGTGCCCTACTTTGACTCGTATTTAGCTCGCGACGGAGAAATCCCAGATCAGAAGTTCTTTTCGCAGTTTCCGTCGCGGAGCCGCCGCCACCCTCTGTTCTTCTTCGGGAGGGCTAATCTGGAGGCTGAATTGGCCTCCGGAGAGGGGAGATCATCGCCATCGTCATCATCATCACCACTCCATCATCCCTCCATGACTTCTCCTTCCATGTGTGAGTAATCCCCTGCTGTAGGCGAAGGGGATGGTAGGGATTGGATGAGTTAGATCATGTAATAGTTTGTCAGATCGTTGGGGGCATGTTGCCTATCATCTACTATGGTGTTTATCATCTTTGCTTCAACTTGTTATTCTTAATGCTTGACACTTAGGGCCCGAGTGCCATGATTTCAGATCTGAACCATATGTGTTTGCATGAATATATTTGTGTTCTTGATCCTATCTATGAGTTGTTTGCACCTGTTACGGTTCGGAACCGGCGATCCCAAAAGTGACAGCTTGGGACACCAAAGGGGATGGTCCGTAGTTTGAGGATTACATGTATCCATTGAGTTTATTGCTTTGTTCCGGTGCTCTTTGACAGGAGCACCTTAATCTCCATAAGTTCCTTTTGGCCCCGTTCGTAGCGGGATGGTAGGACAAAAGATGTTGTGCAAGTTCTTATTGCAAGCACGCACAACTACCTACGGGATACATGCCTAATGTTTGATATTTGCCTAGATGATCATTACTTTTCCGTGTGCCGTGCCCCAAGTTAGAATCATGATATATCTCATCCATGCAGCGCCCAACCATCCATCTCCCTAGCCTACAGTGTTTTAAATCCTGCTTGTCACTAGTTGCTACTTTTGCCATTTACCTTTACTATTTACTTTTGCTGTTTACTTTTACTATCATTATCATCACTATCATATCACTGCTACCATTTATCTTTTGTTGCAAGTAAGTATATTTCAGATGCGGTTGAATTGACAACTCAACTGTCAAAGCTTATAAATACTCTTTGGCTCCCCGTGTGTCGAATCAATAAATTGGGTTATTCTTACCCGCGAAGACTATCTCGATCCCTTACGGTTAAGGGTTATCAAGTACCGTTTTCTGGCGCCGTTGCCGGGGAGCATAGCAATATTTACAAGTCTACTTGAAGTATCCTATCTGCTGCACTTCATCCGCTATGGGTAAGAAAGGAGACCCCAAGGTTCCGATCTTACTATCCACTACAAGAAGAGGTACTGTTCTAAGCACTAGTGCTACACTTGATTCACCTTCTGTTATGAGTAAGTTTGCCTCACCACCACCACATGATGCTCCTACTGAATCTGTTACTATGTCCGATACTCTTGATGATGCTTCTACTACTGTTGATGATATTAGTTCACTTGGTTATGCTCTTGAGAAACAGATCGCTGCTGCTGCTAAAAAGTCTGGAATTGAAATTCCTGTTACTCGCTACCCTATTGGTGAAACTTATGATTATCCTGATTTGAGTAAACTCAAGGAGAGACTCCTTGATGATGATTACTATATGCTTGATGAAGATTTATGCAGGGAACTGACAGAGTTTTCTGGCTCTGACCCTGAAGTTATTAAGAAACTGTTTGAAAAACACTCTTTGAAGAACAAAACCGTTCCTGATCCTGAATTTGCTACATCTCCTATATGCATTGATGATCCTGATTATGATTTCTTTGTTGATCTTTCACTTATACCTACGGTTGAAGCTGACCCCTTTTATGGCAGAGAAAATGATGATGCTATTGCACACCTAACAAAACTCGGTGAGTTGGGTGGCCTGTTTACCACAGATGAGAAGATACGATACTTTTATGTGACCAAGCTTCTTCCTTTCTCCTTGAAGGAAGGTGCTAAAGCATGGTATGATTCACTTCCGTGCGGTTCCATTAAGAGTCCTCAAGACTTAGCTCACTCTTTTGTTGATAAGTACTTTCCTGCTCACATGCAACATGCTGCTTTACAAAGAATTTATAACTTTAAACAGTTGCAGGATGAGTCCCTCCCTAAAGCTTGGGGGAGGTACTGCGGTCTGATTAAGGCTAGACCGGGACATGAAGTCCCTAAGAACGAATTAATCGATATATTCTATGCTGGTCTAACTGATGAATCCAGGTCCTATTTGGACAGTTGTGCTGGTTGTGTTTTCAGGAAAAGGACACCGGACGATGCAGAAGATTTGATGGGCAGGATTGCCAAAAATCATGAAGATTGGTCCGTCCCTGAACCACCTCCACCACCAAAGAAGAGGGGCATGTTTGTTCTAAGCCCCGAAGATATGCGAGAAGCAAAGAAGTCTATTAAAGAGAAAGGTATTAAAGCTGAAGACGTGAAGAATCTACCCCCTATTGAGAAGCTGTGTGAGCCTACCACTCACCCTCCTATGGTAGAGGTACACTCTCTTTTAGATTTCAACGCAAGTGACATCCCTCATGGTAAGCCTCCTGATCAATGTTTAGATGAGTTTGATAATTTTATTATGAAACAAAATCATTTTAATGAGAGGATACAAAGTCAGTTGCATGATAATTCCCTTGCTATCAAAAGTTTGCTTGATGTTCTAGGTAGAACAGTTAATGATGTTCAATGTCTTGTGAAGCATTTTCATATGGTTAAAACTCAGCTTGACCAAATTTCTAATGTGCAAAAAGATTTGCTTGCTAACAATGCCAAACAAGATAATTTGCAGGCTTTCGGGATTAAGACTCGAGGAGGAACTAGCACTCAAGATCCTCTCTATCCAGAGGGGCATCCGAAGAGAATCGAGCAAGATTCTCAAATGCAGGAAGAAGAAATTGTTGGCTCTCCAAAGAAGAAGAAGAAACATAAGGAGACTGACAATTCTAATGATTCTATTGCAGATGAAGAGCCAGCTGTTGATCCCAACAGTGTATCTATCTCCGATGCTGAGACTGAAGACGGTGTTGAACCTGAAGGTAAGGATAATGAGAAGAATGATCCGCCTGAAGTTCGAGAAGAAGAAGCACCTGGCAAACGTAAGAGGTACACTAAAGAAGACTTCATCGCAAGAAAACATGGGAAGGAAAGAGAACCATGGGTGCAGAAACCCATGCCCTTTCCAGGTAAGTCCATCAAATCCAAAGAAGAAGAGCATCTCTACTCCTAATGGAGCAGTTGGTAGTCTTTGTTCCAGGTTTTTTTTCGTCCCACCTCGTCTGGTTTTTTTTCGTCCCACCTCGTCTGGTTTTTTTCAACCGGTTTTTTCTCGCTACAATTAACCCACCCCAACCCCACCCCACTCACCGCACGCAGTCAGGTTCCGTTTCCCCCCTTACGTCCCCGATTCATGCATGACAATCAATTCTTTCCAAACGCAATAATGCATGACAATCAATTCTTTCCAAACGCAATAATGCATGACAATCAATTCTTTCCAAACGCAATCAATCTCCTTTCCCCGGGCGATTTTCAAACGCGATATCAAACGCGATATCTCCTTTCCAAACGCAATAATGAATGGCAATCAATTCTTGCCAAACGCGATATCTCGGACGATTTTCTTGCTCCCGATATTTTTGCATGCGATAATGGTGCTAGCCAATCTGTTAACAAATCAGAAGGAAACAATCACGTGTATGCAGGGAAGATAATCGTGGAGATTGCAGGGCAGTTAAGGCCGTGCGTCACATGCAGGAAGGATTTCTCGAGTTCAGCGGAAGAGAAGGAAATAAATCTCTAGGCTTCTCTTCCGACCCCATTGACCAGGCGAAGAGCCCCCTCGCCTATAGCAAACAATAATCAGGCAACAACGCTCCCCTCGAAACAGCGCACCCCTCAATCTATGTCACGTCGGCGCCGCCGCCGCCAATCCGCTCGTATGCCGCCGCCGCCGCCAATCGGCTCGTATGCCGCCACCGTCGCCATTCACCCTTCTTGCATGTCGCTGCCATCACCCATCTCCACTGTTCAGACGTGGAGCTCGTGTGCCATGACCTCCATGGCACCCATCGTCGACGAGACGGGTCCCTCGGCCTCGGCCATGGCCGCCTGCTCGGGAGATGGGGTCGCCATGTTCGACGCCGCCAGCGTCTGGTGGACCTTAGCTCCAGGTACGCCACCATCAAACTCAGGTACGTCTCATCGACGACGAAGGCCATGGTCGCCAGTCCCCACGTCCATGGTCAATCAACTGATCTTATCTGAGATGAAGTTCTACAGGAAGAGAATCTAGAAAATTCTTGCGCTGGATGCAGTAGACGAAACTGATATGTTTGATCTGATCCCAACTTCCCAAGTCCTGATGAGAACGTATACCTACGTGGATCCAAGTCGAGTTGGGAGCGGCATCGATCCAATGAATGTGCAAGGAATTTCTGAATCCATCACTTCTATTTGAGTATGGGTATGTTCGTTGGTCATTCAATTCAATTGTTCGTACAATAGCAGAATTTTCCCTTTAGCACGAATTTCCAGTAGTTGTGTTGCTTATTTTGAAGGTGGATTTTGGATTCATTCCATTAGTTTTATTTACCGAATTTCCAATTATTTGAGTATCCTCCCTATAGCTGCCTTCAGAGAAGAACCTGCAAGTTGGCTACCTCACGATCGCACGTTACTCTGCTCCGGCAAGTAGTTCAATCATCAGTAATTTGGTGTGTCTAGCCATCTTCTAACTAAGAAGTAATCAGTTCAGAGAACTAAGAAGCAATCAGTTCAGGGCCATCTTCAATAATCAGTTCAGTTCAGAGAACTAATAAGTAATCAGTTCAGAGCCATCTTCAATCATCAGTAATTTGGTGGGTGTGCGTGAGCTCAGCCACAACTTTCCCTTCAAAGAAAACAGAAGCCCTTGTTGAGAGAAATCCCTCTTGCTACTGGCAATCATGCACTCAATCACAAGGTTTGAAAAGAAGCGGGTCTAATATTTCTTATTTTTTCTGCAACCCCGGTTTGTGGAATCAGAACATTTCCTCCAAAGAAAAAAGAAGCCCTTGTTACCGAGAGAAACTACTCTTGTTACTGGCATTCATGCGCTGATGGAACATTTGTTGTTATGGTTTTTTGCAACCCGAGTTTGTGGAATCTCCATGAATTGAGCCATTGTGTTGTTGTTGTTCGTACTTCTTGTCGTAGCCCAGAGTTTTGGAGAGGCTGGGCCTGATTGTTACTGTGGCCGTCAACACAGAGCTTAAAGTACATGAAGAACTGAGATTTCTTATAAGAAAGAGAAATCAACAAGGTATTTTCCTTTGATGCCTAATTTATATGTACCGGTTATGTTTCCCTCAGATATATGGCTATATCCATGTATAAATAACTATTTTTCATGAAGATATATTTATAATAAGATTGCCAAAGTACCTCTTATTATTTGATTACAGTAACAGTTCGAGCTGCTCATATTGTTTCCACCCATGTGAAAATAACAGGTGCTTGGAATTGGAATGTTTTCATTCCTTGAGTTTTGGTCATTCTAAAGGTACGCATGCCACTACTCTTTTTTTTTGCCTCTCTAGCCAAGTGTTTAAATAGTGTATGGAAAAAAACCTAGAATTATATGAGCTAAATTATAATATCAGAGTATGCTGCTGGTCTTCAGTCTTCCGTTTCATGGTTTATCATAAAAGAATATAAGCATTTCATCCATGTGAGAGGTAGCATAGTGATATATTTAGTGTTATCCAGCAAGTTTTTTGAGGCATGTGTGTCACTCAAAGAAAAAGGTGTGTCAGTCTCAGTGATAGCCTTTGAGTTTTTGAACAATTGCCACTGCTACGGTGATTGGAAATTGCTTTGTACACATTCGACTAGGCTCATTTTCTGTGATTGTACACATTCTATTAGGCTCATTCATTGTGAATCCCTACAGGAATGAAGGGAAGGGAAGACGTAAGGAGAAAACTCTACCTGCACAGGACACAAAATCCGTGCCGAGAATTCGATTGTGCTTGTATGTTACTGTAGAGCGACCATTTCAGGGTGGATGTTGATGATCTCAGATTGATTCGATGCTGCAGCGAGGTAAATTAAGTTGCTATTTACTTCTCAAATTCGGACTTGCATATCAAACAAACATAACTTGGCAGCAAGGTTAACATCTAGGAAAAAATATGTGTGTGTGTGCGCGTGCGCATCGTGCATGCGTCAGTGTCGATACATTTACATGTTGGTAAGTATACGAACATGTAGGCAAATGATGTCAAGACAATTCAAGAGGCATGTCGGACTGGGTGGTGTTGGCCGTGTCGCATGCTCGTCCTCGTTGCTTGTTGGTGTGTTTATAGGGGACGATGCTTTGTTTGGATACCAAAAAGAAAAATAGTACACATAGAGAGACTTTCTTAGTTGCAGAGTAACAACATATACTTAAGGGTTCATCTTTTGACCATTTAATGAATCAGAGTTATAAGTAAAGAGACTAACTCATCAACTTGGAGAGTGAGATACTAATTGCTTTCTTTGTAGTGAAGATGGCCTCTTTAGGGGTGAGGCACAACTATAGTTGCACAGCTAAAGTTCCTATGGATTTTGGAATAATTATCCTAGATAGATGCTAGAATGGGAGAAATACCAGTAAAAAACAAATTTAGCAGTGGACATGCCTGTCTTTTAATCACTGCAGCTTGCTTATATTGTTTGTGTTTTCATCTGGTATGGGCTTGGAAGCATGCTGTCGTCAGAAAGAATCCATCATTTTGTCAAAATATTGGGTGTATAACTAATTCCATGTTTGTGTTTTCAGCTGGAATGGGCTTGCACTAATGATGTATTAAACCATTGATCTGATGACAGGAAGATCCCAGATGGTACTGTATGGTTCTTGCGTTAACCCTCTTGTAGATATTGAAATGCATGAAAGTCACATTAGATTATGTATTGAAACATATACAAGGTTTTCTCTACTAAATTATATATTGTGTTTCTATTGGTTGCCTGAGTAATCTGAATTCACCCTATATTCTTGAAGTTATTAGTCTATCAATTATTTATCTGTATTTCATTTTGCCAAAAGAAAAAACAGAAGAGCCAAACATTGCATGCTTCGACAAACAAAACCTGCCCGCGGAGGCGGTGGCGCCGGTTGTAGGCGGCAATGAGGCAACAACGCTTCATGAGGCGGTCAGGTCTGTGGTCGTGAGCCGATGCATCCACCGATGACGCAGTCGAGTCAACTTCAGGACTCCATTAGTGATATTTGGCTCTGTTAAAGGAAAAAATATTAGGATAATAGAAACTGTTGGGATAATTCTTTTGTACAATGGATGAAGTTATTTCAAGTAACATATCTTGGTTTCTCCCTGTAGTCGTGTACTTAAGAAAAGCTCCAACACAATGAAATGGCAGCAAAGAAGCCCGTATTATGTTAGCACAAAATACATTTGGTATTTGGCCTTTATTTAATGTTAACATGTAATTAGTCATGTACTCCTATACTGAAGCTAAATCAAGTAGATAGTCTAAAGCTTGGTCAGTTAAAATAATGAGCGAGTCTTTCTTATTATGTTTTGCCATTTTGTGTACTTTTGGTTTATCTTCTAACTTTTTCCTTCCAGCCTTGGTTTCTCCCATAACAACCTAAAGAAGTTGATCCAATGACGACAACATAAATAAGTTCCTTGGCATGGTAGTTTCTCCTTCCCATTATTTGAGGATTAGAGCTTGAAATAATTCTCTAGCAAAGGTAATATAGCTAGGAAGTCGGAATTTCACAACGTAGGAACAATTTTTCAATTGTGCTTCTTTGATCCTGAAATATGTCTTATCTTGTGGGATTTCTCCCAGTTTCTGTTCTCAAAAGCAAAATGCTTCGGGTTTCAGCAGTTAGGACAAACAATCAGGAAGGGAAGTATATATATTGAAAAGAGAGCCCAGACACGGTGTCGAGAATGAAAGAGCATGTAAAGTAGGGGTAGGATTTCTTTTTTTTCTTCTAAAAATAAATAGAGCGAGGTTAAGGAGACATAGAGAATGGTAATGAGGGGTAGAAATTTTTTTTTGTCTTCTAAAAATAAATAGAGCAAGGTTAAGGAGACACGACAATTATTGATAGAGAAAAAGAGTTGGAGAATCAATTTTTGTTATATAAATGGAAAGTATAAGCCATCATGTATTATTTTCTAAATTAGAACAATTTTTGAACATTTATTGTTATTGTGTAGCAATGCGTGAATATTTATTGTAAAGGATATGTCGGACAAATTGATGTTGAACCACTAGAGTACATGCCCAGTGTCGTATGATATATACCATTTCATATATCATGGCACACTACGATGGTGTACATTCTTTGGCACTGGAAATTTGCCTGGGACACCGTAGAGGTGAGAGGAGGGGGAGGGCGACGCCATGGAAGGAAGAGGAGACTACGCTGAGAGAAAGATGTGGGTTGAACGTCGTGGCTGGGAGAGATGGCAATGGTGTCAGCGAAGAGAGCAGTGAGAGAATGAGATGTATAATGGCAATGGGAATGATATGTGGGTATGAGCGTTGTGCCATGCAGTGAGAGAATGAGAGAGTGAATTGCTTTTTTGATTAAAAAAATAAGAATGTGCGGCTGTTTCCTTTTTTTAGGGAAAGCGGTTGTTTGCTATGAGAGAAATGCCACATACTTTTATGTAGTGAAAAATATCAGATACCTTAACAAAGACATTTCTGGAAAAAAATACCAACAAGTGATTTATAGGTGAACTTACAGTTTATTAAAATTAGAATCTGACCCACTCTACTAAAAAGTATGATGCCACTCACTCCGACTAGAAACGTAACCTACTCTCATTTAGCATCTGAACAATGAATATATTTATTTTTCTAGATTATGGGAAAGACGGAAATGGATTATGTCGACTTAAAAAAAATCCATCCATGAAGGTGTCGAGGTGATGTTGTTAGAAGGGAAAAAAAATTCACCAAGTTTTATACAACGAAAGGCCCGTAGCAACGCACGGGCATTCTACTAGTGATATGAAAAGTATGACAAGTTTTACAAAAGAATATCTCTACTCCTAATGGAGCAGTTGGTAGTCTTTGTTCCAGGTTTTTTTTCGTCCCACCTCGTCTGGTTTTTTTTCGTCCCACCTCGTCTGGTTTTTTTTCAACCGGTTTTTTTCGCTACAATTAACCCACCCCAACCCCACCCCACTCACCGCACGCAGTCAGGTTCCGTTTCCTCCCTTACGTCATCGATTCATGCATGACAATCAATTCTTTCCAAACGGCAAACGCAATCATGCATGACAATCAATTCTTTCCAAACGCAATCATGCATGACAATCAATTCTTTCCAAACGCAATCAGTTAACTTAAGGTAACCAGACACAATCAATTCATTCATAACGCAATAAAAACTTTCCTAATTTTCCCAAAGTTTCCTAACTAGACACGTTATAAATGGGCAGGAACCGATAACACGTTACCAATTAATAAAGTTTAGTTTTATGACCATCAATTCCAAATCCTAATTTTCCTAATGCATTGACGTTTGCCTTTTCTAAGAACCAATCAATAATCAATATAAGAGGAAAAAAATCTCCGCACCTAGCGAGCCAGCCGCTTCTCTTCCCGATTAACAATCTTGCGCTAGGGTTCCTTGTGTTGTGTCGTCGCCGTGGAGCTCCTTGACCAGCCCGTCTCCTGCCGCCTTGCCCCTCTCTCTTCCCTCCAACCTAGAAGCTGGTGACGAGGCGCACAACGCCCTCACGGCCTTGCTCGATCGCTTCCAGAACCCACCACGCGCGTCGAGGCGAGGCACCTCCTGGGCTCCGTTCGTCGCCGCTTCGCCGATGATCCCCACGCGTCTGTCGCCGCTGCACCGACGACCCCGCTGCCGGACAGGAGGAGTGCTTCGGCACCTCATTGGCTCCGTCCGTCGCCGCTTCACGGACGACCCCCACGCGTCTGTCGTCGCTTCGCCGACGACCCCGCTACCGGACAGGAGGGGTGCTCCGGTGAATCATGGGCTCCGTCCATCACCGCTTCGACGACGGCCCCCATGCGTCGGTCGCCGCTTCGCCGACGCCGACGACCCTGCCGCTGGGCAGGAGTACTTCGGCGCATCATTGGCTCCGTCCGTCGCTGCTTCACCAGTGATGCAGTTAAATTTTCAAATCTTTATTGTTATTTCCAACTAATTTTGCGGCTGATTGATCAATATCAGTTACTAACTTAATTCAAATGGTTGGACAATTATCTGACACAATTTTATAGTGTTTTACTTTATTTCTGGAACTATTATCCTGTAAATTTAGTTTGTTTTAAAGGTTTGCCATGTTTCTTTAAAATTTATCCGTTGAATTTGTATGTCTGCTCCACTGTGCAGCTGCTGCAAGCTTTCAACTTTGGCTCTTGCACTATTGTTTCATATTTATATGCTCTATTTTCCTGTTCAGTCATTTTGGTATTTATATATGGCTTGTGTTTGTGAGAATCTTATTCAATCAAAGGTTATAAGATATATTACATTGCCTTTGTTATCTCTCATATATATCTTACATAGATCACTATATGAAAAACTTAACCCTTACGAGGTCGCGGTTATGTTACGTGTTGGCTACATATATAGTTTGTTCTACAAATCATCGCGTTGAACTTGCAAAATCAGGTTGGATGTAGCTCTGATATAATTATGTATGAAGTGATATGAAGGTGCGCTCATGTCTTGCAAGATGTCATGCAAGACATCCTGCTTCTGTATCAGGTAAATGTGCACATCATTGACATCATTGATGCATGAGCACTGATTTTCTTTTCCATCTTTGGATGTTCCATAGGAAGTTCATATTTTTATTGACCATTTTTGTACATAACAATGTATGTTTTTCATTGATAATTAGGTGAATTCATTATAGTTTGAAATGATCTATATGGAGGTCGCATTGTTTTTTAGGGAATTAGTCCCCTGGTGAAGCGGTGGGCATCAACAATGCTGTTGCATTTTAAGTTAGTGGTCAAAATGCTAGCTAGGATAAATTGTAAGGAGCTGATCGTAGTTTTCGGCTATTACTGTAGAAATTCATGGTATTATCCTTGCTATGACAATATTTGCATTGCTGCATATATTCATGGAGTGATTCATATTTTCTTGACTCATATTACGTGTATTGTTACTGCAACAACGACACAACTATTCTTTCATCTATGGTGTTAAAAATAACGACGTGTAACATACAGAAGGGTAGGACTTTCAATTTCTTATTTGGATTTTGCAACTTAACCATGAATGTGAATGTGTAGGAATAATGCCAAAGTTACCTAACCAAATTGCAACGAGATTTTTACGTTTATTATTTAAGTCAAACCTTACCACTTGGACCCTTCTAATGGATTTATTTTCACGCAGGATGATGTGGTGCTTATGGGAGGTAGATGGCGAATAGAGAGGGTGGGAGAGAGAAGGGGAGGGAGCGATAGACAGATATGCATTATATTCATAGGTGCAGTCGAAAACACAAATCAAAGGCCCGTGGCAATGTGCGGGCATTCTACTGGTTTTTGAACTTCCCTTTCTTGGTCAAGTGACATTTAAAGTTTGCACTAACCAGATATTAGAATAGCAAAAATAAGCTTAAGTTGTCATGTGAGGCTCACAAAACCTGATTCTTTCATTGGGCGTCAGCCCTAGGCCCCGTTTGGGAGCTCTGTATCTTTGGAGCAGCATTCCAAGAATACTTTGGTTTTCAACACCATTGAAGTATTAAATACTTTGAGGTGTTTGGCTTTAGAATATTGTGGTTTTCCAATACTTGAACTTTATAAGTACTTCACTGCCAAACTAAGTCCTAAATTTTCTCCTGTTTATTATATTTTCTTGATTGTTGGATCCATGCAATATTAATCAAGTATCTATATTTCAGCTAGATTTTTGTTTATTCGGTTTCAGATGGTTTCCTTGGCACCTCAGACCATTTTTATGTTATCTCTTTGGGTTCTCCTATTTAGCTCATGGCTCTAACTTTTGTTGAAGGGAACTCAAGATTCCACATGATATGCCATCTCTTTCATTTGGCTTATTGGAGCATAAAATTTGTAAATTTGGTGACCTAAAAGTAGTTTTTGGTATAGGTGATTTAAAATGAGTGCAATCTTTTTTTTTCGCTCTTCTCTGACGGATACATAAAGTTGTATGTGCACGCAAGGGATGGAAGAGAAGAGAAACATTAAGATTTTTCATGCTTTCGACCAACATTCCCATTCATAGCTTCCTTTTTTCGTGGCAACGCATGAATGTAGATCTGTCGTGGTATAGCGTGAGAAAAAGGACGAGTCAAGTATACAACCATGTGGTACTAGAACTAAGATAGGAAGGCAGTTGTTGCCCTTGTCCCATATTGCTGGCCTTCCACGACTATGTCGATTACTATCTCACTTGGAATACGAGTTGGTGGATTTTATGACAAGAGTGAGGGTTAAGAGTGAGCGGGATGGGGTTAGCAGGTGTCTGAGCAGAATGATTTCTCTACTTTAGAAAATGTGGCAAATTTCATTTCATTAGAGATTACTTTGCAACAGATTGCACAAGTGAGGGATTCATATATTCCCACCAAGTTGTACAATTTTTGGTTAGGATAGAAGGATAAATGCATTGGTTGGTTGCTTCAAAAGTTAATAATAAATAGTGGTGTATCAGTTGCATGTTGAACAACGGGCATAATAATATTTTTGTCTCGTGGTAATGCGCAACATTCACCTATATGTGACAACGTGGCAATGCCATCATGGACGGCGCATGGCTCATCCCCTTGATGGCGGTGGTGGATTGGTGTGAACATGAGGGATGATCAGGGTAGAGAGCGGGGCAATTGGCGTGGGATTCCTCCTTGGCGGTCCATGAGCAAGTACGGTGTAAAGAAGAGAGGGGACCATAGCGAAGATGAGGTGGGCATCATTCTGTGTGTTGGAAATAACATGACGGATAGCTCGTAGCAACGCACGGGCGTTCTACTAGTTACAATAAGTTTTGTGAGTGGATTAAACCTCTTTTTCTTCAAATTCCTTTGACTGAAGCTATTAAGTTATCTCCTTATTCAAAATATATGAAAGATATTGTCACTAATAAAAGAAAAGTTCCTAACGAAGCAATATCTACTATGCTTGCTAACTACTCTTTCAGTGGCAAGATTCCTGAGAAGCTCGGTGATCCAGGTATACCCACCATTCCTTGCTCCATAAAGAATAATTATGTCAAAACTGCTTTATGTGATCTTGGAGCAGGAGTGAGTGTTATGCCTCTCTCTCTTTACGAGAGGCTTTGTTTAGAGAAACTAATTCCTACAGATATCTCCCTTCAGATGGCTGACAAGTCAACCGCCGTCCCGGTAGGTATTTGTGAGGATGTTCCCGTAGAAGTTGCTAATTGTTTGATTCTTACTGATTTTGTTGTGCTTGACATGCCCGAGGATGGGAGCATGTCCATTATTCTTGGTAGACCTTTTCTTAACACCGCAGGTGCTATTATTGATTGCAATAAAGGGAAGGTTACCTTCAACGTAAATGATAAAGAACACACGGTATATTTTCCAAAGAAGATCGATAGGAGGCATGGCCTCAACTCTATAGAAAATATCGAGACCGTGAAAATTGAAGAATGGGATTGTCCACTACATGTGCCTCACAAATACAAAACTATCATGGTGGGGACAATGTCCATCAAGGTAAAGGTTCAGTGATTACTTCGTAAGAGGTGAGACTTTTTGCTCTATATATCGCCTGTTTGTTGGTAAGACTTAATCAACCTTACTAGTAAACAAGTTTTATATAGATAAAAAGTTGAGCTTGTTATCTTTTCACTTATTTTAGTTCTTGTTCTACTTGCTGTACCAAGTGTTTATGTTTTGAAGCTTCACAATACTACTAACTGCTTCAAGTTTTCAGAGAGTTTCGCAGCTTTTTGAACTTCGAAAAAATTTCAACAGTGAAGTTTTCAGAAAAATTCCAGAAAAATTATAATAAAAATTTCCATGTCGGGAGTGACCCAGAGGGACCTGGGGCCAGCCAGGGGGACCCACCAGTGGCCCAGGCACCAGCTGGCGCGGCCCAGCCCCTGGCCGCGCCCATAGGGCGCCTGGGGCCCACATGGCCCCCCTCCAGGTATGTCTTCTTCCTCCCTCTCTCTTTTTCTCCAAAAACGCGAGTTCTGCACTTGTTCTTGTGTTCTTGCTGTTCTTGGAGGCGATTCTTCGATCTCTCTCTACAGCCCACCATTTGAGCTGAGAATTTGAACAAATACTCCCTGGTATGTGACTCCTCCACCCCTCCAATTAGATTTCTGATTGGTGGCTTCATTTGTGAGTATTTAGTAGTTCTTGGTGCTGTATAGATGAGCTTGCATGCATGTGTAGAAAGTTATTTTCCAAGTTTTGATGCAAGTTTATGCCTTGGGCAAGTGAGTTGAGTAGTTTGCCTTAACTCACCTTGTTTTAATCCTCGTTTTTGTAAATTGCCAAAAATTTCAAAAATGAGTTTGTTAGGAAGGGCAAAAGGGTGGCTTGAGAAGAGGAGGCCCGCACACTCCGATCGAGTTACTAGAGCCGCAGCTTCACCCTCGACTGCTAGGGTGAGCTATAATGAAGATCATGTGCCCCTGGAGTTGTTGGAAGACACAAGTCCAGCACGTGCGATGACGTTTCCATGTGATGAATTCCTTGAAGCTGCGGGAATCAAGGATGAGTTTTATAATCTTTGTGCTAATGCAGGTTTGACACGGCTCGTCACGTGCCGTGTTACTCAATATCAAAAACTCACCTCCAGTTTCATTAACAGTTTTAGATATAATCCTGATTCAGGTGCTATTGAGTTTAAAATTTACAATGATCTTATCACCATGACTTTGGGAAAGTTTTGTGAAATAATAGGTGTGCCAAACGTTGGGAGGACGGCTAGGATGGCCACTCAGCCCTCCGAGCTGAAAACCGTCATCAACTCTCTCTACAGCATGGGTACGAGGGACATTCATCGGTCGAAGATCTCCAGCATCTTATTTCCTCACCTCAGGTATTTTGCATATTATGTTGCTAGAGGGGTGTTAGCTCGTGACAACACGAGCAGCATTTCTGCTCCGGATATTGCTATCCTGGAAGCAGCCCTCTCAGGGAGGTCTGATTATAATCTGGGTGCCTTAATTGCTCGACGCCTTGCTATGAACGGTAACAAGGGGGACTTATATGGTGGCATTTATGCCACACTTATCTTAGAACATCTTGGAGGCACCCCACACCCTGATGATAATCCTTTTACTTATTTAAGCTTTGATCTTGCTGCTATGAAAAGGCATAAGTTTGTTACCATGGCTTCTGAGCTGGATAATCTTGTTTATATCTTGTGTTTCGGAACTACCGCGGAACGCGAGATCCGTCTACCTGCACCTCTTTTGTTTGATTTTTCTCGCAGGAACGGATGGTCCTTTGATGTTGTCTAGTTCGATGAGTTCATGGTCCAACATCGGTTTCATAACCCCATGGAGGGGGTTGTGCCCGACGAGGAGGAGCACGGTGAGTTACCACCTTTTCAGGAAGAAACCGCCACCGAGTTTGGTGAAGGGTCTTCCTCTGCTTGGCGTACGGACCCTTCCTCGTGGGAGACTTCGAGGAGTTCGGTATACGCGCCAGCATCCTTCTACGACCCTTGGTCTCACCACCATACCCCCGGAGCAGGAGGCTCCTGGGGGCAGTAGCTGCTACCAACTTAGGTCAAAAGCCTAAGCTTGGGGGAGTACGTGCCCCTCTCACTTTTCCATTTTATTATCCATTTTATTCGCCTTGATCTTTTCGAAGTTTTTGCCCGTTCTTCTTTATTTCTCTCTTTGCAAAAACAACAAAAAGATTTTCTCTTTCTTTTGCTTTCGTTCAACCTTTGAAATAATCCAAAAAGATTTCCTTTTCTCTTTAGTTTGCTTTGTTTTCAGAGTTCAGCTCGAGTCCGTGATGGCATTTAATTATATTTCCTACGTTCGATCGTGCAAGTGACGAGGCAGTAATGATGAAGATCGACTGAAGGGAAGCAACAAGGAAGACCGGTATGAACTCTTCTTGTTTCTACTTTTGTACATATGCCTGTACTTATGATCTAGAGACCAGCTTGTAGCGACATAGTGCTTTGTTTACAATGCTCTTCGAGTGGTTCATGCTTTCCTTGTGGCTAGTCTCGAATAGCTAGAGTATATAATGTGTTATTGAAATGATTTACATGCATTGCATTGTTCATAGTTCGGTATACTAAGGTGGTATTTCCCTTTAGAGAATTTTTGGATTGACTTGGCACATGCTTACACATGTTTGAGACTAAAAAGTCTGCTCTGCCTTGATGATCTTTGAGTTTTAGAATAGTTATATCACTTTCATGCCCGATTCAATGTTGCTTTGTCGCTCTGTATGATTATGGCCGTTATTGCTCTCTAGTTGGTCGCTTCCCAGTCTTTTGCTAACCTCCACCTGTACTAAGCGGACTGACTGCTTGTGCATCCAAAATCCTTAAAAACCTGTTATGCCATATGAGTCCACCATACCTTCCTATACATGGTATTTACCTGCCATTCCTAACAAAGACTTTCGTGTACCATCTCGAAATTAATAAAAAGCATTTCTCTTTTTGTGCCTCTGTTTTAGCTCATGAGGAAGTAGTAGTTAATTCATGATCTTTTTAAGTTGGACAAGTTTCACCCCTGGATTGCATGTCTAATGTGCAAACCCCTAATACGATAAGGAACAGGCATAGAGTGCGCCCAACTCATAAAAGATAATACAACAAACAAACCCTCCTTCACGCTTTGTTCATGAGAAATCAGAAAACTTTGGCAGTGATAAACAAAGGAGATTAAGAGGATGTGATCGTCCTCATGCGGGAGCCGTTCCTCGAGACTTGTCCAGCTCAAGAAGTGATTGAGTTATCTGCTAGCATTCGTTGACGAAATATGCACCTCTCAAAAATGTTTTTACCTCTGTTTTTAAAACCAAGAGCTCTGGTACATGTTTAGTTTTTGTTTCCGACCACGGGTTTTCAACCTTGCCAACAAAAGCCACGGTTCGAGAGTCTCCACCTTCTTTCTTCAAAGCACCAACTAGGAGAGCATAATTGTCATTCTGAGTGTAATGTGCATTGTCCCAAAGTATTACATTGTCTTCTGCATGCTTGTGATATTATTTATTCTGAAATTCTTAGTTCTAGTCTCCTTTAGAACTCTGGAGGAGTTTCTGCATTTATGTTTTGCTTCACTCATGGAGGCTAGCGAGATACCACCCTAATATGCTCAAGCTATGTGCAATGTGATCTTGTCTTGATTTTCAGTAATATATTATTTAATTTTAGGTATTTGTGATTGGTCACTTGAAAGAGGGATTGCTCCGTGCATTGTCCTCATAGTACTGTTTCAATACTTGCTAGACTCTTTTCGTAGTACATGCTTATATACATCTAATGAAGCAAAAGAGTTTGTCAAAGTTTTCTTTGTCGCGTCCAGTTCGTTGAACTGAATTGCTTGAGGACAAGCAATATGCTAAGCTTGGCGGAGTTGATACGTCTCAAACGTATCTACTTTTCCAAACACTTTTGATATTGTTTTGACCTCATTCTTGCATAATTTGAACTAAACTAACCCGGACTGACGTTGTTTTCAGCAGAGCTGCCTGTATGGTTTTATTGTGTGCAGGAAAACGGATTTTTAGGTATCTCAGAAAAATCCACGAAAAATCACAGAAAATCCACGCACCCGAAGGAACCCGGAGCCACAAGTGGGGCCAGAGGGGGGCCAGGGGGTGCCCAGGCGCCCTGGTGGCACGGCCCAGCCCCTGGCCGCGCCGGGGGGTCGCCTGGGTGGGCCCCACCTCCCCTGGTGCCCTACTTTGACTCGTATTTAGCTCGCGATGGAGAAATCCCAGATCAGAAGTTCTTTTCGCAGTTTCCGTCGCGGAGCCGCCGCCACCCTCTGTTCTTCTTCGGGAGGGCTAATCTGGAGGCTGAATTGGCCTCCGGAGAGGGGAGATCGTCGCCATCGTCATCATCATCACCACTCCATCATCCCTCCATGACTTCTCCTTCCATGTGTGAGTAATCCCCTGCTGTAGGCGGAGGGGATGGTAGGGATTGGATGAGTTAGATCATGTAATAGTTTGTCAGATCATTGGGGGCATGTTGCCTATCATCTACTATGGTGTTTATCATCTTTGCTTCAACTTGTTATTCTTAATGCTTGACACTTAGGGCCCGAGTGCGATGATTTCAGATCTGAACCATATGTGTTTGCATGAATATATTTGTGTTCTTGATCCTATCTATGAGTTGTTTGCACCTGTTATGGTTCGGAACTGGCGATCCCAAAAGTGACAGCTTGGGACACCAAAGGGGATGGTTCGTAGTTTGAGGATTACATGTATCCATTGAGTTCATTGCTTTGTTCCGGTGCTCTTTGACAGGAGCACCTTAATCTCCATAAGTTCCTTTTGGCCCCGTTCGTAGCGGGATGGTAGGACAAAAGATGTTGTGCAAGTTCTTATTGCAAGCACGCACAACTACCTACGGGATACATGCCTAATGTTTGATATTTGCCTAGATGATCATTACTTTTCCATGTGCCGTGCCCCAAGTTAGAATCATGATATATCTCATCCATGCAGCGCCCAACCATCCATCTCCCTAGCCTACAGTGTTTTAAATCCTGCTTGTCACTAGTTGCTACTTTTGCCATTTACCTTTACTATTTACTTTTGCTGTTTACTTTTACTATCATTATCATCACTATCATATCACTGCTACCATTTATCTTTTGTTGCAAGTAAGTATATTTCAGATGCGGTTGAATTGACAACTCAACTGTCAAAGCTTATAAATACTCTTTGGCTCCCCGTGTGTCGAATCAATAAATTGGGTTATTCTTACCCGCGAAGACTATCTTGATCCCTTACGGTTGAGGGTTATCAACTATTCACGGTAGTACCGCTCCCCCAAAAAAATGCAAGTTTCGACAAGAAGGCTTAAGCAACGCAAAGAGCGCACACGCACGACAAAAGAAAAGAGAGACAACAAACAACTGGAACAACACACGAGACACTTCTCCTTGAAGGAGGTCGGTGGCGAAGCCACCTATGTTTGAGTTATTTGGTATGGCACCGCGAAGAACTATCCTTGGGCCCATGACCAACACTCGTCTTGAAGCACTCATACCATTTAACATGGCAAATAATAAAGACTTGATCGATTTATGCATAATGGGGGGAGGAAGAGTTCATTGAGAGAACAATACTCCCCCTATGTCCATGCCTACATCTAGGCAAGATAATCATATTGAGTGGGAGGAGTGTGTGTGCAAGGTTTCAAGCCACATTGCTCAAATCTATGATATTTAGCTCATGCCTTAACTCGTGAAATCTTGCTTCATCCAATGGCTTCGTGAAGATATCTGCAAGGTTATCATGAGTGTTGACATAGTGAAGCTCTATTTCTCCTCGCCGAATATGATCCCGGATGAAGTGATACCGAATCTCAATATGCTTCGTCTTGAAGTGTTGCACCGGGTTGAGAGAAATCTTGATGGCACTTTCATTGTCACATCAAAGAGGCACTTTGTCACATGTGACACCGTAATCCTTTAAAGTTTGCCTCATCCATAGAAGTTGAGCACAACAACTGCCAGCTGGCACATACTCCGCTTCGGTGGACGAGAGAGACACACAACTTTGCTTCTTGGAACACCAACTTACTAGAGAGCAACTAAGGAATTGGCACCCTCCAGAAGTGGACTTCCTATCCACTTTGTCTCCCGCCCAATCCGAATCAGAGAAACCTACAAAGTTGAAGTTTGTTCCTCTTGGGTACCATTGATACGTCCAAAACGTATCTATAATTTCTGCTTGCTCCATGCTTCTTTTGTGTGATATTGCTATGATATTTATGCACTTCCATACACTTTTGATCATATTTGGACTAACCTATTAACTCAGTGCACCATAGTGCCAGTTCCTGTTTTCTGCTGTTTTTCTATTTCAGATTTCCCCCATATTAAAAGTGCTCCAAAAATTCCGGGAAACATACAGGAAAAATCAGCGTACAGGAAGCTTCGAGAAAAACCAAAGTGGGGCCAGAGGGGAGCCAGGGGTGGCCCAGGCGGCCACCCGGTGTGGCCCCACCCCTGGCCGTGCCAGAGGGGCGCCTGGGGCCCCCTCTCCGCCTCTGGTTGCCCCCCTTCGCATATATATTCCTCGCGTCCCGAAACCCTCGAGGACGGAACCCTTTTTCATGATCTCGCCTCTGTTCCGCCGCCGCAACGCTTCCAAGATCGGGAGCATCAGGAGAACTCTTCCCGGCACCCTGCCGGAGGGGAGAACCACCACCGGGAGCTTCTCCACCACCATGGACGCTTCCCGGATGAGTTGTGAGTAGTCCCCCTTGGACCATGGGTCCATGACCAGTAGCTATGTGATGTTCTCCTCCCCTCTTTGTCCTTCATGGTTTAGACCTCGTGAGCTGCCCTACATGATCGAGGCACATATGTAATCTTTATGCTGTTGCTCTGCTGAGTTTGCTGGGATCCGATGGATTATGAGATTATGTTTGAGTAATATATTTGATTCACCTCTTTTATATATTTGTTCTTGAGTAATTCTTGCATGCTCTCCGTTGCTGTTTATTGCTTTGGCCAAGTAGTAGGTAGTAACTCCAAGAGGGAGCGTTATGCTTGATTGTGGGTTCATGCCCCCTGATGACTAGCTTGAGTGATAGAAACATGAGTCTAGGGGATGTGCTGTTGCCACAAGGGGGAAAACAATGGTGCTTGTACTTGCGGGTGCAAGGATTGTTTACTTTACGCAAAGTTCTTTTAATGCAGTTGTCTGTTGCTTTGAGTTTACACTTTGGGTGGTCTTCGCAACTTAAAACTAGCGAGATGTTCTGGATAGATATCTCAAGGTGGATGGTTAGTAGTAGATGCAGATGGATTTCGGTCTACTTGCCTTGGCGTACCGCCCATGCTTTTGAGCCTCTACCTTTCTTTGCAGCATAGTTAGCATTGGTTTGCGCACATAATCTTGTCAATTGCCCAGCTGTAATTTGTTTACCTCGCTTAGCTGTTTTATCGTCTTTTGGGAGAGAGACATCACTAGTGAACATCATGGGACCCCGGTCCATATTACCACCACTGATCACACCTACTATTTACTTCTTGTTTTTATTCCCTAGTTGCAGTCATAGCTATCATTATTATCTCTTGTGTTTGATCCTTTGTAAACAACAAGGCCGGAGGGATTGACAACCTCTCTGTACTCGTTGGGAGCAAAGTTATTTGTATCTGTGTGCAGGTCCTGTCAACCGCTAAGTTTCTGGCGCCGTTGACACCTTCTTGTCGGCCCTCAGAGTCTCACGGGATTCGATCCTTGGTATCTTTGCCAAGGGAAACTTGTCGCTACGCTACATCTCAAACCTTCCACTTGGGGTAACCAACGAGGGGCGAGAAGCCATCAAGCAAAGTTTCTGGCGCCGTTGCCGGGGACTCCACTCTTCAAGATAGGGGAGTTGCATGCTATCTTTTATCTTTGCTTTTTAGTCTTGTTAGTTTACCTTTCAGTTTTTGCTTTAGTGTCCCTTATCAAAAATCACAAAAATAGTTATCTTGCTTGCTGCTGCTATGGGTTCCACCGAGAACACCAAGTTGTCTGACTTCACTAGTCATAACAACAATGACTTTATCTGCACGCCTTTTGCTACACCTGCCACTTCAGCACCTTCTTATGAGATTAAACCTGCTTTACTAAACCTAGTTATGAAAGATCAATTCTCCGGTGCTGGAGATGATGCTGCTTTGCACTTAAATAATTTTGTTGAGCTCTGTGATATGCAAAAGTACAAAGAAGTAGATAGTGATATTGTTAAGCTTAAGCTTTTTCCTTTCTCCTTGAGAGGAGGAGCTAAAATCTGGTTTCAATCCTTGCCTAGGAATAGTATAGATTCTTGGGACAAGTGCAAGGATGCCTTTATTGGGAAGTACTATCCCCCTGCTAAAATTATCCAATTAAGGAGTAACATAATGAATTTTAAACAATTGGATAATGAACACGTTGCCCAAGCTTGGGAACGCATGAAATCTCTTGTCAAGAACTGCCCTACTCATGGTTTGACTACTTGGATGGTTATCCAAACTTTTTATGCAGGCTTGAACTTTACCTCGCGGAACTTGTTAGATTCGGCCGCGGGAGGAACCTTTATGTCAACTACACTTGGTGCTGCCACGAAGCTTCTCGACGAGATGATGACCAATTATTCCCAATGGCACACCGAACGCGCTCCAACAGGTAGGAAGGTAAACTCTGTCGAGGAGATTTCCTCCCTAAATGAAAAAGTTGACTTGATCATGTCTCTACTTTCCAAGCAATCTTCTATTGATTCTCATGATGTTCCTTTAAATTCTTTGATTGCTCAAGATCAAGTAGATGTGAACTTTATCTCTAGAAACAATTTCAATAACAATGCTTATAGGAGTAATTTTGGTAGCAACCCTAGACCGTTCCCCTCCTATGGGAACAACAATGCTTATCCTAGCACCAAGAACTCCACTTCTGAACTAGAGATTATGCTTAAAGATTTTATCACTACCCAAAAGGCCTTCAATAAGAGTGTATAAGAAAAACTAGACAAACTAGATAATCTCTCTTCGAAGGTAGACAATTTAGCCCATGAGGTAGAATTGCTTAAAATTAGAACTTCTCCTCTTGAGGAGAGGAAGGCCACTCCTATGAATGCTATTCAAGTGCAAATTAATGAAAACATTAGGATGATGGCTAAACTTAAAGAGAGATGGGCTAGAGAAAAGGAGGAAGAAGATAGGATTAAGAGCCTACCTACCCACCACACTGTTGCCACTATCCAAGTTGTTGAGGATATCCAAACTCTTAGCACCCAATGCACTCCTAGTCCCATTGGACCTATTAATGGTGATGCTATGACCTCAACCGTAGAAGAAGAAACTCCTACGACCATAGAAGCTACCAAACAAGTGAGCCTAAAGGACACCACTACCACTTTACTTGATAGTAGTGGCCTTGATTTTGATAATTGCACCATTTCTGAAGTTATTGGTTTTCTTCACAAAATTTCTAGATATCCCCACACTAGCACACTTAATCTTGCCTTCACGGAGCATATCACTAATGCTCTCATCAAAGCTAGGGAGGAGAAGCTTAGGGTAGAAGCCTCCATACCAAGAAAGCTAGAAGATGGTTGGGATCCTATGATTAAAATTAAGTTGAATAACTTCTCTTGCTATGCTTTATGTGATGTTGGAGCTAGTACCTCCGTTATGCCCAAAATAATATATGATATGCTTAAATTGAAACCTTTTGATCCTTGTTCTTTTGGTGTTCGTCTTGTCGATTCTTCCGTAAAGAAACCTTTGGGGAAGATCGACGATGTTTTTATCATTGTCAATGACAATTATGTTCCCGTTGATTTTACTATTATGGATATTGAATGTGAACCTTCATGTCCAATTATTTTGGGACGTCCTTTTCTTCGCACCATTGGTGCTATCATTGACATGAAATAGGGGAATATAAGATTCCAATTCCCTCTCAAGAAAGGGATGGAACACTTCCCTAGAAAGAAGATTAAGTTGCCTTTTGAGTCCGTTACACGGGCTAGCTATTCTCTTACTCTTAATAAAACTTGATCTTCTCCTTTTTGCATCATGCCTAGCTTAAAGGCATAAAAGAAAGCGCTTTTGGGAGGCAGCCCACAACGAATTAGGTTTTATTTTGCTTTTGTTGTGTCTTGATGTTTATTATTACAGTAGCATCATCATTGTATATTTTCTTTTCAGCTTTGTGCCAAGTTTAGCCTCTGATTGCAAGAAAGTTCAAAAGTTGTGATGTGCTGTCCAGAAAACAGATTCTGTCCTTGGACAGAAAAATTCGTATAAAATCACCAGGTCATCTTTTTGATCTGAATTGTTTTGATGGCGTGTTCTATACAATTGGCTTTCGAGCGTCTGTTCTGAGTTTTTTGATTTGAGTTGCAGAAGTGCCCCGAAAAAATTATTTACTACCTGCTGGTCTGTTTTTCACAGATTCTGTCCTGTTTTGCCTTTTCTTCGTTTTGCAAACCTTGAGCTTGCTTTATCTTTGCAAAAACCTTTGGCAATCTTGAGAAACAGTAGCTCTTCAAGATTATCCTTATTTCCAGTAGGAAAAAAATTATTTTATGATGGGTACTAACCTCGCTAATCAGATTATGATGAGTTATGTATGAAGGGAGTTTTCAAGTGTGCGAGGGAAGATGATAAAAGAAGATTCAGGAGGGTCAAACGCTCAAGCTTGGGGATGCCCCCGTGCACCCCCAAGAGATATTCAAGAAGACTCAAGCGTCTAAGCTTGGGGATGCCCCCGTGCATCCCCTTCTCCATCAGCAATTATCAGTTCGTCTTTCGTTCCACTATATTTTAATCACTTCATGCGTTATGTGCTATGCTTGGAGCGTCTTGCTCTTAGTTTCCTTTTTAGTTTTCTTTAGCTTTGCTTGTTGTTCATAACAAGTTAGAACCCAGCTTTCTTTGTGTGGGAGAGAAACACGCTCCACTTCAACCTAGAACACAACATAGGATTTTCATGCTTATCTCTGATGTGTGTGTTCTTTGTCTTTCCATAGCTGCTGTCATGTTTAGCTCTTAGTTTTCATGCTTTTCTTTTTAAAGAGCTTTTGTTTAGTTGGTTGCTGAACTCTCTTGAGTTTTCATGTTTATCTTGTTAAGAGAGTTTGCCTGTTGCACTGAGTTGTGTGTCTTAATTTAAAGTAGGTAATTGAGGTTGCTATTTAATTTTAAGTAGTAACTTGCAATAGTTTTGAGGTATTGCCATGAGTAATGTCTGAACTTTTGGTGTCAAGAGCTTTAGCCTATTAGTGATAGATGTCGTATTTTGGGCAATCCGTGTTTATTTTCGAAAACCTACAAAATAGTTGAGAACTTTAGCTACTAGATGGATCACTAATCTTTGGAGGGATCGAATATTAGAGTACACTCACGTACCATGAGTCGAGGATGCGCAAGGATAACCAAACCCCCATACACTCCTCCTCGGGGTACTTGTCTCTTTGTGAACCTCCTAATTAGATTGAGAGTTACCGATAATAAGTGCATGAGTTCTTCGGACTAATGTGAGTATTCGAAAGTTGACACTTCCACCTAGCCATATTTTTCTAGCCTCTTCGGTACCGTGCATTGCCCTTTCTCACCTCGAGAGTTGGCGCATACTTCGCCGGTGCATCCAAATCCTTGGCACGATACGCTCTATCATCATAAGCCTCATTATATCCTTCCTCAAAACAACCACCATACCTACCAATTAAGGCATTTCCATAGCCATTCCGAGATACATTGCCATGCAACATCCATCTTCTCATGACTTGATCTTCGTGTCATACATGCTTTTTGCTTGATCGATGAGCCGCATGCTAGATGGGCCTTGCCCTAATCATTGCTACATGACGCGCTAGTATCATTGCATATCCTGCTACACTGGCAGAGGCATACATTTGCATACATCATGATAGTTTCATTTTCTTTATGTTGAGTACTTTTGTAAAGTGTGAAAGATCTTCTACACTTCTTGTAATATATAGAGTGTTGCCCCTAAAGTGAGGAAAAGATCCCAAAGAGGACAACATCAAAAGATCCCAAAGAGGACAAATGAGAGTTAAATAGAAAGAGCCATGGAGGCCACAAAAAAATAAAAAAAAGAGAAAAAAGAGAAAAAGAAATAAAAAGAGAGAAGGGGGCACACTACTATTCTTTTTGAGAGATCCACACTCGTACTCCATCTTATACCTTGTACTCAATAGAGATTATCGTTTATGCATATAGCTATGTGGGGACCTTCACACTATCAAACTTGGCTTGTATATTCCAATGATGAGCCTCCTCAAAAGAGCTCTAGGTCTTCTTGAGCAAGCAAGTTGGATGCACCCCCACTAGTTCCATTGGAGAGCTTACCTTAGCTCATATGTGCATCCGTTGCATGGCAATCCCTACTCCTCACATCATATCTATCATTTGGCTTTCTCTCGCCTATGATTGTCCTCATTGATGTGAGCCTTTCACACCTTTTTTGTCTTCCCCCTTCATCATTTTTCTCTCTTTGCCATCCTAAGTGTCGACTTTCTTGCTTACGCTCATCCATTGCATGAGTGCTCAAAATATCGAAAGGGAGTGGATCATTTTGACTTGTACCTGGCTGACGGTCTGGGGATGAGTCATGATAAGATTCCAAAAAAGACCAAGTGTGAAACTTTAGTAGATTAAGTTCTCAACAATACAAAAACTATGTTTTACTCTCTCGTATATCCCTATCCCCTTTCTTGCACGCAAACACCATTTGGAGACATTCGAGTCACGGACAGCGAGAGCTCTTGCACCTGTATGTTCTTATGTTGCTTGTTACAATGCTAATATAGACTCTTGCTTGTTATGACTTGAATTGAATTACATACCTTGATTGCTTTACTTAAAAGTTCTTATATGGTTGGTAGCATGTCACCACAGAAATTATGCTTGTTATCATTTACCTACTCGAGGACGAGCAGGAATTAAGCTTGGGGATGTTGATACGTCCAAAACGTATCTATAATTTCTGCTTGCTCCATGCTTCTTTTGTGTGATATTGCTATGATATTTATGCACTTCCATACACTTTTGATCATATTTGGACTAACCTATTAACTCAGTGCACCACAGTGCCAGTTCCTGTTTTCTGCTGTTTTTTCTATTTCAGATTTCCCCCATATTAAAAGTGCTCCAAAAATTCCGGGAAAAATACAGGAAAAATCAGCGTACAGGAAGCTTCGAGAAAAACCAAAGTGGGGCCAGAGGGGAGCCAGGGGTGGCCCAGGCAGCCACCCGGCGCGGCCCCACCCCTGGCCGCGCCAGGGGGCGCCTGGGGCCCCCTCTCCGCCTCTGGTTGCCCCCCTTCGCATATATATTCCTCGCGTCCCGAAACCCTCGAGGACGGAACCCTTTTTCACGATCTCGCCTCTGTTCCGCCGCCGCAACGCTTCCAAGATCGGGAGCATCAGGAGAACTCTTCCCGGCACCCTGCCGGAGGGGAGAACCACCACCGGGAGCTTCTCCACCACCATGGACGCTTCCCGGATGAGTTGTGAGTAGTCCCCCTTGGACCATGGGTCCATGACCAGTAGCTATGTGATGTTCTCCTCCCGTCTTTGTCCTTCATGGTTTAGACCTCGTGAGCTGCCCTACATGATCGAGGCACATATGTAATCTTTATGCTGTTGCTCTGCTGAGTTTGCTGGGATCCGATGGATTATGAGATTATGTTCAGATTGTGTTTGAGTAATATATTTGATTCACCTCTTTTATATATTTGTTCTTGAGTAATTCTTGCATGCTCTCCGTTGCTGTTTATTGCTTTGGCCAAGTAGTAGGTAGTAACTCCAAGAGGGAGCGTTATGCTTGATTGTGGGTTCATGCCCCCTGATGACTAGCTTGAGTGACAGAAACATGAGTCTAGGGGATGTGCTGTTGCCACAAGGGGGAAAACAACGGTGCTTGTACTTGCGGGTGCAAGGATTGTTTACTTTACGCAAAGTTCTTTTAATGCAGTTGTCTGTTGCTTTGAGTTTACACTTTGGGTGGGATTCGCAACTTAATACCAGCGAGATGCTCTGGATAGATATCTCAAGGTGGATGATTAGTAGTAGATGCAGATGGATTTCGGTCTACTTGCCTTGGCGTACCGCCCATGCTTTTGAGCCTCTACCTTTCTTTGCAGCATAGTTAGCATTGGTTTGCGCACATAATCCTGTCAATTGCCCAGCTTTAATTTGTTTACCTCGCTTAGCTGTTTTATCGTCTTTTGGGAGAGAGACATCACTAGTGAACATCATGGGACCCCGGTCCATATTACCACCACTGATCACACCTACTATTTACTTCCTATTTTTATTCCCTAGTTGCAGTCATAGCTATCATTATTATCTCTTGTGTTTGATCCTTTGTAAACAACAAGGCCGGAGGGATTGACAACCTCTCTGTACTCGTTGCGAGCAAAGTTATTTGTATCTGTGTGCAGGTCCTGTCAACCGCTAAGTTTCTGGCGCCGTTGACACCTTCTTGTCGACCCTCGGAGTCTCACGGGATTCGATCCTTGATATCTTTGCCAAGGGAAACTTGTCGCTACGCTACATCTCAAACCTTCCACTTGGGGTAACCAACGAGGGGCGAGAAGCCATAAACCATTAGCCAAAGTTTGGGGTATGAGCCAAATATCGAAAGATTCGCTTGACTGCCACAAAGTGACTTTCCTTAGGTGAGGCTTGAAATCGTGCACAGATTCCCACACTCAACATAATATCCGGTCTAGATGCACAAAGTTAAAGCAAGGAACCAATCATAGAACGATATACCTTTTGATCCACCGCTTTACCATTGGGATCAATGTCAAGTTGACACTTGGTTGGCATTGGAGTAGTAGCCGGCTTGACATCACTTAGATTAAACCTCTTGAGCATGTCTTGAGTGTACTTGGCTTGTTTGATGAAGATTCCTTCTCTTCTTTGCTTAATCTCAAACCCAAGGAAGTACTTCAACTCTCTCATCATGGACATCTCAAAATGCGTGGCCATGAGTGCGGCAAACTCATCATTGAAAGCTTTGTTAGGTGAACCAAAGATAATATCATCAACATATAGTTGGCAGACAAACAACTCCCCTTTGACCTTCTTAGTAAAAAGAGTGGGGTCGATTTTCCCAATTTCAAACCCACAATCTTGCAACAACTCGGTAAGATGCTCGTACCACGCACGTGGGGCTTGTTTAAGGCCATAGAGCGCCTTATCGAGTTGATACACGTGATTGGGGAACTTAGGATCCTCGAACCCTGGTTTTTTTTTGACATACACCAACTCATTAATAGGACCATTAAGAAATGCACTTTTCACATCCATTTGTTGCAACTTAAAGTTATGATGAGAAGCATAGGCAAGCAACAAACAGATAGATTCAAGGCGAGCAACGGGGGCAAAGGTTTCACCGTAGTCGATACCCTCGACTTGGGAGTAGCCTTGAGCCACCAAACACGCCTTGTTGCGAATGACAATGCCATGAGCATCTTGCTTGTTCTTAAAGATCCACTTGGTTCCAATGACATTATGGTTCTCCTTTGGCCTCGGCACCAGACACCACACTTTGTTTTGCTCGAAGTTATGGAGTTCTTCATGCATGGCATTGAGCCAATCAGGATCTTCGAGCGCCTCATAGACCTTTTGAGGTTCAACACAAGAGACAAAAGCTTGACGAGCACAATAGTTTGCTAATTGTCTATGAGTTCTTACCCCCTTTGTGATGCTTCCAAGAAAATTCTCCATGTGATGTTCTCTAGAAGCAAGCCTGGAGGCAATTTTTGTAGCACGACGCTCCAATTGCTCTCCAAGTGATAATTGAGGAGCACTGAGTTGATCATCTTGAGCGACGTCAAGAGCTTGATCTTGATCGTGAGCTTCCTCTTGATCTTGATCTTGCTCAGGGGAGAGAACTTGGCCTTGTGCATCATTTGGTGGCTCACCACCATCTTGTGATTGATCTTGCACTTGGCCTTGTTCGTCTGGTTGAGGGCCTTCACTTTGTTCTTCGGAAGCATGTGGGTCTTGGGTTGATGATGGTTCCACTTGTGTGGAACATTGTCCTTCTCCTTCGGCCACAAGGGGTTCCTCAATGGGTAGGATATAGCTAACACCCATTCTTCTTATGTCTTAAGGAGGACTTTTATCACCTACATCACAAGTACCACTTTGCTCCACTTGGGAGCCATTATTCTCATCAAACTCTACGTTACACGTCTCCTCAATGATTCCATTGGACTTGTTGAGGACACGGTAAGCATGAGAGTTTGTAGCATAACCAACAAATATGCCCTCATGAGCTCTAGAATCAAATTTAGACAAACAAGCACCTTTCTTAGGATGAAACACTTACACCCGAACACCCGGAAGTACTTGAGATTGGGCTTGACCGGTAAGAATCTCATACGGAGTCTTGTTCAAGCCTTTGCGGAGATAGAGCCGATTGGAAGTACTTTCTTCGTTAGCAAAAAGGTGCTCATGGGGAAAGTTGGAATTGCTTGAGCTACCGATTTCAACAATGTATCACGTCCAGCACAAGCAAGTAACCTTTCTGACCAGCCCTGGATCTTGGAGCGCACCCTCTCGCTGACATGATCAAAAATACCGCTTGTGATCCTTCCAACAGCTGTGGGTAAACCCAAATATTTCTCACTAAAAGCTTCCACCTGGATGTTCAAAGTGGTCTTCAGAAATTGCCTTAACTCTGACGGCGTGTTGGAGCTGAAATATATTGAGCTTTTTTCTCTATTAACACATTGCCCCGAAGCTTCACCATAAATTTGCAAGATTTCATTCAATCTAGTTGCACTCAGATTATTTGCATTGATAAAGATGAGACTATCGTCTGCAAAAAGTAGATGGGTGACCCAAGGAGATCTGTAGCTCACTCGCAGCCCCCTGTCCACAACTCCTCCATTGTAGTGGTTTAACAATGAGGAAAAACCTTCTGCCACTACTAGAAAAAAGGCTATAGGTAATATCACTATTAGTGGCGCACCAGAGATGTGGTGCGCCACTACTATATAGCAGTGGCGCACCACAAACAGGTGCTCCACTAATAGTGACATTACTAGTGGCGCACCAGGTGTGTGGTGCGCCACTACTAAGTTTTTGAACAGTATACCAGCCATGCCAGCCTTACCAGTGGCGCACCAGGGCAAGGTGCGCCACTACTATTTTTGATAGTAGTGGCGCACCTTGCCCTGGTGCGCCACTGGTAAGTTTTTGAACAGTATACCAGCAATGCCCAGCCTTACCAGTGGCGCACCAGGGCAAGATGCGCCACTACTATCAAAAATAGTAGTGGCGCACCTTGCCCTGGTGCGCCACTGGTAAGGCTGGGCATTGCTGGTCCAAAAAAAAAACCCTAGCAAGATTGAAAAAATCGACTAAAAGCGAAGCCCTCCCACGTATATTGTCCTAAAAGATGTACATATATTTAATAGGAAATATTCAAATACATTAAAATGTATGTTGTTTAACAATATTTACATTCAAATGTATGTTGTTTAACAATATTTACATTCAAATACATTCAAATACTCAAATACATTCAAATATATTTAATAGAAAACTAAAAAAGAACTGACAAAAACAGTAAAGAAAAAACACAGAAAAAGGTAAAAAAAATGTTTAAAGACCGGACTAGTGCAACCAATAGACATATATACATCAAAAACATTTTTTTTAAAGATTGAAAAAAATGGGGCCGCCAGGATTCGAACCCTGGCTGGCTGGGTTATGCATCAAGGGTCCAACCACTAGGCCATGGCAGTACTTCTGTCCATAACACAGACGCGGGCTCTTTTAACCACTAGGCCATGGCAGTAATGGCGCACTACCAGAGATGTGCGCCATTGTTAGCGCTGCCATCCGCCTCTCCTCACTAGCTAGCTCCCCGCCGCACTTGTTCCTCTCCTCTTCCCCGTCTCCCCCGCCGCCTCCCCTCCCCTGCTGCCCCGCTGCCGGTCCCCCACCGCCGCCGCACCCCACCACCACCCCACCGCCTCCCTCCTCCGCTCCTTCTCCTCCCAGGTAACCCCCGCCCGCCCCTCTCTCACGCGCCGTCGAGAAGTCCCGGGCCGCGCTCCAGGCCGGCGTCGAGAAGCTCGCCAACGCCGTCGCCGTCGGCCCCCGAAGCAGGGGAGGCTGAGCTGGAGGCCCTCTCCTCCGTCCACTGGAGCTGGAGGCTGGAAGCAAGCGCCACGCAGCAGGTAAGATCTCAGCTGCTCTGCCCGCGCCCTGCAGGTGCTTGCGTTTATTCCCACGAGGTGGCGACCTAGCTAGCTCCAGCACCATGGTCACCAGCCAATCACCCACTTGGCTACCACACTTGTTTGCTTCACTGGAATCGTCCTATTATCTGTCTTGGATGATAACCGTGTCAACAGACTGGTTAAGGGATTTTCACGGGCTGGGATTAGGTGCCAGTTTTTTAGTAAGTTATTAGTGGGGAAGCAAGACCTAGACCCGAAATTTAGTGGGGAGGAATTGTATTATGGGATAGGTCTGTTGGCTTTTCTCTGTAATCATCCGTTGATGTAGCATTTTTGGTAAATATGCTATATGGAAGCATTCCCTGAGATGAAAGGTATTATCTTGTAGTCATTTCACTAGAGTTGTCCCTTCATCAAGGTCCACCATATATGATCTCAAAAGAGTTTATCTCTGGAGAAACATAATTTAGTAGCTATGTGCCCTCCACAATTGGAAGGTAAGGACCTCTCCAAAATTTGAAACTAGAAAAAGACAAAGTGAGGGCGGAAAGTAGCAGACTAATTTTTTTTTCCCTTGCTTGCTGTTTTATTGGTAGCTACATTCATGCTATTCTACTTGCATCTTCTTCGGCATAAGTTAAACAATCTGGTTGTTAGTTTCGAGCCGTGATCTTTTCACCGTCTCTGAATTTCAGTTTTTCCATTATCTAGCCAACTACTAAGCTCAACTTATTTAAACTCATTTCAGGTATGCAGAGTGGTGTACATATGATTGTTGACCTGTCTTGGTTTCTGTGAAGTGCATTTCCCATTGCCAACATCAACATGCATGGTTTCTGCTAACTCTGCCCCTTTGATCCAGTCTCCTCCCACGCAGCACTCTGCCAGAGGCTATTGGATTGCATCTAGCCACGGCCCAAAGGATGCACTTTTAGGCGGGGGGTGGACTAGTAGAGGCGCACAAATCGGCAGCGGTGACGAACATGGTCAAGTTCCTGCCTTAACCTCGGAGGCCACCAGCGGCTGGACAAGGAGGTATGTGCCTAAACACTCATCCATCTTTGTCTTTGGCGTGCTGCGAGACAACTAAAATTCACCAACATATGTTTTTCTGAATCAGACTTGATGGCTTAGCGATGACAATGGCCAACAGTGGTAATTAGCTAGGCTAACAGTGGCCAAAATGCTTGCAGTTTAAGTGTTTTGGGGGAAATACCAACTTGGACTATTAGTGGCACTGTTAGTGGTTGTTTGTAGCAATCAATAAATGGTAGCACTGCTGATAGGAATTACTAGAATGTAATTAACAACAAGACTGAACATCAAACTAGAGTAACTTGCACTTGCATATGGACTGGACCACTTGTAAATTCTTTAACTGAGCAATGGAGTACTAAATCTTAACTGAGTAACTTGCACTTGCATATGCACTGGACCACTTGTAAATTCTTTGGCTCCTCTTTAATCTGGTGCAATTACTTAACTCACTGTAATAGCAAGAAAATCAAACTTGCCTGACACTTGTAAGTAACCATATCATTCAAACATCCAATGAAATCTGTTCTACTCCATTTCCTGAGATGAAATTGTGATGATGGGAGCGGCATTAAACAGCTTGAACATCTAATTGTTCATGTACTCCATTGTTATATACTGATCCATCTTGTCTTCGCCCCATGTTAACATTCAAATTGTTAATTGCATTCAAATTGTTAATTGCAGGAGCAGACAAAGAGGAGGAATCTGCTACCTCAAATTGTTAATTGCATTCAAATTGTTAATTGCAGGAGCAGACAAAGATCGATGCCGGGAGGGTGGGTACGTGATGTCGGAGGTTGCCGGGAGGGTGGTGACGAGCTGCCGGAGAGTTGAGATCTGGCTCTCCTCGCTGCCAGGACGAGGCGCTGCTGGCGATCGGACGAGGACTCGATTGATTTTGATTTGAAATATAATGGGTTGTAATGTAAAATGCACTTCAGTTCAAAATTTCCTCCCCTTGCGGCAGTTATTCTTGGATGGAGGGAGTAGAAGATTAGTTTTAGGATTTTTTTCCTTGTAATTTTCCTTTTATTGGATAATAGTAATGACATTGTAATCTTCTTACTATAATAAAAATTATGATTCTATTACATTTTTTGTTGTTAAATTAATTTTCTTTATAGGTTGTTTTTTGTAAATTTGGATTTTTTTTTTGTTTTCTAAATACATTACTAGTGGCGCACTTTTGCCCTTATTAGTGGCGCACCTTCATTTATTAGTAGTGGCGCACATATGAGGCTATTAGTGGCGCACCTGGAGGGACTACTAGTGGAGCACCTAAGGGTTAGTAGTGGCGCACCAGTGGTGCGCCACTGTTATTGGGATTAACAGTGGCGCATCATAGGTGCGCCATTAGTATTCCTTATTAGTGGCGTGGTATTAGTGGCCCACCCATGGTGCGCCACTAATGGCAATATTGGGTGCGCCACTAATAGCCTTTTTTCTAGTAGTGTGCACACAGCAGAAATAAATAAGGTGAGACAGGGTCACCTTGTCGAAAGCCCCTCGATGGTGTGAAATAAGGCAAAAGCTCTCCATTGATACGAACTGAAAATCGTACTGATGAGACATACTTCATGATTAGTCTGATAAAACTCATACTGAAACCGAGCCGTAGCAACATCGCCTCGAGATAATGCCACTCAACGCGATCATAAGCTTTCATCATGTCAAGCTTAACCGCACACGAATAATTCTGTCCCTTCTTCCTCCTTTTCATCGTGTTGATACTTTCGTACGCAACTAACACATTATCTGTAATGAGGCGCCCCGGGACGAAAGCGCTTTGTTCTTCGCTAATGATTGAATCCATCAAGTTCCTTAACCGGTTAGTGATAGCTTTGGCCGCAATCTTGTACAAGACTGAGCACAAAGCAATGGGACGATACTGTGTGATCGACTGCGGATGGCGTACCTTTGGGATTAAAGTGATAGAAGTATCGTTCAAACCCGTTGGTAGCTCCCCTCCATTGAGAAAATCCAATACTGCTGGTGTGACATCAGCACTTAATAAATCCCAATGACGCTGGTAAAAACCTGCACTGAAACCATCTACACCCGGAGCTTTGGAAGGCGCCATTTGGAAAAGGGCCGCCTTCACATCTTTAGCTGTGTAGGGCTTCTCAAGATCATCATTCATGGCCTGAGAAACTTTAACAGGCACATGCGATAACAGATAGCTCGCGTCTGATAGAAAGCTTGCACTTCCTGCTTATCCTCCTCTTCAGATGAACAGACCGAGCCATCCTCTCATCGGAGGCAGGAAATTTTGTTTATACGTTTCCGTTGCGCCGCTTGAGCCTGGAAATAGGCTGTATTTCGATCACCATCACGAAGCCAGGGGACTCTGGATCTTTGACGAAGCCACACCTCTTCTTGGTGCAGCGCCTCCTTCAGTTTTTGTACAATCCGTTTCTCCTCCTCCGTCGGCCCCGAACCAATAGAACCACATCGAATGCGTTCGAGCCTCTTCTGTAATTGTCTGACCGTGCGCGAGAGACTGCCGAATTCTCTAGAACCCCATGGTTCGAGTGTTTGTTGTAGAGTGCCCAGAGCCATCAAAATTCCTTGAAGCCCTGGTTCCCGTTGGATGCCCCGCCAAGTCTCCTGGACTAGACGGTCATAATCCGCATGAGTCTGCCACACATTCTCATAGCGAAACTGCTTCTGCACCCGTGGCCTGCCGGGTGTATGCAACTTTATTTCTGCCATCACGAAGCAGTGGTCCGACTCCACCGAAGGAATATGTCTGACTCTGATATGCGCAAATTGTTGCCTGAACTCTTCGTTTGCAAAAACCCTATCCAGTCTGGCCTTGACATTTGCATCGCCCGCTTGACGATTATCCCATGTATATGCTGTCCCCGACCAACCGAGATCCTGTAATGAAACTTCATCGATCACCTCCCTGAATGCACGCATCTGTCTATCTGGACGCGCTGCTCTGCTAAAATGCTCGGAAGCGAACATAGTTTCATTGAAATCACCTACACACAGCCATGCCGCATGAGGTAAAGCATGAAGGGAGCGAAGAGTTTGCCAGCTCTGGAGACGACCTTCAACTCTTGGGGCCCCATACAAGCCAGTGAATCGCCAAACTGTGTCATTACTTTTGACTACCGCATCAATGTGACTCTGACTGAAATTTTTCAACTCGACAGTGACATCGAGACCAAAAAAGACCAATGCCGCCACTTAGGCCGGCACTGTCTACCGCAAAACAGCCCCCAAAACCTAACGTATACTTCAGATCCTCAACTCTTTTTGCATTGATTTTCGTTTCCATAACAAAGAGGAGGGTGGGTCCTTCCAGCTTCACAATGCTGCGAAGCTCACGAATTGCCTCGGGGTTCCCAAGCCCCCGGCAGTTCCAGCTCAAACAACTCACTGGGACGGGCAGGATCGCATAGTGATCTCTGCCGAATTTTTAGGAGTGGGTTTCTTCTTCTTCTGCTCGCGGATAAAATCCTCCTCGTCAGTGTCGTTGCTGGCTGAAGTTGGGTCATCATCAGTTTTACTTGTGCCAACTCCATCAGCACCTGTTTCTCCCCCAGTAAGAAGCAAAGTTCTCGCCACTCGCCTATACACCTGATTTGGACCCTCCTTCCGCTTCGTCTGCTGCTTGCTCTTATGAGGGGAATTTACCTCCTCTCCGGCGTCCTTGTGGGTACTGGAATTTTTCGTTGTCTGTTTGCTGCTTGCACCCGACTTTGGTTCCTTGGAGAAACCATCATAGCTTTGCTTCCTTGATTCGTCCGGTGCACGAAGCGACGGACCAAAAGGAAGATCCCCTTTCTCATCTCTAGAACCTGGTGTTGGGCAATGAAGTTCAGAGTGTCCCAATCTACCACAAGAGAAGCAGAAGTATGGCACCTGTTCATATTGGATGTCATACATATCTACCTTTTTTCTCCTTGCAGAATCTATCAAAATCCACCTTCTAAGTGGTTTGTTCACGTCCATGGAGATCCTTGCACGCAAAAACCCCCCATTGTGGTCAAACTTGACTTGTTATGCATGTTGATCCATCTGTTTAGCTATGGGCATCCACCACATCTCATTCCTCAAATTGTAGGGTAGGTTAATAACCCTAGCCCAAATATTCAGTCTATCAAACTTTACCTCATCTGGCCTCATGCACTCATCAAACTCTGCCAATATGACAGCATGCTTGTTGATATGCCATGGTGATCCACCCCAGACTCGATCTCTATCTCTTTCGTTCTCGAATTCAGCCACGAACAGGTTCTGCCCCGTAGACCGGAACTGCAACCCGCGTCGATTGCCCCACGCCGGACGAAGCGCGTTTGTGATGGTCTGGATATGAATAGGATTGCGGTGCAGAACTTTACCAGCCACCAGCCACTTCACCGGTCCTCCCTCCGTCCGATCATCAAGCACTAGCGGAGTCGCCTCTTCCTCAGAGATATCAAGCTTTCCCAAGGCCTCCTCTAGCTTCTTCCTCATGCTACTGCCCGCCGGGGAACCTCCCCCTGCATCTGTGTGAGAAGCAGCCATCGCCGTTACCCCCGCTGTCAATCTCTCCTCGAGCCGACGACGAATCTTCGGCCGAACTTCGAGTTCCACGTCAAAACCCTAGATCGCCTCGGGCACCGCCAGAGGGTTTAGGGTTTCGGGGAAAAACCCTAGTATGGTAATAAATCAGAGAGATAGGTGATTTGTTTGGAAGCTGATCCAGTGTATATGGTATTATTTTTGAATTCTTAGTTACCAAATATTTACATGATTAAATTCAATCGACACCTACCAAAGCAAGCATGAATAAATGGGAAGAGAATCGGACACGATTCGGTTTTAGTTGCGAATGACAAAAAAATTAAAGTGAGGGAGATGGTGGGAGGGGGACGAAAAAAAACCAACGAAAATAAACCGTGGATACTATTCACCAACTCAGACATTAGGAGTAGAGATTTTAAAATTCGACACGCCCGTCCGGTGCATCAGATAAATTCTCCAAGCGAACGGATGTTATGGCAAGAATGGAACGCGATAGGGTTGGGGGATACATACATTTGGGCTCCTGTAAATAGGTCAGCCCGGTACGTTCGGGAGCACTGCAATGGATCACTCATAGCAAGCAACAGGCAACACGTCACTCGCTTGCTAGAATCCTGTAAATAGGCCAGCCCGGTACGTACAGGAGCGACAACAGGCGTATATATATTTTCACATCCTTTTTCTATTTCGTGCCGTCTTTATATTGAAATAAATATATAGGAGAGAAAGTTTAATAATTGGAAAAAGTAGCTGATTCAAATAATGTTAATAAATTATAAAAGTAGTTTGCAAATTCCAAAAAAATATCACGAATTTAGAAACAATGTTCATGAATTCAAAACTATCTTCTAAATCAAAAAATGTTCATGAATTTGAAAGAGTTAAAAAATCTGAAAAATGTTCACACATTTGCAAAAAAAAGTAAAACTTAACATTTCTTGAAATTGTGAACAATTGTCGAAATTCAGGAAAAGATGGAAAACATGAAAATTTTAGAAAAAAACATGAACACATTTCGAAAGGCATGATTTTTTTCAAACCCCGACCAATATTTTAATTCTGAATTTATTTTGAAAGATACGAACATTTTTTGAAATTTTAATATTTTTTGAAAACATGAATAATTTTGAGAAATAAGTGAAGAAATTTTGAAATCCCATTTTTTGAAAAGGCATACACTTTTTTGAAATTCTGATGATTTTTTGAAAGTGTGAACATTATTGGAATTATGAACTAATTTATGAATTTGAAATATTTTTTGAAAAACAGGAACACACTTTTAGCATAAGGACGACGTGGTCCGGGCCTGGGAGGCAGCATTCCCCAGGGCTGACCCGGCGCCGGAGTTGGTCGACTCATGGGCCCGGGGTCGGAAGACGATGCCCCCTAGGGCCGTGTGCCTAGAGGCGCAAACTGTTTTTTTAGTTATGTTTTATTAATTTTTATGTGGACTTTAGCCTGCGGTTGACCAACTTTGATGTTTAATAACGTTAAGTTTGAACATGTTTGCTGTGTTTTTTCTTTAAGTTTACGTGCAAAAACAACGCGCCGAACAAACGTTGGGTGCATGCGCCGACCTAAATGACGCTAGTGTCCGGCCGATCAAACAGACAAAACATGCATCTGTTTAGATCGGCGCGTTAAAGTTGCTGTGAGATAAAGCACTTTCCCCTCCACCCCCACTCACTTTTCCCCTTCGTTCACCTCACATCTCTCTCTCTTTCTCTCTCTTGTTCTTGTGGGAAGGAGAATAAATTGCATGGAAAACTGATTTGTTGGCTTTGCTTTATCTTTCCCCCAACAATCTTTCTTGTTCCTAGTCAGATCTGGCGAAATTCTGAAGGTGAGAATGCAATCCGTACCCTATAATGTGTGCTACGATTTGTTGCTCACTTCTCTATTTTTTTCTATTTGTGATTGTAATTAGAGAAAAAATCACTATATGTCCATTTACTTGCGCTGGCGTTAGCTTTAGTCCCTATGGTTACAAATACCCGAAATACAGTCACCAAACTTGCATTAGGGGTCATCTATGGTCCATTATACGGGTTGGTCTACGTACATGCTGATCTGGCCCCAGTCAACCGCTGCCAAGTGTGCTTTGACTGCCACATCTGCCAGCTCGCTCGAATACGCATGCACACAAGGTTTTTTTTTGCAAAGTTGCCAGTTATTAAAATATCTGCCGAACCAGTGGCCGCGTAGTCGCCGTTGGCCTCGCTTGCTCCGTCGTCCCGCTCGCCATCACGCTGGTGGTGTTCCACCCTCCCGCCGACCTTCGCGTCTCGTCGCTCATCACCGAGCTCGCCGTCCGCCTCTCGGTCTCCTTTCTCGTCATCGCCGACGCGCTCCCCGAGCTCGACCTCCTCAACTCTGAGCTCGTTCGCATCGCGCTCACCACGTCCCTCATCACCGTTGTCACCTCCTGGTTCCTCCGAGCATGCTTTGCCGCGGCGCTCCTCATCACGGAGGCCAAGTCGCCGGCATTCACGGCCAAGATCATCGCCTCCTTCGTCGCCTTCATGGCACGCCCTACCGGACGCTACATCGCGTACAACCACACCCTGGCCGGTGATCTCCTCCCGCTGCACCCCACCATCTTGCCGGCGACGCATCGGGCCACGAACAGCTCCAGCGCGCGCCATTTCTCCTCGTGGACGCCCAACTCCAAGAAGTTTGTGCGGTAGCCGGCGAGCGTCACATACACGGGGAGGCAGAGCGCAATGAAGAAGGGATCGAGCCGCTCCGTCATGGTGGCACCGATCGGCGCCGCCGCCTCCGGGGAACCGCTCCGTCCATTCCGACTGTCGAAGGCGTTGGTGTCGCCGGACCACCAGTAGAACCCGAAGAGGAGCAGGTCTGTCTGCGGCGGATACGACTAGCACGCCACCGCCGTAGATTAGCTCACTGAGTAGTAGGGCTCCGGCGAGACGCCACTGTCTACGGCGGCGGGCTGATCTATGGCGGTGGTCACTCACGACCGTGAATGTGATTGAAAATTCTAGTTGGATTTGTTCTGTCGTTTGATCTTAATTACCGAGTAGTAGGGCGCCGACGGGTTGTTCGGCACCGGCAAGAGGCAGGGAGTACATGGCCGCCTGGAAGAGCTGGGTGGCGCCGGTGCCGACCACGAGGTGGTAGCCATCATCGACCCCGGCGTTGCCGCCGAGGCGATGGACGCGGTGGACCTCGCGCTCGAACTCCGGGTGGAGGAACCAGCAGAGGCTCTGATCGCCACCATCGCCTGCTCCCCGACATCCCTCCAGAACGCCTCGTACATGGTCGGGTCGCCGCTGCACGCAGAACCAAAGCCGGCAGTAAGGTGAAACACGTTGTCAGATTGAAGATACCTTACGTAATCACGTGCTGCTATAAAACACACAACGCGAACACGCACATCTCGAGGTTAATGACGGTGTCCTGCACGATGGCCGGCTCCGGCGGCGCCGCCGTACATTCGGACCCTCGCAGCACACACCTTACTTCTCACGCGACGCGTCACCCATTTCTTGGCTGCTGGTGACCGTGGCGAGTAAATTGCACAGAAGTACCATAATTGGGGTATTGGAAGCAGATTGGTACCAAGATTGGTAATTTTTACGTGTCAGTACCAACTTTGAGGCGAGGCGTTGCAAAAGAGACTAAAACTGCTGTTTATACGTATTGACATGGAAACTGACCGGTTGGACCCGCTGTCGGGTGCTGACGTGGCATGTTTTTTTGCAGAAAACTCCCTTGCTTTGTACGTAATATCATAAATGCCCAAATATTTCCGAGAAAAAGGCTCAAATGAGAGGCTATTTTTTCCGTTCGTAACTTCCACCACCTATTCGGACTCGTCTGAAATTTTGCGTCAAATAAATAAAATAAACCAAAACTGAATCGTGCGCACGATTCGAACCGCCGACCTGAGAGCATCTCCAACAGCCGCGCTACGCGCCGCGCCCAAAAATCGCATTTGCCACGCGCGCTTCGGCTGGTTTGCCGCGCCGCGTCGCGCTGGCTCCAGCGGCTGCTGTAAAAATGCAGCGCGCACTCCGCTCCAACAGCGCGCAAAAATGCAGCGCGCGCGCCGCTACAGCAGCGCCAAATATGGCATTTGGACACAAAATGAAACATTCAATCAAAATGCAATGAACATGTGAAATTTAACAAGTTGATGAATACATAAAAAGTCAGGCCCACAAGTTCATCCAACCAAGTCCAAATGCAAACCAAGTTCAAAATACAAGTGCAACCAACAAAGTTCAAGACATATATAAAACACATCAACCATCTTGCTCGTCTTCTTCGTCTTCTTCCTCTTCTTCCGCCGACGATTCTTCCTCTTCTTCCGCCGATGAATCTTCCTCTTCATCACGCACCGCATCACTTGTAGCTCCGACGGTCTTGGCAAGTTCTTCAATGGCATTTGCATGGGTATGTGTGTGAGGCACATCGAAAGACATTCCACTCCTCATGGCCGGAGGTGCACCCATGCCTCCCATGGCGGCCGGAGGTGCACCCATGCCTCCCATGAGAGAAGCAAAACTCATGCCATCCATGTCTCCCATAACGTTGGAGGGTGCTCCAAAGCCACCCATGGCTCCCATAGCATTGGAGGGTGCTCGAAAGCCACCCATGCCTCCCATAGCTCATCATCTCCTTTCCTCTTCTTCTTTTCGGTTTTGTCCTTCTTGCACCCATCCGGTCGTTTTGGTTTCGAGTATGAAACCGAGTTGTGTGTGGGGCTTCTCTTGCCGTCCTCACTTGAGGCATCATCCTCCTCATCATCATCATTCAACTCAATTGTGCGCTTGCGTTTGTTGCTCAAATGCAAATCATCCAAATCTTCACGCTTCCTCCATTTCTCATCATCCTTCAACACTTCATAGCAATGAGGCAAGGTAAAGATCTTTCCTTTCTTGATCTTCCCCTTCTTGGTTGTCCTCGTCTCTTCTCTGAACAAGTTTTGTGCAATGTTGTACTACAAGAAAAACAAAACAAGTTAGCACTTCGGACACCAAAAAAAAGTATGATGAACATGTATGAGATGGCACTTACTCTATCATCCTCATTTGTCCCACTTGGGTTAAGCTTGTCAACTGCCTTTTGTGTGGCCGCCCACTTTTGACAATCCGTGTTGATTGTCGACCATCGGGACCGAAGTGATCTCTCGGAGCGGTCAATTCCACTCATGTTCTGAGCATCAAAGTGTTCTTTCATTCGCCCCCAATAAGCATCTCTACTTTGATCACCTCCAACGGATGGATCCCTCGACACTTGCAACCAAGTATTGCATAGTAATTTGTCATCATTGATGGTGTAATTGCCCGCTCTTCCTTTCGGCGCCTCGACAATGCCCTCACCCTCCTCGTCCACCTCAAACTCATGGTCGTCCAAATGGATTTCATTGGTTTGAGACCAATGCGAATTGTTGGACCCAACACCCATAGTTGACATGTATGCATCATCGTTGAGACTACAAATGCAAATATAAGCTATCTATATGATGATGCATTGAACAAATAACAAGAAAATAAAAGTTGGAATTTTTTTCACCTTGGGGGCATTTCGTCGAGCACGTGGTGCGCGTCGGCCGCCGGCTCAACTATTGAGCTCGCCGGCGCTTCGGTAGACGCCGGAGCCGTCCGCCGCCCTGCAAGCTTCTTCTTCTTCGAGGTGCCGGAACCGTCCGCCGCCTTCTTCTTCGCGGATATTTTTCTTTTCTTCGCCTCCGACGCATGGGGGAGCTTTGACGGTGCGGCGGTAGCACGGGACGGCGCCGGCGCAACGCCGCTCGTCGGCGTGGTCATCCGCGGCGGCAAGAAGAGGCTGCGCGCGAGGCCGACCGATGGCGGAGCTCCGGTGGCGGCGGCAGCGCCAGCGCCAACGCTCGCCGCGCTAGGGTTTTCGGCGGCGGCGGCGGCGGGGGGGG
>LR738710.1:844006850-844065202 GCA_902687465.1 Secale cereale
GGGGGGGGTCGCGGCTGTATAGCGGGGTGAGAGGGGCTCCGGTGTGCGCATCCATGGCGGAAGGGGCGCGAGTGGGAAGAAGAAGGGAGAAAGGAAAGTTCGCGCGCGCGTTCGAGTGTGCCGCGCGCGGAAGTGGACGCACCAAATCAACAGCGCGGGATGGGGCTTTCACCAGCGCGCCCAACTCGTTTTAGCGCGCGCGCGTTTTTTGCGCGTCCGCTGGAGCTGTCTGACGCGTTGCGCGCGCGCTAAAATGACGTTTTTTTGCGGCGCGGCGCTAGTATAGCGCGCCTATTGGAGATGCTCTGACGCTCGGACGCTCGGTAGAGCAGCGCGCTAGCCACCCGACAAGGCAGCGCTCGCGTCATTAAGCAGGCGTGGAGTCTTTTATACTAGCCCGACGACGTTGGGCCGGGCCCAGGGAGTCTGGGCGCTGGGTTACTGTTTTTTTAATCATGATATTAATACATATATTTTTTGCGATTACATATTAGTATTATTAAGTGTCAAGCACCGGACTAGAACACAGGCATGGCCCAAATTTAATGTGTCGGCACTGAGGACCACAACCATGCACAATTACTATGTATCCTAATTATATTATTCAAATACACAACTTTTTAAAAAAAATATGCCCAACCGACAGATTTTTATTTGAGTTACTCGCATATTGATTGTATTTTCTTAAATGCACTGATACTTTAAAAGTTGACAACATGTATTAAAAAAAGGGTAATCATAATAAATTTTAGAAATGCATTAAAACTGTTCAACTTTTATTAAAAAATCGACGTCTCTCTTGAAATGCAAGAATGATTTACATAATAAGTTTTTAACACATGCTGAATATTTCTTGAAATACAAATAATTCACCATGTATAAAGAAAATGTTCACCATGTATTTCTTGAAATACAAATAATACACTTAAAGAACATTGTACAGCGGTAAATCCATACAAATTGCATTCAACATTTTTATTATATACGTTGAACAAAATTTAAAATAGAGTTAACTTTTTGCAAAATATACTGAACAAAAAAATACTCAAATGAACATTTTGTAGTATACGTAGAAAAATGTCTTAGTATACGATGAACACAATTTAAATACACAATGAACATTTTGTAATATACGTTGAACAATTTGTAACTACACATTTTAAAATTTTGTGATATGCACTGAAAAAATATTTCAAACACACTGAACATTTATGTGATATATGATGAACAAATTTTAAATATACATTGAACATTTTGAGTAATATATGCTGAACAATTTTTAACTACACACAGATCATTTTTGTGATATACACAAAAACAAAATTTAAATACACATTAAACATTTTCGTGATATCAACGAACAAAATTTAGAATTGTGATTTAAAAAAAATTGAATCAAATTTGAAAACTGTGATCAAATTTTGAAATCATGAAAAAAAATTGGAATTTTAAAAAATGGAAACAAAGGATAAAATTAAAAACAAAAAAGTTTAAATAAAAGGGAAAAAATATAAAAGAAATAGAAACAGAAAAAAGTAGAAAACAGAAACAGAAAAGAAAAAAGAAAAAAAAGGTAAAACCAGAAAACCGGTAAAAGAAAGACAACCAGAAAAGAAAAACCGGTTGAGGGAGCCTTCTAGAAGGTTCCCAAAACCGGCTTGCCTTTTTTTGAGACAATTAGCGGAGCTTTTTATTAAGGCGTCACCAGCTGAGCCGGGACGAAAGAAAGGGTTTCGGGGTGGCCTAACCAAACATGGCGGCCCTCCCCTAACATCAAAGCATGCTTCGCTAAATTGTGAGCCTCCACATTGAAGCTCCTAAACTCATGAACGAAATTACATAAAGAAAAACTACTAGAGTGCGCTAATATTTCATGTATAATGGCCCCATACTCCAAGCCACTCTTCTGCTTAATGCTGTCGACAATCTCCCTGCAATCTGAAGCTATGTGGATGGAATGAAGCTGGAGATCATCTGACAACGCCATTACCTCCCTCACTGCCATTGCTTCTAGGGTGGTAGGATTAGTGATCGATTTAAAGCCCATCGTTGATGCCCCTAGAAAGAGGCCGTCGGCGTCCCTTGCTATAGCGGCGACTGCGCCCACCCCACGCCTCTCTGCTACTGCTGCGTCAACATTGAGTTTTGTCAAGTTTGCTGGGGGTTTCAACCAATGTCTTGGTCTGATCGTCTGTCCACTGGACCTCGGCGTAACCACCTTGTAGAGATTCTGCCACTCGCTCATATATCGCTGTATAAACAGATGCGTAGACATAGGAGATTGGTGAATGTCCTCATAGACGGCCTTCCTTTTGGCGCTCCAGATTGCCCATAGCGATATAGACATGTGTATAAATTGGGCTTGGTTTAAGGCTTCATTCATCGCAAATAGCCATTCTCTTGGATCATCACTCGTGAATTGGCACATCCTCTCAACCAACTCCTCATCAGACAGGGCCCAAATACATCTGGCATGGGTGCAATCTATCATCGTATGTCTCCATGAATCTGTCACCCCGCAAAGTTTGCAAGCTGCGGACACATCCATATGTCTGTGATGGAGCACGTCGGCCGTCGGGATAGAGCTTCTTGCCAGACGCCATAAGAACAACTTGATCTTTGGTGGTAGCGCTACCTTCCATAGTGATGACCACATATTACATTCATGTCCAGTTCGTGATGAACCTTCCTCCTCATCTATCCACGACTCTCTCTCCATCTTTGTTTTCACTATCAGACGATATGCTGAACGAACAGAGAAAACTCCCTTCTTCTCCCCACTCCATGCCCAAAAGTCGTCGATATCTCTGGTGCATATAGGTATGCTCAGTATAGCTTCAGCATCAATTGGTATGAAAACCGATCGGACAAGTGGTTCGTTCCAAGTAGCCGTTGCTGTGGAGATGAGTTCTGAAACCAACCTCGGCGGTGTTGGAATCCTTGATGTGATAGGTCTCAACATCCCCTGTCTGGGTAGCCAGTTGTGGCTCCAGATATTAGTCGTTCTTCCATTCCCGATCCTATGTATGATTCCAAGTCTTAGCATGTCTCGTCCATCCAAAACAACTCTCCAAATCTGCGACGGCCTCCCTCCCAATTCCGCTTCCAGCAGAGAGGTCTCCGGGAAGTAGGATGCCTTCAGGATTCTAGCACTCAGGGATTCCGGCTCAGTTAAAACTCTCCAAGCCTGCCTCGCAAGCACAACTAGGTTGAAAATCTCCATATCTCGAAATCCGAGACCTCCCAAGTGTTTAGGTTTCGTCATTACGTCCCAGGCCACCCAATTAGGCTTTCTCTTTCCAGCCTTACTCCCCCACTAGAATTGGCGAATAATGGAAGTGATGTTCTCACAGAGTCCCCGAGGAAGCCTGAAGCATGCCATGGAATAGACCGGCAAGGCTTGTGCTACAGCCTTAATAAGTACCTCTTTGCCCGCGGTTGACAGGAGGTTTTTCATCCAACTTTTCACCTTCTCCCAAACTCTGTCCCGAAGATACCTGAAGGTGCCCATCTTGGATTGCCCCACATCTGTTGGCATACCCAGATAACGATCACTCAAGGATTCATTCTGGATGTTAAGAGTGCCTTTAATGCTATTCCTCAATGGTTGAGGACACCCCTTACTGAAAAAGATAGAAGATTTGTTGTGGTTTATCCGCTGTCCAGAAGCATTGCAGTAAGTTTCCAGCAGTTTTGATACCTCATCTCCCCCCTCCACACTTGACTTGAATAGCAACAGGCTATCATCGGCGAAAAGAAGGTGGTTAACAGCCGGAGCTGTCGGAGCCACCTTGATCCCATCGAGTGCCGATGAACGAGAACTGGTTTTTAAAAGGCACGAAAGGCCCTCTGCTGCAATCAAGAAGAGGTAGGGGGAGATCGGATCTCCCTGTCTGATACCACGAGTAGGAGTAAACTTTTCAAGCCTCTCTCCGTTGAACTGAACTGAGAAAGAAACAGAGCTGATCATCCCCATCACTATGTCCACCCACTGTTGTTTGAAACCCAATTTTGACATGATCGCTTGTAGGTAGGACCACTCGAGCCTGTCATACGCTTTCATCATATCTAACTTCACCGCACAATAGCTATTAGATTTCGCCTTGCTACGCTTCATAAAGTGCAAGCACTCGTATGCACAGATGATGTTGTCAGTTATTAACCTGCCAGGAACAAACGCCGACTGCTCCTCTGAGATTATGTCTGGCAGAATCACTTTCAGCCTGTTTGAGATAACCTTGGATGCTATTTTGTAGATGACATTACATAAGCTAATGGGGCGGAACTGAGTTAGAAGAGTTGGGTTGATCACCTTGGGGATGAGAACCAATACCGTATCATTCACACACTTGGCACTTTCCTCTCCACGAACAATACTCAGAACTGCCTTGGTGACCTCCTCGCCGCATAAATCCCAGTGCCGTTGATAAAATTGTGCAGGAAAACCATCCGGCCCTGGCGATTTGGTGGGAAACATCTGGAAAAGCGCTGTTTTCACTTCATCCATAGTGTATGGTGCCATTAGCTGATCGTTCATTGCAGCAGTAACCTTCACAGGAACATGTTGCAGAACTTGATCGATGCCTGTAACGCCTTCCGTTGTATACAGGTCCTTGTAGAACTCAACCACCATTCTTTTCAGCTCAGCTTTGTCATGTATCAGGACGCCTAGTGAATTGGCCAGAGCTTTGATCATGTTCTTTTTCCTCCGCAAGCTAGCTCTCATATGGAAAAATTTAGTGTTTCTGTCGCCCGTGGCTAACCACTCTATTCTTGAACGCTGCCTCCACATTAGCTCCTCCTGATGATACAACTCAACTAATTTTTCACTTATTTTTATCTCGACATGCGACGGTCCCACCCTGGAAGGTTCTTCACGCAGCCGTTGCAATTCAGCATTCAGGTTTTTTATCTCTTTACGAACAGATCCGAAGGTCTCCCTATTCCAGCGGCCCAAATTATTTGATATAGCAGTCAACTTCTCCCTGAGGCCCTCCATTGTTACCGTCGGCTGCTCCTGACTCCATTGCTGGCTAATGTTCTCGCGCCATGATTCATGGGACTCCCACATCACCTCATATCTGAAGGGAGGTTTTGCCGCCAGTCGTTCTTGATCAGTACACAGGCTGAGGAGAATGGGGCAATGATCGGATCCTGCAGCTGTCAGGTGTTTGAGGCTGGCTTCCGGGTACTGGGCACTCAGTTCGGCTGAAACCAGAGCCCTGTCCAGCCTAACATTTGTGTAACTCCCGCCCCTTACTTTCTTTTCAAATGTCCAGAAGTTGCCCTCATAGCCCAAATCCATCAACATGCAGACGTCAACGGCGTCCCTAAAACCCTGAATTTGTGCGTTGCTCCGTTCTCCAATTCCTATATGTTCCTCTGGTCGTAACACCTCATTGAAATCTCCGATACAGACCCATGGTAGATCACTCAACGGGGCAATCCCCTTCATAGTGTCCCATGTCTGGTACCTCAGTTCTGTTCGCGCCTCTCCATAAACGCATGTAGCACGCCACTTATCATGACCAGGGCCATCAACCGAACAGTCAATGTGATACCCTGAGTACCCCAGAAACTCAACCTTTATTGGATTGTTCCAAAAAAGGCCAAGGCCTCCACTTCGGCCTTGGCTACTAACAGCAAAAGAATTATCGAAACCAAGAGTATTCGCTAGCCCTTCTACCCGAGCTCTATCTAGCTGTGTTTCAACAATACAAAGGAGGGTAGGGACAAATTTCCGCGCTAGCTCGCGGAGTTCTCGGACTGTCGCGGCTTTGCCCACACCGCGGCAGTTCCAACATAGGATACTCATTGAGCCCGGCGGTACTCCTCCCGGGAGCCCGCCGATGTTGCCTCTGATTCACTTCCTGTCTTCTTCATCATGCTCTGATTTGATGTCCCCTTCTCGCCGACAGTCTCCATCCTAGCACGCTTCGGCTCTTGCTTCGGGGGCGGGCTGATTGGTGTTTGTGGTGCAGGGAGAGCTTTTAACTCACCCCCCTTCAGGGTTGACTTGAAACCCCCCTGGATGGTAGCTATCACATCTGTAACCTGGCCTCTCTTTCTGTTGCCTTCACCATCAACCATCTGTTCATCCATGTCAGGGTTTTTCCAAGTATGTTGTTCCTTCTCCTTGCTCTTCTCCTTACTGCCTTTCTTGTTACTGCCCGGTCCTTGTCCCGCACTCCTGAACCAATCGGCTTTGAGATTCTTAAAAACGAGTGCTGACGGAGTATGAACTCCATCTCCGTGTTCCTTGTGCAGGTGGCCGAGCCTCCCACACACCGCGCACCAGTTAGGCAGCCGTTCGTACTTGACACGAAAAATCATCCTTTTCTCGCCCACCTTGAGCGATACAACGTTTCTGAGAGGTTTCCCCACATCAATCTTAACCTGCACCCTGTAAAAGTTGCCGTCAAAATCATGCGAAGCTGGTTCGGCATAGACAAAAGTCCCTAGCTTTCCGGCCAATGATGGTATCTGGGATACGTAGCCCTCTGGAAAATCATGTATCTGGGCCCAAATTTCCAAGAGATCAAGCTTGATCGATGATGGTTTTGAGAAACCATCATATGGAGCTAGTAAAACTGCATCCCCTCGGAACGCCCACGGTCCATCCCACATCACTCGTTCCCAGTCACCCAAGCATGAGAATTGAAGTGTATACAGGTTATCTTCAAGGGGACGGATATTGACTCTCTGCGCCAGATTCCAAGCCGCACGCATATTCTTGAAAAACCAATACTGGCTATAACTCTTCTCGGTGTTTACCTTGGCCACAGCCATCCAGCGAGTAGCTTCCGGCGGCAGAGATTGCTTGTCCACCACCACATCATCAAGATCGTCCTCAGAGAAACCCAGCTCCCTCATCATTGCCTCCAGATCGTCCTGATCACCCGACCCAGAAGTTTCCGCCGCCATTGTTTAGTTCTCTAGCCCGAAGATGAGATCTAACCGGGCTGTTTTCCAAAACCCTAAAACCAGAACTGATCGCTCCTTGTTCGCCACCCAAAGGGGAGCGAAACTAGATCGTCACACCCGTCGGGAGACGGAGAGGACTCATCGATCAGGATAGGGGATGAGGATCTCTACGGAGCCGCGATAATCGCCGCCGAGAGGATAGAAACCCTAACGAGAGGGAACGTGCTAATTTTCACGTCATATGAATATACGTGAATACCCCTCCAAAACCGGCTTGCCTGGCACTGCTTTATCGCTCGAAGTGGGCTGGCCCGTTTCGGGGTACTCGCTGGAGCGGCTTTAGCGGAAGCGCAGCGCCTGGACGTTCGCGTGCGTCAAATAGGGCTTGCCACGAATGAGCCCCAACACGCGCGCCAGGTAAGTGCGAAACGAGAACAAATCGCAGACCTCGGTGGGCCGGCCCAGCTTTCGTGGATAGAATAAAAAGACCACCGCCTGCTACTTAATGCGAGCGCTCCCGTGGCGGGGTGGCTAGCGCGCTGCTCTGTTCAGCCGCAGGTCAGCGGTTCGAATCCTCTAGGGGATTCGATTTTGGTTTCTTTTATTTATTTGTTCAAACCGACGCAAGTCCGAATAGGTGGTGGAAATTACGAACGGAAAAAATAGCCTCTCATTTGAGCCTTTTTCCCGGAAATATTTGGGCATTTATGATATTATGTATAAAGCAAGGGAGTTTTCTGCAAAAAAACATGCCACCGACGCAAAATTTCAGACGAGTCCGAATAGGTGGTGGAAATTACAAACGGAAAAAATAGCCTCTCATTTGAGCCTTTTTCCCGGAAATATTTGGGGATTTATGATATTATGTATAAAGCAAGGGAGTTTTCTGCAAAAAAACATCAGCACCCGACAGCGGGTCCAACCAGTCAGTTTCGGTGTCAATACGTATAAACAGCAGTTTTAGTCTCTTTTGCAACGCCTCGCCTCAAAGTTGGTACTAACACGTAAAAATTACCAATCTTGGTACCAATCTGCTTCCAATGCCCCAACAACGTGTTTGGTTGGGGGTATTTGCAGCTAGGGAATGGGAATTAAAGGGGTACAAGACTTTAAATCTATTGTTTGGTTAGAGGGATTAGGAATTCATAAGGGAATAGTCATGGGACTTGAGGCTTCAACTCCCACCGTTTTATTAACAGGGGAGGGGGTGGGAGTTGGTAGGGAATTGTTTTAGTGAGTCAATCTTAACCGTTCATCATAACTTACATTAACTTCCCTTGTCTATTCCCTCGTCAATTCCCACGAACCAAACAAGGGAATACAACTTCTCCTCAAATCCTCACACATAACTCCTATCATGCACCAAACAGAGGATTGGGAATAAAACGACTCATCCCATGTCTAACCTCAATACAACTCCTTGCTCTAAACTCCCATTCCCCTTCCCAAATATTGCCAAACATGCTGCAATTGTGGTACTTCTGTGCAATTTACTCGACCGTGGCCGGTGGCTTTATGTCCGGCGGGGCATGCGACAGTGACTGTTGGCACGAACATGCATGTCATGCGTGCGAGCAGAGCACACACGCACGCGGACGGCGGGATGAGAAGAGGTGGATGCCCGGCGGGTGACCTCATCTCGACTGCCTCGACCAAGGAACCCTCCGAGCTGGAGGCACGCCCGCATGGCATTCCTGAACTCGGTGTCTGGCGTGGGCGAGCACGGAATCGATGCTGGCTTGGCCACCATGGCGTTCACTGCCGTCAGCAGCAGCATGGTCCTGCGCGACGCGGTCGCCGTCCCGCTCCTCGGCGACGAGGTACAGTCCCAACTCGATGTCCCCGGACACGCGCGAGAACGACCCTCTTTTATCTAGCGGGAAGCGTACCACGACAGCTTCATCGGGGGCATAGTTGCCGGGAACGGGGAACGAGGCAGCGATCCTCGAATCGGGTTCGTCGATCCGGATCGAGGTTCGGGGTCGACGTGGGGAACGCCACGAGTCGATATCCGGGACGCGACCCCGGACGCTAGGAATCGAACGACATTCAACGAACCCAAAGCAACGACAGTGGATCTCGATTCCAACTCACCATTGCCAACAACAGGTAATGGAAGGATTGATTGATTCATGGAGATGCCATAAGATTTACCCGTCCTCATGGCGTTCACCTTGCCCTGGCCTGAACGTGGCGCCGGCGGCCCGCTGCCCTGAGTCCCATATTACGCCGCCGCAGCACCGCACGTGAAAGTCGGGCTCTGTGCAGCTGACCATGCGAGCCGCCACGGCGGGCGGCATCGTTGCGGAGGTTGTGCCGAACAGCCGAAGTGCCGAACCGGTGGCCTCTTCTGGTCAATGCTTCCCCCGATCTGCCGTGAATTTATATGTTGTTGATTTAAACTTTCCCTTTATAATTTCTATTGTGAAAAAATTAGCCATGTATGGCCAACGTAGATAACGGGCTTAACTACAAGGCTACAATTAAGCCATGTAATTAGCGATTTGCTACCTCTGTATAATAGAGTTAGTAGATTTCTTTTTAATTCTCACAATGATTTAGCTATCCTCATGCACCTCTCGCGTTCCTCGAACCGACTTATCGTACCGGGTTCATCGTTCCCAAATTGTTTGGGACGCGTTCCGTCTATCGATGGGTCATTCGAAAGATGTATACCCTTGGCGTTCCCTGTTACTGGTCACCATCGTTTCTCGACCCTCGTTCCCGTACCTCGATCGACCCGGGAACTTGGCAACTATGATCGGGGGAGCGTGCGACGGAGTCGCCGGAGACGCGATCCTGTTGCTCTCTGGGTTGGGGCCTTGGGGGAGGGTGGCCGTGCGCTCGCGCTCGCGCTTCCCGTTGAACTCCACCTCCACAAACGCGTTGCAGGACGCCGCGCCATCCTAGGCGGATAGCTCCGCCGCGTCCGCGACTTCCACGACCAGCTTCATCATGCCGGCGATCTAGCTCGGCAACCAGCAGCAGCCCGAGGTACGCCGACCTCCAGGAGCGAGCGCAGCCCCACTCCGTCGGTCTCGACCTGTAGCTCTGGCACAAGGCGCATGGCGCGTCGTCGATGCCGTTCCCGTGCTTTTCAAAAGACCCTTAACGGTGAAGGTGCGGCCACTGGTTCGGCGGAGCAGGTTCATGTCTGGACGGGAGGTAGAGCAGAGGAAGAGCTCGTCTGTTGACCAAACGGAGGGAACGAGGGGAGGAGAGAGCGAGGGGATTGCGTCGTTTTTGCAAAAGACCCACTGGTTCACTGCATATTCGAGCGGCTGAGACGATGTGGCAGTCAAAGCACACTTGGCAACGGTTGACTCAGGCCAGATCAGCATGTACGTAGACCAAACCGTATAAAGGACCGTAGATGACCCTCTAGTGCAAATTTGATGATTGTATTTCGGGTATTTGTAACCATAGAGACTAAAGCTAACGCCAGCGCAAGTAAATGGACCTATAGTGAATTTTTCTCTTGTAATTAATCCTGTCACTCCTGGCCTGAGACATGACCACTTCCAACCCTAAAAACAGCATGCAAGAGAGGCTAAATTGAATCAATTTGTTTGATTTAGTGAGAGTTGTACAGTTACCTCGTGCTCCTATCCGCAACGTCATTTAGTTTTGCTTCTTGAGATGTTCAACATCTTTTTGGCCAACAGCATCTGTTCGGCAACTCCTCTCCATATTTTCTGTTGCAGCCCACGCTGGCCGTTGGTCATCCTCAAATCGACTTGCGTGTTAGCCTTGAGGCACGATATCTTCTGTACATAAATGCACGTAGGTGCAGAGTGCGAGCATAACCGAGCTGCCTCACAGAAACAGAGCTCCCGTGCTCGAGTTGCTGCCAGGCGAACTGCAGAGTAGTGATCACCGGGGATATGGCGGCGGCAGCAGCGGCAGGCGATGGGACGACGAGGAGGAAGACGGCGTGCGTCACCGGAGGCAGCGGGTACATCGCGTCGGCGCTCGTGAAGATGCTGCTGGAGAAGGGATACGCCGTCAAGACCACCGTCAGGAACCCCGGTAATTGCTTGCTCTAGGTCTTCATTTACGTACCTCTGGTGAAATTGTCAGAACTTACTGAATGAAACTGGTCGTATGCGTCGTGATGCTTTGGATTCTCAGATGACGCGGAGAAGAACGCGCATCTCAAGGCCCTGGCAGCGCTCGGCCCCTTGGAGGTCTTCCGCGCCGATCTGAATGAAGAGGGCAGCTTCGACCACGCCGTCGCCGGGTGCGACTACGCCTTCCTCGTCGCCGCTCCGGTGAACCTCGAATCAGAGAACCCTGAGGTAAAACGTCAACCACCAAACTGACTTTCAGTTGTGCACGCATTCTTCAGGCTTATAATTCATCGGGTGACGGCAGAAAGACGTGATCGAGCCGGCCGTCTACGGAACCCTGAACGTGATGAGGTCGTGCGTAAAAGCTGGGACGGTGAAGCGCGTGGTCCTCACATCGTCGACGGCCGCCATCTCCAGCCGGCCGCTGGAAGGCGATGGCCACGTCCTGGACGAGGACTCCTGGTCCGACGTGGAGTTCCTCAGAGCGACAAAGACCGGTCCTTGGGTACACATACATGCACTTTCAGTGGTTCAATCATTAAGTGACAGATGAAACGATGTTACTCACCAGTCACCACCGTGCTCGAGTGCCATATCGCAGGCGTACCCTGTGTCGAAGGTGCTCCTGGAGAAGGCGGCGATGGCGTTCGCGGAGGAGAACGGCGTCAGCCTGGTCACCGTGTGCCCCGTCGTGGTCGTCGGCGAGGCGCCGGCGGCGGATGTCGTCACCAGCGTCGGCCACGTCCTCTCCCTGCTATCCGGTGAGGCCTGAAACAAATCAAGACATACCAGCAGACCCACTCTGTCGGACCGATTCCTTGGACATGACGTGCGTGCGATGATATTAGGCAACGATGCGGGAGCAGGCATGCTAGAACACATTCAGAGCGCGTCGGGCTCGATCCCGATGGTCCACATCGACGACCTCTGCCGCGCCGAGCTGTTCGTCGCCGACCAGGAGGCCGCGTCGGGGCGGTACATCGTCTCCAGCATCAACACCACCGCCGTGGAGCTGGCCCGGTTCTTGGCCGCAAAGTACCCGCAGTACAACGTCGATACAGATCGGTACGCACGAATGTGTTGTGTTGACACCCATCTGGTAATGGCGAGTTCCAAAGCTCGTGCACTCATCAAAATTTTGTTTGTTTGTTTGTGGTTTTCAGATTCGGCGATCTCCCCGAGAAGCCGAGAGTCTGCGTTTCATCGGCGAAGCTGGTCAAGGAAGGGTTTGAGTACAAGTACAAGAACCTGGACGAGATATATGACAACGTCGTCGAGTACGGAAGGGCCTTGGGAATCCTTCCATACTAGTACTACTAGTATGATGGATCTTAGAATCTGATGATGCGCTTGCAAGCACAATAAGCCTGTGTTCTAAACTACACAAGTAATGTGGGTGCTTAGCTTATGAAAAAGGTTTTTATAAGATATATTTGCTGGAAATATTAGCACTTTTTGGATTAATCTAATCCACGAGTATAGACATATAAACATGGCAATCACAATATGCAACTTATACCGATACCTAAGCATGTGAGCATGTACAATACATAGAACCAAAACATCTATAAACACAACATATACGGCTAGCACATAAACAAATAAATAGGGGATAAACAAGTCATACCCTTCGATTGGTCAGACTAACGCGGCGGCGGCGGCGGCAGTGATGGTCCCCAAGTGCAGGGCATCATCGTAGCAATTCTCAATGGTGAAAGTGATAAGCATGGAGTGCCAAACCCACAAGGAGCTAAATGTAAGATCAATATTCTCTCAAGTTCTATCTGCCACTGATACAACTCTACGTACACCGAACGTTTGCTTCCAACTAGAAACGAGAAATAAAACTACGTTGTGGGTATGAAGAGGATAACTTTGCATGATATCGGAGAGCTAAAGTATAAAAGTAGGTGTTGTTATCATAAAGTTAGAATATATTATTAAATATTATAAATAGCAAGTGTGGAATAATGATGGATCGGTGTGCGGAATTGTCCTAGGCAATTGTTAACAAGACCGGTAGTGGTCATTACAATTTCATATGAGGGAGAGGCATAAGCTAACATACTTTCTCTTCTTGGATCATATGCACTTATGATTGGAACTCTAGTAAGCATCCGCAACTACTAAAGATCATTAAGGTAAAACCCAACCATAGCATTAAAGCATCAAGTCCCCTTTATCCCATACGCAACAACCGCTCACTCGGGTTTATGCTTCTGTCACTCAAGCAACCCACTATAAGCGAATCATGAACGTATTGCAACACCCTACAGCGGGAATCCCTCACGCTTGCGCGACACGGAGGGCACCATAGGACAACACCAAAATAAAACATACAACTCGTATCAATCTAGATCATCAATCAACCCAAAGACAAAGGATATCTACTCAAAACATCATAGGATGGCAACACATCATTGGATCATAATATGTGGCATAAAGCAGCATGTTCAAGTAGGGATTACAGCGGGGTGCGGGAGAGTGGACCGCGTAAAAGAGATGAGGATGGTGATGATGTTGGTGATGTTGATGAAGACGATCACTGCGGCGATGATTCCCCTCCCGATGGCACTCCGGCGCCACCGATAGAGAGGAGGAGAGGTTCTCCCCCTTGTGCTTCCTCCTCCATGGCCTCCCCCCTAGATGGGGAGAGGTTCTCCCTCTGGTCCTTGGCCTTCATGGCGATGATGGCCCCTCCGGGATCCTCCTCCATGGCATACGGTGATGATGGCCCCCTCCGGCAGGGTGCCAGAGAGGGCCTAGATAGATTTCTCGTGGTTACAGAGGCTTGCAGCGGCGGAACTTCCGATCTAGGTTATTTTTTGAAGGTTTATGTATTTATAGGAATTTTTGGCGTCGGTCTCATGTCCAGGGGGTCTCCGAGTCGTCCACGAGATAGGGGCCCACGCCTAGGGGGGGTGGGCGCGCCCCGCACCCTCGTGGACAGCCCGTGACTCTTCTGGTCCAACTCTTTTGAAGGAAATATGCCCTAGAGGCATTAATAAATATGTTATTTGTATTTCCTTATATCATGACAAATGTCTTTTATTCATGCTAGAATTGTATTAACCGGAAACTTAGTACATGTGTGAATACATAGACAAAACAATATGTCCCTAGTATGCCTCTACTAGACTAGCTCATTGATCAAAGATGGTTATGTTTCCTATCCATAGACATGAGTTGTCATTTGATCAACGAGATCACATCATTAGGAAAATGATGTGATGGACAAGACCCATCCGTTAGCTTAGCACTATGATCATTTAGTTTTACTGCTATTGCTTTCTTCATGACTTATACATGTTCGTTTGACTATGAGATTATGCAACTCCCGAATATCCGAGGAACACCTTGTCTGCTATCAAACGTCACAACGTAACCGGGTGATTATAAAGATGCTCTACAGGTGTCTCCAAAAGTGTTCGTTGTGTTGGCATATATCAAGAATATGATTTGTCACTCCGAGTGTCGGAGAGGTATCTCTGGGCCCTCTCGGTAATGCACATCATAATAAGCCTTGCAAGCAAATGACTAATGAGTTAGTCATGAGATGATGTATTACGAAACGAGTAAAGATACTTGCCGGTAACGAGATTGAACTAGGTATTGAGATACCGACGATCGAATCTCGGGCAAGTAACATACCGATGACAAAGGGAACAACGTATGTTGTTATGCGGTTTGACCGATAAAGATCTTCGTAGAATATCTAGCAGCCAATATGAGCATACATGTTCCACTTTTGGTTATTGACCGGAGATGAGTCTCGGTCATGTCTACATAGTACTCAAACCCGTATGGTCCGCACGCTTAACGTTTGATGACGATCGGTATTATTAGTTTATGAGTATTGATGTACCAAAGGTAGTTCGGAGTCCCGAATAAGATCATGGATGTGACGAGGAGTCTTGGAATATCCGAGACATAAAGATTAATATATTGGATGACTATATTCGGACAACGGAAGTGTTACGTGTGTTATCGGGTAAAACCGGAGTGCCGGAGGTGGTTACCGGAACCCCCTCGAGGGAGTATGGGCCATAGTGGGCCAATGAGGGAAAGAGAGGGGCAGCCCATAGGGCTGGCCGCACCCCCTAGGGTTCCTAGTTGGACTAGGAAAGGGGGGGAGGCGCCACCTCTCCTTTCCTTCTCCTCTCCTCCGCTTCCTTTCCTACTCCTAGTAGGAATAGGAAAGGGGGTTCCTATTCCTACTAGGAGTAGGAATCCTACTCCTATGGCGCGCCCCTTGGGCCAGTCGCGCCTCCCCCTTGCTCCTTTATATACGGGGGCAGGGGGGGCACTCAAAGACACACAAGAAACATTGTTCTAGCCGTGTGCGGTGCCCCCCTCCACAGAAACACACCTCGGTCATACCATTGCAGTGCTTAGGCAAAGCCCTGTGCCGGTAGCTTCATCATCTCCGTCACCACGCTGTCGTGCTGACGAAACTCTCCCGTGAAGCTCAACTGGATCAAGAGATCGTGGGACGTCATCAAGCTGAACGTGTGTTGAGCGCGGAGGTGTCGTACATTCGGCGCTTGATCGTTTGAATCGCGAAGACATTCGACTACATCGACCGCGTCACTAGACGCTTCCGCTTTCGGTCTACGAGGGTACATAGACACACTCTCCCCTCTCGCTGCTATGCATCTAGTAGATATATCTTGAGTGATCGTAGGAACTTTTTTGAAATACTACGTTCCCCAACATCTTTTACTCCAGGGGCTTCTTTTGGTCCATAAAAAATCATCAAAAATTGGCACGTCAATTGGACTCTGTTTGGTATTCCTTTTCTGTAAAACTCAAAAACAAGGAAAAACAGAAACTGGCAGTGGGCTCTCGGTTAATAGGCTAGTCCCAAAAATCATATAAAATAGCGTATAAATGTATATAAAACATCTAAGATGGATAATATAATAGCATGAATACTTAATAAATTATAGATACGTTGGAGACGTATCAGCATCCCCAAGCTTAATTCCCGCTCATCCTCGAGTAGGTAAATGATAAAAGAAATAATTTATAAAGTGTGAATGCTAGCAGGTGCACAAGTTTGATCAATGATAATTTCAATCACCTTTTCTAGCATCATTATGTGTCATAACAGTAGCTCATCTCATTAAACTTTTCATGATCAAGTAACAAGCTATTCACATGTTAAAGTATAGATCATAAAGTTTCTTGAAAACTAACAAACAGTGCTCTTAGTCATCAAACAATTGCAATTCATCTTATTTTTGGGAAGGGTCTATGTAAGAGCTTTGATTCAGCAAACTCCACATACTCAACTATCATTTAATCTTTCACAATTGCTAACACTCATGTGATATTTATGGGTTCAAAGTTTTAATCGGACACAGAGAAAGATAGGGGCTTATAGTTTCGCCTCCCAACCTTTTACCTCAAGGGTAATGTCAACAATAATAATTTATGAAAACCTACATCCAACTGGATATATATATCCGGATCGCTCCAACACAAAGTGCTTGCCAAAGGAAAAAGTGTAAAAAGGAAAGGTGATGATCACCATGACTCTTGTATAAGGGTAGAATATAAAAGTAAAAGATAGGCCCTTCGCGGAGGGAAGCAGAGGGTGTCATGCGCTTTTATGGTTGGATGCACAAAATCTTAATGCAAAAGAACGTCACTTTATATTGCCGCTTGTGATAAAGACCTCTATTATGCAGTCCGTCGCTTTTATTTCTTCCCTATCACAAGTTCGTATAAAGCTTATTTTCTTCGCACTAATAGATCATACATATTTAGAAAACAATTTTTATTGCATGCACCGATGACAACTTACTTGAAGGATCTTACTCAATCCTTAGGTAGGTATGATGGACTCTCATGGCAAAACTGGTTTAAGGGATGTTTGGAAGCACAAGTAGTATTTCTACTTGGTGCAAAGAATTTGGCTAGCATGAGAGGGAAAGGCAAGCCCAACATGTTGGATGATCCAAGACAATATAATGTTTCAGATATAGGAAAACATAACCCATTAAGTTGTCTTCCTTGTCCAACATCAACCTTTTAGCATGTCATATTTTAACGAGTGCTCACAATTACAAAAGATGTTCAAGATAGTATATTTATATGTGAAATCTCTCTTCCTTCAATATTCTTTCATGAATTGTTCAAGTGACCAATTCTGCGCATGCTAACTTTCAATAAGTTTACTACCTATACTTATTATGTGTGAAGTCATTACTCCCCATGGTATATGTTGGGGAACGTAGTATTTCAAAAAAATTCCTACGATCATGCAAGATCTATCTACCAGATGCATAGCAACGAGAGGGGAGAGTGTGTCTACGTACCCTCGTAGACCGAAAACGGAAGCGTCTAGTGACGCGGTTGATGTAGTCGAACTTCTTCGCGATCCAACCGATCAAGTACCGAAAGTACGACACCTCCACGTTCAGCACACGTTCAGCTTGATGATGTCCCACGAGCTCTTGATCCAGTTGAGCTTCACGGGAGAGTTTCGTCAGCTCGAAGGCATGGAGACAGAGATGATGAAGCTACCGACTGATACGTCCATTTTGCATCATGCTTATAAGTTGATATTTATTGCATTATGGGATGTTCATACATGTTTTGTCACAATACTTATGCCTTTTCCCTCTTATTTTGCAAGGTTTACATAAAGAAGGGGGAATGCCGGCAGCTGGAATTCTGGGCTGGAAAAGGAGCAAACTCTGGAAACCTATTCTGCACAACTCCAAAAGCCCCGAAACTCCATAGAACATTTTTTCGGAAAATATAAAAAATACGTGGCGGAAGAAACCCACGAGAGGGGCCACTGGCTGGCCTCGAGGGTGGGGGGCGCGCCCCCCTTCCCAGGGCGCGCCCCCCTGACTCGAGGGCCAGCCGGTGGGCCCCAGGTGCCCATCTTCTCCTATATGAAGCGTTTTGACCTGGAAAAAAAATCAGAGAAAGGCTTTCGGGACCAGACGCCGCCGTCTCGAGGCGGAACCGAGGCGGAAACCAATCTAGGGCTCCGGCATAGCTGTTCTGCCGGGGATACTTCCCTCCGGGAGGGGGAAATCGTCACCGCCGTCATCACCAACAACTCTCCCATCTTGGGGAGAGCTATCTTCATCAACATCTTCACCAACACCAACACCATCTCCTCTCAAACCCTAATTCATCTCTTGTATCCAATCTTTGTATCCAAACCTCAGATTGGTACCTGTGGGTTGCTAGTAGTGTTGATTACTCCTTGTAGTTGATGCTAGTTGGTTTATTTGGTGGAAGATCATATGTTCAGATCCATTATGCATATTAACACCCCTTTGATCATGAACAATATTATGTCTTGTGAGTAGTTGCTTTTGTTCCTGAGGACATGGGAGAAGTCTTGCTATTAGTAGTCATGTGAATTTGGTCTTCGTTCTATATTTTGATGAGATGTATGTTGTCTTTCCTCTAGTGGTGTCATGTGAACGTCAACTACATGACACTTCACCATTATTTGGGCCTAGAGGAAGGCATTGGGAAGTAATAAGTAGATGATGGGTTGCTAGAGTGACAGAAGCTTAAACCCTAGTTTATGCGTTGCTTCGTAAGGGGCTGATTTGGATCCATATGTTTCATGCTATGGTTAGGTTTACCTTAATACTTCTTTTGTAGTTGCGGATGCTTGCATTAGAGGTTAATCATAAGTGGGAGGCTTGTCCAAGTAAGGGAAGCACCCAAGCACCGGTTCACCTACATACCAAATTATCAAAGTACCGAACGCGAATCATATGATCGTGATGAAAACTAGCTTGACGGTAATTCCCATATGTCCTCGGGAGCGCTTTACCTTGCATAAGAGTTTGTCCAGGCTTGTCCTTGCTACAAAAATGATTGGGCCACCTTGCTGCACCTATTTACTTTTACCGTATGTTACTTGCTACCAATTATCTTATCACAAAACTATCTGTTACCTATAATTTCAGTGCTTGCAGAAAATACCTTACTGAAAACTGCCTATCATTTCCTTCTGCTCCTCGTTGGGTTCAACACTCTTACTTATCGAAAGGACTACGATAGATCCCCTACACTTGTGGGTCATCAAGACTCTTTTCTGGCGCCGTTGCCGGGGAGTGAAGCGCCTTTGGTAAGTGGAATTTGGTAAGGAAAAAATTATATAGTGTGCTGAAATTTATTGTCACTTGTTACTATGGCTCAAAATCCTTTGAGGGGCTTGTTCGGGGTATCTTTACCCCGAGCAGAAGAGCAAATAGTTGCTCCTCAACCTACTGCACCTATTGAAAATGTATGCTTTGAGATTCCTTTGGGTATGATAGAGAAACTGCTTGAAAATCCTTATATAGGAGATGGAACACTTCACCCCGACTTACACCTAATCTATGTGGATGAAGTTTGTGGATTGTTTCAGCTTGCAGGTATGCCCGAGGATGTTATCAAGAAGAAGGTCTTCCCTTTATCTTTGAAGGGGGATGCATTGACATGGTTTAGGCTATGCGATGATATGGGATCTTGGAACTATAATCGTCTGAAGTTGGAATTTCATCAGAAGTTCTACCCTATGCACCAGGTTCATCGTGATCGTAATTATATTTATAATTTCTGGCCTCGCGAAGGAGAAAGCATCGCTCATGCTTGGGGGAGGCTTAAGTCAATGTTATATTCATGCCCCAATCATGAGCTCTCAAGAGAAATGATCATTCAAAATTTTTATGCTCGGCTTTCTCATAATAATTGCTCCATGCTCGATACTTCTTGTTCAGGCTCTTAAATGATGAAGACTATTGACTTTAAATGGGATTTATTGGAAAGAATTAAACGCAACTCTGAAGATTGGGATCTCGATGAAGGTAAGGAGTCAGGTATGACCCCTAAGTTTGATTGTGTTAAAGCTTTTACGGATACCGATGTTTTCCGTGAGTTTAGTGTTGGGGAACGTAGTATTTTAAAATTTTCCTACGATCACGCAAGATCTATCTACCAGATGCATAGCAACGAGAGGGAAGAGTGTGTCTACGTACCCTCGTAGACCGGGAGCGGAAGCGTCAAGTGACGCGGTTGATGTTGTCGAACTTCTTCGCGATCCAACCGATCAAGCACCGAACGTACGACACCTCCGCGTTCAGCACACGTTCAGCTTGATGACGTCCCACGAGCTCTTGATCCAGTTGAGCTTCACGGGAGAGTTTCGTCAGACGACGGCGTGGTGACGGATATGATGTGTTCACCGGCGCAGGGCTTCGCCTAAGCTCCGCGACGGTATGACCGAGGTGTGATTCTGTGGAGGGGGGCACCGCACACGGCTAAAACAATTCAACTTGTGTGTCTTTGGGTGCCCCCCTGCCCCCGTATATAAAGGAGCAGGGGAGGGAGGCCGGCCGGCCCTTCCTGGTGCGGCTAGGGAAGGAGTCCTACTAGGAATAGGATTGCAATCCTATTCCTAGTAGGATTCACCGAAAGGAAGAAGGGGGAAAGGAATAGGAGAGGTGGCGCCCCCCCCCAATCCTAGTCCAACTAGGAACCCTAGGTGGGGGCGCCGGCCAGCCCTATGGGCTGCCTCTCTCTTTCCCTTTAGGCCCACTATGGACCATCCCCTCTCGTAGGGGGTTCCGGTAACCCCCTCTGGCATTCCCGATAAATCCGAAACTTTTCCGGTATACTTCCGGTGTCCGAATATAGCCGTCCAATATATCAATCTTTATGTCTCGGACATTCCGAGACTCCTCGTCATGTCCGTGATCTCATCCGGGACTCCGAACTACCTTCGGTACATCAATATTCATAAACTCATAATACCGATCGTCATCAAACGTTAAGCGTGCAGACCCTACGGGTTCGAGAACTATGTAGACATGACCGAGACTCATTTGCGGTCAATAACCAATAGCGGAACCTGGATGTTCATATTGGCTCCTACATATTCTACAAAGATCTTTTATCGGTCAGAACCGCATAACAACATACGTTGTTCCTTTTGTCAAACGGTATGTTACTTGCCCGAGATTCGATCGTCGGTATCTTTATACCTAGTTCAATCTCGTTACCGGCAAGTCTCTTTACTCGTTCTGTAACACATCATCTCGTGACTAACTCATTAGTCTTTTGCTTGCAAGGCTTATTGTGATGTGTGTTACCGAGAGGGCCCAGAGATACCTCTCCGACACTCGGAGTGACAAATCCTAATCTTGATCTATGCCAACACCACGAATACTTTTGGAGACACCTGTAGAGCATCTTTATGATCACCCAGTTACGTTGTGACATTTGATAGCACACAAGGTGTTCCTGCGGTATTCGGGAGTTGCATAATCTCATAGTCATAAGAACATGTATAAGTCATGAAGAAAGCAATAGCAGTTAAACTAAACGATCAAAGTGCTATGCTAACGGATGGGTCTTGTCCATCACATCATTCTCCTAATGATGTGATCCCATTGATCAAATGACAACTCATGTCTATGGCTAGGAAACATAACCATCTTTGATCAATGAGCTAGTCTAGTAGAGGCATACTAGGGACATACTGTTTTGTCTATGTATCCACACATGTACTAAGTTTCCGGTTAATACAATTCTAGCATGAATAAAAGACATTTATCATGATATAAGGAAATACAAATAACATCTTTATTATTGCCTCTAGGGCATATTTCCTTCAGTCTCCCACTTGAACTAGAGTCAATAATCTAGATTACAAAGTGATGATCCTCACACCCATGGAGTCTTGGTGCTGATCATGTTTTGCCCGTGGAAGAGGATTAGTCAACGGGTCTGCAACATTCAGATCCGTATGTATTTTGCAAATCTCTATGTCTCCCTCCTTGACTAGATCGCTGATGGAATTGAAGCGTCTTTTGATGTGCTTTGTTCTCTTGTGAAACCTGGATTCCTTCGCCAAGGCTATGGCTCCAGTGTTGTCACAAAAGATTTTCATTGGACCCGATGCACTAGGTACTACACCTAGATCGGATATGAACTCCTTCATCCAGACTCCTTCATTTGCTGCTTCTGAAGCAGCTATGTATTCCGCTTCACACGTAGATCCCGCCACGACGCTCTGCTTGGAACTGCACCAGCTGACAGCTCCACCGTTCAATAAAAATACATATCCGGTTTGTGACTTTGAGTCATCCGGATCAGTGTCAAAGCTAGAATCGACGTAACCGTTTACGACGAGCTTTTTGTCACCTCCATATACGAGAAACATATCCTTTGTTCTTTTCAGATACTTTAGGATGTTTTTGACCGCTGTCCAGTGATCCATTCCTGGATTACTTTGGTACCTCCCTGCTAGACTTATAGCAAGGCACACATAAGGTCTGGTACACAGCATTGCATACATGATAGATCCTATGGCTGAGGCATAGGGAATGACTTTCATTTTCTCTCTATCTTCTACAGTGGTCGGGCATTGAGTCTTACTCAACTTCATACCTTGTAAAACAGGCAAGAACCCTTTCTTTGACTGATCCATTTTGAACTTCTTCAAAATCTTATCAAGGTATGTGCTTTGTGAAAGTCCAATTAAGCGTCTTGATCTATCTCTATAGATCTTGATACCTAATATATAAGCAGCTTCACCGAGGTATTTAATTGAAAAACTTTTATTCAAATATCCTTTTATGCTATCCAGAAATTCTATATCATTTCCAATCAACAATATGTCATCTACATATAATATTATAAATGCTACAGAGCTCCCACTCACTTTCTTGTAAATACAGGCTTCTCCAAAAGTCTGTATAAAACCATATGCTTTGATCACCTCATCAAAGCGTATATTCCAACTCCGAGATGCTTGCACCAGTCCATAGATGGATCGCTGGAGCTTGCATACTTTGTTAGCACCTTTTGGATCGACAAAACCTTCTGGTTGCATCATATACAACTCTTCTTTGAGATATCCATTTAGGAATGTAGTTTTGACATCCATTTGCCAGATTTCATAATCGTAAAATGCGGCAATTGCTAACATGATTCGGACAGACTTAAGCATCGCTACGGGTGAGAAAGTCTCATCGTAGTCAACTCCTTGAACTTGTCGAAAACCTTTCGCAACAAGTCGAGCTTTGTAAACAGTAATATTACCGTCTGCGTCGGTCTTCCTCTTGAAGATCCATTTATTTTCGATGGCTTGCCGATCATTGGGCAAGTCAACCAAAGTCCATACTTTGTTCTCATACATGGATCCCATCTCAGATTTCATGGCTTCAAGCCATTTTGCGGAATCTGGGCTCATCATCGCTTCCTCATAGTTCGTAGGTTCATCATGGTCTAGTAACATGATTTCCAGAACTGGGTTGCCGTACCACTCTGGTGCGGAACGTACTCTGGTTGATCTATGACGTTCAGTAGAAACTTGATCCGAAGTTTCATGATCATTATCATTAACTTCCTCACTAATTGGTGTAGGAATCACTGGAACAATTTCCTGTGATGTACTACTTTCCAATTCGGGAGAAGGTACAATTACCTCATCAAGTTCTACTTTCCTCCCACTCACTTCTTTCGAGAGAAACTCTTTTTCTAGAAAGGATCCGTTCTTAGCAACGAATATTTTGCCTTCGGATCTGTGATAGAAGGTGTACCCAACAGTTTCTTTTGGGTATCCTATGAAGACACATTTTTCCGACTTGGGTTCGAGCTTATCAGGTTGAAGTGTTTTCACATAAGCATCGCAGCCCCAAACTTTAAGAAACGACAACTTTGGTTTCTTGCCAAACCATAGTTCATAAGGCGTCGTATCAACGGATTTAGATGGTGCCCTATTTAACGTGAATGCAGCTGTCTCTAAAGCATAACCCCAAAACGATAGTGGTAAATCGGTAAGAGACATCATAGATCGCACCATATCCAATAAAGTACGGTTACGACGTTCGGACACACCATTACGCTATGGTGTTCCAGGTGGCGTGAGTTGTGAAACTATTCCACATTGTTTCAAATGAAGACCAAACTCGTAACTCAAATATTCTCCTCCACGATCAGATCGTAGGAACTTTATTTTCTTGTTACGATGATTCTCTACTTCACTCTGAAATTCTTTGAACTTTTCAAATGTTTCAGACTTGTGCTTCATTAAGTAGATATACCCATATCTGCTCAAATCATCAGTGAAGGTCAGAAAATAACGATACCCGCCGCGAGCATCAACACTCATTGGTCCACATACATCAGTATGTATGATTTCCAACAAATCTGTTGCTCGCTCCATGGTTCCAGAGAACGGAGTTTTAGTCATCTTGCCCATGAGGCATGGTTCGCAAGCACCAAGTGATTCATAATCAAGTGATTCCAAAAGTCCATCATTATGGAGTTTCTTCATGCGTTTTATACCAATATGACCTAAACGGCAGTGCCACAAATAAGTTGCACTATCATTATTAACCTTGCATCTTTTGGTTTCAATATTATGAATATGTGTATCACTACGATCGAGATCCAATAAGAATAGACCACTCTTCAAGGGTGCATGACCATAAAAGATATTATTCATTAAAATGGAACAACCATTATTCTCTGATTTAAATGAATAACCGTCTCGCAATAAACAAGATCCAGATATAATGTTCATGCTTAACGCTGGCACCAAATAACAATTATTTAGGTCTAAAACTAATCCCGAAGGTAGATGCAGAGGTAGCGTGCCGACGGCGATCACATCGACTTTGGAACCGTTTCCCACGCGCATCGTCACCTCGTCCTTAGCTAATCTTCGTTTAATCCGTAGTCCCTGTTTCGAGTTACAAATATTAGCAACCGAACCGGTATCAAATACCCAGGTACTACTACGAGTATTAGTAAGGTACACATCAATAACATGTATATCACATATACCTTTGTTCATCTTGCCATCCTTCTTATCCGCCAAATACTTGGGGCAGTTCCACTTCCAGTGTCCAGTCCCCTTGCATTAGAAGCACTCAGTTTCAGGCTTGGCTCCAGATTTGGGTTTCTTCGTGGAAGTAGCAACTGACTTGCTATTCCTTTTGAAGTTCCCTTTCTTTCCCTTGCCCTTTTTATTGAAACTAGTGGTCTTGTTAACCATCAACACTTGATGCTCCTTTTTGATTTCTACCTCCGCAGCTTTGAGCATAGCGAAGAGCTCGGGAATTGTCTTTTGCATCCCTTGCATGTTATAGTTCATCACGAAGCCTTTATAGCTTGGTGGCAGTGATTGAAGAACTCTATCAATAACACTATCCTCGTCAACTTTGCAACCAAGTTGAGTCATATGATTGTAGTACCCAGACATTCTGAGCAAGTGTTCACTGATAGAACTATTCTCCTCCATTTTGCAGCTGTAGAACTTATTGGAAATCTCATATTTCTCAATTCGGGCATTTGCTTGAAATATTAACTTCAACTCCTGGAACATCTCATATGGTCCATGACGTTCAAAACGTCGTTGAAGTCCCGGTTCTTAGCCGTAAAGCATGGCACACTGAACTATCGTGTAGTCATCAGACCGCGACTGCCAGACGTTCAAAGCGTCTGCATCAGCGGAAGGGGGCTTGTCACCTAGCGGTGCTTCAAGGACATAATTCTTCTGTGCAGCAATGAGGATAATCCTCAGGTTACGGACCCAGTCCGTGTAATTGCTACCATCATCTTTCAACTTAGCTTTCTCTAGGAATGCATTAAAATTCAAAGGAACGGTAGCACGGGCCATTGATCTACAACGACATAGATATGCAAAACTATCAGGACTAAGTTCATGATAAATTAAAGTTCAATTTAATCATATTAATTTAAAGAACTCCCACTTAGATAGACATCCCTCTGGTCATCTAAATGATCACGTGATCCAAATCAACTAAACCATGTCCGATCATCACGTGAGATGGAGTAGTTTCAATGGTGAACATCATATGTTGATCATATCTGCTATATGATTCACGCTCGACCTTTCGGTCTCCAGTGTTCCGAGGCCATATCTGTATATGCTAGGCTCGTCAAGTTTAACCCGAGTATTCTGTGTGTGCAAAACTGGCTTACACCCGTTGTATTTGAACGTAGAGCTTATCACACCCGATCATCACGTGGTGTCTCGGCACGACGAACTTTCGCAACGGTGCATACTCAGGGAGAACACTTATACCTTGAAATTTAGTAAGGGATCATCTTATAATGCTACCGTCGATCTAAGCAAAATAAGAAGCATAATAAGATAAACATCACATGCAATCAAAATATGTGACATGATATGGCCATCATCATCTTGTGCTTTTGATCTCCATCTCCAAAGCACCGTCATGATCACCTTCGTCACCGGCTTGACACCTTGATCTTCATCGTAGCATCGTTGTCGTTTCGCCAACTATTGCTTCTACGACTATCGCTACCGCTTAGTGATAAAGTAAAGCAATTACATGGCGATTGCATTTCATACAATAAAGCGACAACCATATGGCTCCTGCCAGTTGCCGATAACTTTACAAAACATGATCATCTCATACAAAACCGTATAACTCATCATGTCTTGACCATATCACATCACAACATGCCCTGCAAAAACAAGTTAGACGTCCTCTACTTTGTTTGTTGCAAGTTTTACGTGGCTGCTACGGGCTTAGCAAGAACCGTTCTTACCTACGCATACAAAACCACAACGATGTTTCGTCAAGTATGTGCTGTTTTAACCTTCACAAGGACCGGGCGTAGCCACACTTGATTCAGCTAAAGTGAGAGAGACAGACACCCGCCAGTCACCTTTAAGCAACGAGTGCTCGTAACGGTGAAACCAGTCTCGCGTAAGCGTACGCGTAATGTCGGTCCGGGACGCTTCATCTCACAATACCGCCGAAGCAAAGTATGACATGCTGGTAAGCAGTATGACTAGTATCGTCCACAATCTCATTGTGTTCTACTCGTGCATATCATCTACGCATAGACCTGGCTCATGATGCCACTGTTGGGGAACGTAGTATTTTAAAATTTTCCTACGATCACGCAAGATCTATCTACCAGATGCATAGCAACGAGAGGGAAGAGTGTGTCTACGTACCCTCGTAGACCGGGAGCGGAAGCGTCAAGTGACGCGGTTGATGTTGTCGAACTTCTTCGCGATCCAACCGATCAAGCACCGAACGTACGGCACCTCCGCGTTCAGCACACGTTCAGCTTGATGACGTCCCATGAGCTCTTGATCCAGTTGAGCTTCACGGGAGAGTTTCGTCAGCACGACGGCGTGGTGACGGATATGATGTGTTCACCGGCGCAGGGCTTCGCTTAAGCTCCGCGACGGTATGACCGAGGTGAGATTCTGTGGAGGGGGCACCGCACACGGCTAAAACAATTCAACTTGTGTGTCTTTGGGTGCCCCCCTGCCCCCGTATATAAAGGAGCAAGGGAGGGAGGCCGGCCGGCCCTTCCTGGTGCGGCTAGGGAGTGGATTCACCAAAAGAAGGAAGGGGGAAAGGAATAGGAGAGGTGGCGCCCCCCCCCAATCCTAGTCCAACTAGGAACCCTAGGTGGGGGCGCCGGCCAGCCCTATGGGCTGCCTCTCTCTTTCCCTTTAGGCCCACTATGGACCATCCCCTCTCGTAGGGGGTTGCGGTAACCCCCTCCGGCAATCCCGATAAATCCGAAACTTTTCCGGAACATTTCCGGTGTCCGAATATAGTCGTCCAATATATCAATCTTTATGTCTCGGACATTCCGAGACTCCTCGTCATGTCCGTGATCTCATCCGGGACTCCGAACTACCTTCGGTACATCAATACTCACAAACTCATAATACCGATCGTCATCAAACGTTAAGCGTGCGGACCCTACGGGTTCGAGAACTATGTAGACATGACTGAGACTCATCTCCGGTCAATAACCAATAGCGGAACCTGGATGTTCATATTGGCTCCTACATATTCTACGAAGATCTTTTATCGGTCAGAACCGCATAACAACATACGTTGTTCCTTTTGTCAAACGGTATGTTACTTGCCCGAGATTCGATCGTCGGTATCTCTATACCTAGTTCAATCTCGTTACCGGCAAGTCTCTTTACTCGTTCCGTAACACATCATCTCGCGACTAACTCATTAGTCTTTTGCTTGCAAGGCTTATTGTGATGTGTGTTACCGAGAGGGCCCAGAGATACCTCTCCGACACTCGGAGTGACAAATCCTAATCTTGATCTATGCCAACACCACAAATACTTTCGGAGACACCTGTAGAGCATCTTTATGATCACCCAGTTACGTTGTGACGTTTGATAGCACACAAGGTGTTCCTACGGTATTCGGGAGTTGCATAATCTCATAGTCATAGGAACATGTATAAGTCATGAAGAAAGCAATAGCAGTTAAACTAAACGATCAAAGTGCTATGCTAACGGATGGGTCTTGTCCATCACATCATTCTCCTAATGATGTGATCCCGTTGATCAAATGACAACTCATGTCTATGGCTAGGAAACATAACCATCTTTGATCAATGAGCTAGTCTAGTAGAGGCATACTAGGGACATACTGTTTTGTCTATGTATCCACACATGTACTAAGTTTCCGGTTAATACAATTCTAGCATGAATAAAAGACATTTATCATGATATAAGGAAATACAAATAACATCTTTATTATTGCCTCTAGGGCATATTTCCTTCATTTAGCACTAAATATGGACTTGACTCTGAGATAGTAGCTTCTTTCTGTGAATCCTTTGCTACTCATGTTGATCTCCCCAAGGAGAAGTGGTTTAAATACCATCCCCCTATTGAAGTAAAAGTAGTTGAACCTATTAAAGTTGAAGAAAAGACTATCACTTATAATGTTGATCCTGTTATTCCTACCGCTTATATCGAGAAACAACCTTTCCCTGTTAGGATAAAGGATCATGCTCAAGCTTCAACTGTAGTTCGTAAGAGTAATACTAGAACATCCACACCCTCTGAGCAAATTAAAGTTGAACCTAGTGTTTCTATGGTTAAAGATCTTTTGGTAGAAGATTTAGATGGACATTTTATTTATCTCCAAGAAGAGTCTGCTAGGATAGCCAAACCCAATGCTAGGAATAAACATAAACCTGTTGTAGGCTTGCTAGGTATCTCTGTCAAGATAGGAGATCATTGCTATCATGGTTTATGTGACGTAGGTGCTAGTGCGAGTATTATCCCTCTTGATTTGTATAACGAAATTATGCATGATATTGCACCTGTTGAGTTAGAAGGGATTGATGTTACTATTAAGCTTGCTAATAGAGATACTATTTCACCAGTTAGGATTGTTAGAGATATTGAAGTCTTGTGTGGGAAGGTTAAATACCCTGCTGATTTTCTTGTTCTTAGTTCCCCACAAGATGCCTTCTGTCCCATTATATTTGGTAGACCCTTCTTGAATACCGTTAATGCCAAGATAGACTATGTGAAAGATATTGTCACTGTTGGATTAGGGGACACGTCTCTTGATTTTAACTTTGCTAAATTTCGTAGACAACCCCTTGAAAAGGCACCACCCAGTAAGGATGAACTTATTGGTCTTGCAACTATTGCCGTGCCACCTAATGATCCTTTAGAACAATACTTGCTAGACCATGAAAATGATATGCATATGGATGAGAGAAGGGAGATAGATGAAATATTTCTTACACAGGGACCCATATTGAAAAACAACTTGCCTGTTGAAATCCTAGGGGATCCTCCTCCACCCAAGGGTGATCCCCTGTTTGAACTTAAACCTTTGCCTGATAATCTTAAGTATGTTTATCTTGATGAAAAGAAGATATATCCTGTCATTATTAGTGTTAACCTTTCAGAGCATGAAGAAGAAATATTATTGAAAACTCTGAAGAAGCACCGAGCTGCTATTGGATATACTCTGGATGATCTTAAGGGCATTAGTCCCACTATATGTCAACACAAGATAAAATTGGAAGAAAATGCTAAATCAGTTATTGATCATCAGCGACGGTTAAATCCTAAAATGAAAGAAGTGGTAAGGAAGGAAATTCTAAAGCTTCTAGAGGCAGGTATTATCTATCCCATTGCTGATAGCCAGTGGGTAAGTCCTATCCATTGTGTTCCTAAGAAAGGAGGTATGAATGTTGTCCCTAATGATAAAGATGAATTGATCCCGCAAAGAATAGTTACATGTTATAGGATGGTAATTGATTTCCGTAAGTTAAATAAAGCTACCAAGAAAGATCATTACCCCTTGCCATTTATTGATCAAATGCTAGAAAGATTATCCAAACATACTCATTTCTGCTTTCTAGATGGTTATTCTGGTTTCTCTCAAATACCTGTGTCAAAGGGGGATCAAGAAAAGACCACCTTTACTTGTCCTTTTGGTACCTTTGCTTATAGATGTATGCCTTTTGGTTTATGTAACGCACCTGCTACCTTTCAAAGATGTATGATGGCTATATGCTCTGACTTTTGTGAAAAGATTGTTGAGGTATTCATGGATGATTTCTCGTTTATGGAACTTCTTTTGATGATTGCTTAAGCAACCTTGATTGAGTTTTGCAGAGATGTGAAGACACTAACCTTGTCTTGAATTGGGAGAAGTGCCACTTTATGGTTAATGAAGGCATTGTCTTGGGACATAAAATTTCTGAAAGAGGTATTGAAGTTGACAAAGCTAAAGTGGATGCTATTGAAAAGATGCCATGCCCTAAGAATATCAAAGGTATACGAAGTTTTCTTGGTCATGCCGGGTTTTATAAGAGGTTCATAAAGGACTTCTCCAAAATCTCCAGGCCTCTAACTAATCTTTTACAAAAAGATATTCCTTTTGTCTTTGATGATGATTGTCTAGAAGCATTTGAAATACTTAAGAAAGCATTGATCTCTGCACCTATTGTCCAGCCTCCTGACTGGAATTTACCCTTTGAGATTATGTGCGATGCTAGTGATTATGCTGTAGGAGCTGTTATAGGGCAAAGAGTTGATAAGAAGTTGAATGTTATCCAGTATGCTAGCAAAACTCTAGATAGTGCCCAAAGAAATTATGCTACCACTGGAAAGAATTTCTAGCAGTTGTGTTTGCTTGTGATAAGTTTAGACCCTACATCGTTGATTCTAAAGTAACTATTCACACTGATCATGCTGCTATAAAATATCTTATGGAAAAGAAAGATGCTAAACCTAGACTTATTAGATGGGTTCTCTTACTGCAAGAATTTGACTTGCATATTATTGATAGAAAGGGAGCTGAGAACCCCATAGCAGACAACTTGTCTAGGTTAGAGAATACACTTGATGACCCACAACCTATTGATGATAGCTTTCCTGATGAACAATTACCTGTCATAAGTACTTCTCGTACTGCTCACTGGTATGCTGATTATGCTAATTACATTATTGCTAAGTTTATACCTCCTAGCTTCACATACCAGCAAAAGAAAAAAATCTTCTATGATTTGAGATATTACTTTTGGGATGATCCACATCTTTATAAAGAAGGAGTAGATGGTATTATTAGACGTTGTGTACCTGAGCATGAACAGGAACAAATCTTACGCAAGTGCCACTCCGAAGCTTATGGAGGACACCATGCGAGAGACAGAACTACACACAAGGTATTGCAATCCGGTTTTTATTGGCCTACTCTCTTCAAGGATGCCCGTAAGTTTGTCTTATCATGTGATGAATGTCAAATAATTGGTAATATTAGTAGACGTCAAGAAATGCCTATGAATTATTCACTTGTTATTGAACCATTTGATGTCTGGGGTTTTGATTATATGGGACCTTTTCCAGCCTCTAATGGGCACACACATATCCTAGTTGCTATTGATTACGTTACTAAGTGGGTAGAAGCTATTCCAACTAGTAGTGCTGATCATAACACCTCTATTAAGATGCTTAAAGAAGTTATATTTCCAAGGTTTGGAGTCCCTAGATATCTAATGACTGATGGTGGTTCACACTTTATTCATGGTGCTTTCCGTAAGATGCTTGCTAAGTACGATGTCAATCATAGAATTGCATCACCCTATCACCCACAGACTAGTGGTCAGGTAGAACTAAGTAATAGGGAGTTGAAATTAATCTTCCAGAAGACAGTTAATAGGTCTAGAAAGAATTGGTCCAAGAAACTAGATGATGCATTATGGGCCTATAGAACTGCATACAAAAATCCTATGGGTATGTCTCCATATAAGATGGTATATGGAAAAGCTTGTCATTTACCTCTTGAGCTAGAACATTAGGCATATTGGGCTATCAAAGAGCTCAATTATGATTTCAAACTTGCCAGTGAAAAGAGGCTATTTGATATTAGCTGTCTCGATGAATGGAGAACCCAGGCCTACGAGAACGCCAAGTTATTTAAAGAAAAAGTTAAAAGATGGCATGACAAAAGGATACAAAAGCGTGAGTTCAAGGTGATTATGTTTTGCTATTCAACTCTTGTTTAAGATTTTTTGCAGGAAAACTTCTCTCCAAGTGGGAAGGACCTTACGTTATCGAGGAGGCTTATCGTTCCGGTGCCATAAAGATCAACAACTTTGAAGGAACAAATCCGAAGGTGGTGAATGGTAAAAGGATCAAATATTATATCTCAGGTAATCCTATAAATGTTGAAACTAATATTATTGAAACCATAACCCCGGAGGAACACATAAGGGACACTTTCCAGAACGATTCATCCTCTGAAAAGGAAGAGGTACGTGATATGGTAAGTAAACCGACTCCAAAATAGTTCTAAAGGCAAATTTTCTCTGTTTTGGAATATTTAGAAAAATAGAAAAATAAACCGCAGTCCGGAGGAGACACGAGGTGGCCTCGAGGGTAGGGGGCGCGCCCCCTACCTCGAGGGCACCCCGTGTGTCCCCTGGACTCCGTTTTCTTGTGGGTTACTCCTTTTGTTCGGGAAAAATTCATTACTCCCGAAGGTTTTGGCCCCTGTATCACGTAGAACCCCTCTGTTTTCGTTTCAAGCCTCTTCTGTCACAGATAAAAGCGACATGTCGTCCCAGGATTCGGAGGGAGAAAGCTATGTGGTTGATTCCCTTGCGGACCCTAAGGTCTATGGTGATTTAGAGCATTATGGTTGGACCACAGAAGAAGATGAGGATCAGGATTCAAAGAGGAAAGATTGGACTAGCTCAGACGAAGACGAAGTCCCACTACCTCAACCTGGAGACATGCATGTGGAGTTCAAAAAGTCAAGCCTCCCGGACAGAGTAAAGAAACCTAAGATCGAATTTATCCCTTTTAACCTCTTGCAGGAAAATAAGCAGGCATTATGCAAGAGGATATTAATTCTTGAGCAGGAGATCAGTGATCTAAAGGTGCAAAATTCTGCCCTTAAGCGTAAGCTGAGGAAGAAGCCATCATCACCAACCCCGAAGAAGAAGACATAATCATATGGGTATGGGCACTCCCCTTGGCAACTGCCAAGCTTGGGGGAGTGACCCCGGTATCGTATCACCATCACTCCTATCTTTACCGTTTTACTTAGTTTGATCCTTTTGGTAGTATCTTGATCTATTAGAATAAAGCTAGCATGATCTAGTTGTTAACTTTTGCTTTGTGAGCTTTATCCTTTGTAATCGAGTCCGTGAGCTATATAATAAAGATTATTGTTGAGTCAAGGGCTTGATTTCCTCACTTGGGTCATGATAAAAAAGAAAGAAAACAAAAAGAGTATCAAAGAGATCATATCGATCTTATGGGAAGTAATGACTTCACATACAAGAGTATGATAAATAAAAGTTGTTGGGAGGTGACAAACATAGTTTTGGTCATCGTTGCAATTAATAGGAAGTAATAAAAGAAGAGAGGCTTCACATACAAATATACTATCTTGGACATCTTTTATGATTGTGAGCAGTCATTAAAGTATGACATGCTAAAGAGTTGATGTTGGACAAGGAAGACAACATAATGGGTTACGTCTTCTTATATCCGAAATAAAGTATATTGTCATGGATCTTCCAACATGTTGAACTTGCCTTTCCCTCTCATGCTAGCCAAACCTCCTTGCACTAAGTAGAGATACTATTTGTGCCTCCATACATCCTTAAACCCAGTTTTGCCATGAGAGTCCACCATACCTACCTATGGATTGAGAAAGATCCTTCCAAGTAAGTTATCATGTTTTAAACCCGCTAAATATGTATGATTTGTTAGTGTGGGAGAAATTAGCTTTATACGAGCTTGTGATATGGAAGTAATAAAAGCGACGGACTGCATAATAAAGGTCCTTATCACAAGTGGCAATATAAAGCGAAGTTCTTCTATGCTAAGACTTTGTGCATCCAACCATAAAAACACATGACAACCTCTGCTTCCCTCTGCGAAGGGCCTATCTTCAATTCTTGTCTTACAAGTGTCAAGGTGAGATCCACCTTTCCTTTTTCATTTTATCCTTTGGCAAGCACACTGTGTTGGAAAGATCCTGATATATATACCCACTTGGATGTAAGTTTTCATGATATTACTGCTGACATTACCCTTGAGGTAAAAGGTTGGGTGGCAACACTATAAGCCCCTATCTTTCTCTGTGTCCGATTAAAACTCCATAAACATAAGTATTGCGTGAGTGTGAGCAATTGTGAAAGACTATATGATAGTTGAGTATGTAGGCTTGCTGAAAATCTCTTATATTGACTCTTTCCGATGTTACGATAAATTGCAATTGCTTCAATGACCGAGGCCAAAGTTTCTTAGTTTCCAATAAAGTTTATGATGCATACTTGATATTGTGGATGAATTGTTACTTTTCATAATGATCATATGACTATATTTATATAAGTTGCTGCAATGAGAATGATCGTGATGCCCTCATGTCCGTATTTTGTTTTTATCGACACCTGTATCTCTAAATAGGTGGGCATATTTTTTGATATCGGCTTTCACTTGAGGACAAGCGAGGTCTAAACTTGGGGGAGTTGATACGTCCATTTTGCATCATGCTTATAAGTTGATATTTATTGCATTATGGGTTGTTCATACATGTTTTGTCACAATACTTATGCCTTTTCCCTCTTATTTTGCAAGGTTTACATGAAGAAGGGGGAATGCCGACAGCTGGAATTCTGGGCTGGAAAAGGAGCAAACTCTGGAAACCTATTCTGCACAACTGCAAAAGCCCCGAAACTCCAGAGAACATTTTTTCGGAAAATAAAAAAATACCTGGCGGAAGAAACCCACGAGAGGGGCCACTGGCTGGCCTCGACGGTGGGGGGCGCGCCCCCCTTCCCAGGGCGCGCCCCCTGCCTCGAGGGCCAGCCGGTGGCCCCCAGGTGCCCATCTTCTCCTATATGAAGCGTTTTGACCTGGAAAATAAAATCAGAGGAAGGTTTTCGGGACCAGACGCCGCCATCTCGAGGCGGAACCGAGGCGGAAACCAATCTAGGGCTCCGGCACAGGTGTTCTGCCGGGGATACTTCCCTCCGGGAGGGGGAAATCATCACCGCCGTCATCACCAAAAACTCTCCCATCTTGGGGAGAGCTATCTTCATCAACATCTTCACCAGCACCATCTCCTCTCAAACCCTAGTTCATCTCTTGTATCCAATCTTTGTATTCAAACCTCAGATTGGTACCTGTGGGTTGCTAGTAGTGTTGATTACTCCTTGTAGTTGATGCTAGTTGGTTTATTTGGTGGAAGATCATACGTTCAGATCCATTATGCATATTAATACCCCTCTGATCATGAACACTATTATGTCTTGTGAGTAGTTGATTTTGTTCCTGAGGACATGGGAGAAGTGTTGCTATTAGTAGTCATGTGAATTTGGTCTTCGTTCGATATTTTGATGAGATGTATGTTGTCTTTCCTCTAGTGGTGTCATGTGAACGTCGACTACATGACACTTCACCATTATTTGGGCCTAGAGGAAGGCATTGGGAAGTAATAAGTAGATGATGGGTTGCTAGAGTGACAGAAGCTTAAACCCTAGTTTATGTGTTGCTTCGTAAGGGGCTGATTTGGATCCGTATGTTTCAGGCTATGGTTAGGTTTACCTTAATACTTCTTTTGTAGTTGTGAATGATTGCATTAGAGGTTAATCATAAGTGGGAGGCTTGTCCAAGTAAGGGCAGCACCCAAGCACCGGGTCACCCACATACCAAATTATCAAAGTACCGAATGCGAATCAGATGATCGTGATGAAAACTAGCTTGACGGTAATTCCCATATGTCCTCGGGAGCGCTTTACCTTGCATAAGAGTTTGTCCAGGCTCGTCCTTTGCTACAAAAAGGATTGGGCCACCTTGCTGCACCTATTTACTTTTACCGTTTGTTACTTGCTACCAATTATCTTATCACAAAACTATCTGTTACCTATAATTTCAGTGCTTGCAGAAAATACCTTACTAAAAACTGCCTATCATTTCCTTCTGCTCCTCGTTGGGTTCGACACTCTTACTTATCGAAAGGACTACGATAGATCCCCTACACTTGTGGGTCATCATCGATGCAGGGCTTCGCCTAAGCACTGCAACTGTATGACCGAGGTGTGTTTCTGTGGAGGGGGGCACCGCACACGGCTAGAACAATGTTTCCTGTGTGTCTTTGGGTGCCCCCTGCCCCCATATATAAAGGAGCAAGGGGGAGGTGCGTATAGGCCCTTGGGGCGTGCCAAGGAGTAGGATTCCTACTCCTAGTAGGAATAGGAATGTTACTTTGTTCCTTTTGTCATCGGTATGTTACTTGCCCGAGATTCGATCGTCGGTATCTCAATACCTAGTTCAATCTCGTTACCGGCAGGTATCTTTACTCATTCCATAATACATCATCTCGTGACTAACTCATTAGTCATTTGCTTGCAAGGCTTATTATGATGTGCATTACCGAGAGGGCCCAGAGATACCTCTCCAACACTTGGAGTGACAAATCATATTCTTGATCTATGCCAACACCACGAACACCTTTGGAGACACCTATAGAGCATCTTTATAATCCCCTAGTTACGTTGTGACGTTTGATAACACACAAGGTGTTCCTCCGGTATTCGGGAGTTACATAATCTCATAGTCATAGGAACATGTATAAGTCATGGAGAAAGTAATAACAGTAAAACTAAACGATCATAGTGCTAAGCTAACTGATGGGTCTTGTCCATCACATCATTCTCCTAATGATGTGATCCTGTTGATCAAATGACAACTCATGTCTATGGCTAGGAAACATAACTATCTTTGATCAATGAGCTAGTCTAGTAGAGGCATACTAGGGACACTCTGTTTTGTCTATGTATCCACACATGTACTAAGTTTACGGTTAATACAATTCTAGCATGAATAATAAACATTTATCATGATATAAGGAAATATAAATAACAAATTTATTATTGCCTCTAGGGCATATTTCCTTCAGTATAATCATATGAAACATATATAAATTCAGATTTATGATATTCAGTTCATTCAACCATTTACTCATAGGATGTACGTGAAGCACGTGAGCAAATGACAAACTACTCCAAAAGATATAAGTGAAGGACCTTGAGTAGTCAAATAATTAACTAGCCATGGGAGGATTCTTTTTCTTTCAAGATTTCAGATCCAATGATTTTATTCACACAGCAAGTAAAATTTGAAATACTCTCTAAGAAAAACACATATCATGTGACGAATAAAAATATAGCTCCAAGTAAGGTATACCGATAGTTTTGAAGACGAAAGAGGGGATGCCTTCCGGGGCATCCCCAAGCTTAGGCGCTTGAGTCTTCCTTGAATATTACCTTGGGGTGCCTTGGGCATCCCCAAGCTTAGGGTCTTTCCACTCCTTATTCTCCTCATATCGATATCTCACCCAAAGTTTGAAAACTTCAGGCACACAAAACTTAACCTAACTTCGTGAGATAGGTTAGTATGATAAAGAGTAAACCATTCACTTTGGTACTGTCAAAGACAAGGTTCAAAATTGTTCTCTCACAATGCCTACTGTACCATATCATTTCTACAATTTATATTGAGAAATATAAGCCATAGAAACTAGAAAACAAGCAAACTATGCAATGAAAACAGAATCTGTCAGAAATAGAACATTCTGTAATGATCTGAACAACAACCATACTTCTGATACTCTAAAAATTATGAAATAAATTGGTGGACGTGAGGAATTTGTCTATTAATCTTCTGCAAAAAGAATCAACTCAAAATCACTCTTCTGTAAAAAATGACAGCTAATCCCGTGAGCGCAAAGTTTCTGTTTTTTTACAGCAAGATCAAATTAAATTTCACCCAAGTCTTCCCGAAGTTCTTACTTGGCAATTTATTGAAACAAAAGCTATAAAACATGACTACTATAGTATCTTAATCATGTAAACACACAAAAACAGTAAGTGTAAATATTGGGTTGTCTCCCAACAAACGCTTTTCTTTAATGCCTTTTAGCTAGGCATGATGATTTCAATGATGCTCACATAAAAGATAAGAATTAAAACATAAAGAGAGCATCATGAAGAATGTGACTAGCATATTTAAATCTAACCCACTTCCTATGCCTAGGAATTTTGTGAGCACATAATTTATAGGAACAAGAATCAACTAGCATAGGAAGGCAAGACAAAGTATAACTTCAAAACTTTAAGCACATAGAGAGGAAACTTGATATTATCTATTATATACTTAAAACAGAAGTCAAATAAGATATCACATTGATCCACATATGCTAATATTGTTTCCACCGTTTGATTAAAATAATGATGGCTGGGATTTAAAGGATTTTATGTAACATTCTAACGTGTATCTACTAGGATATTGCACTGTCACGTATAGACATATGTGTGCTACATGTGAGCGAAAAAAAAGGTCAGCACGATCGTGGTGCATGTAGAGTCCATGAGCGATTCAAAAAGAAACTACCAAACGGATTCTAAACGCACCGGAGCATTACATGTACACGGAGTACATGCATATAATTAATGTCCGCTAATTAAATGAAAAATAGTACTCCCACTACTAGATGGACTCCACTACTACTAGATGGATGAGCTAACTGTCATCCGGCCAGCCGGCCGGCCGAGGCATATGCATGCACAATAGCCATGCCTATGGAGACATGGACTTACACTTGGCAACTTAAATTGGAAAATATATTTAAATAAACATGATATTTTCTCAAAAGTCAATGTTGAGGACTTACTCTATGGCGCCGATAATCTAAACGAGCTAGACCGACCACTCACGTATTAGGCGATCAACTGACCATGCCTCGCATGTTACACCAAAGTACTCAAATTATATAGACTTTACAAAAAAATTATTAGTGTACAATATGAAAATAATTTATGACACGCTTAAATCTTTAATTAATATACAACTTTTATTAGGTGGATAGTAAGTACTCCCTCCGTTTCAGTTTATAAGGCGTGCGCGTACCCCTAGGTTGCCAATTTGATCACCGTAATATAAACTATATAACACAAAAATTATAACGTTTGAAAATAGAACATCTGAAGTTTATAATGATACATTTTTTGTAACATATGACTTCTATTAGATTGGTTAAATTGACGACCTAGGGGTACGCGCACGCCTTATAAACTGAGAGAGAGGGAGTACATGCATATTTTATAAATCTAATATATATATATATATATATATGTATATATATATATATATATATATATATATATATATATATATATATATATATATATATATATATATATATATATATATATATATATATATATATATATATATATATAACTCTTATCATCTAATTTATTTATGAAATATAAAATACGAAATGAGAGCAAGTGCATGCAATTAGCTTTCTGTACTATGTCCAACCAGTAAAAATGAATATATAATAATGTTTCCTAACTTGGACAAAGGAACACTCGAAATTTGATTAAGATGAGCTTGTTTGAAAGCTTTTCAACATAGAATTGCGCTAAGTGAGAAAATAATGCCATTCAACCAATATTTTTTTTTGGTGGAAGCAACCAATATTTCACGAGAAAGATAACATGCATCATCTTTAGATACAAACGATCAATGTGCTCAATATTAATTTTGTAAAACAATATTAGAATATTGTATGTGGAAATATATACATATATAGAGACTAGGGTGTGTGGAGTAGTGGAACAAAGTGAAGTAGGTACTATTTTTTTCCGCGAAAATCGTTACAATTCTTATGAGTGAATAGTGCATAAAATTTTGCACGTTGAGCCACCAACATCAATAGCATCAGCTTACTGTTATCACAGAAAGACATTCGTGGAAAAATTCATCAAGAGGAAATTGTATTATCTCAAGATGTACATTATAGATGAACATGGTTATATCATTAGCACACGCACAATGGTATCTAGCAAGCATGGAATCAAGTACATAATTCGTGGACCGGATGATATGGGAAAGAGAAAATAGTTGATAGGTGCTAGCACGTTATGTGTGGAAGAGAACATATAAAACAAAAAAATAAAAATGATATCAAAGTCGCACTAGCAAATTTTGAAATCAGTAAATTAGGTAAATTTTGAATCATTTCAGATGTGTACCTAATTATGGGATTTATCAAAACAAATGAAGAAAGACATGATTTTTAAGAGAGTGATTTAGGAATATTTAATAAACACCGGCGGCAATTACATTGCCTGGATGGCCAACCCACCGAGGTAACTAGAGTAAGATGAACATGTGGGGACTCATCTTCATACATTATGTTGTGCACATCAATAGTCATGACTACAATATAACCAAATTGGAGCGTGCAAACCCAAGCTAAATCTTACTCTTTCACGGAATTTCTTAGAAATTATAAAAAAATACACCAATGGACAGGGACAAGTAATAGAAAGTAAGCTAAATATAGAATGAAACACAATACATTGGTCTTCTGCAGTCACATACCAAGCTTCTTATCAACAAATACTAATAGAAAAATAATATAAAAATAAAATAAAGTTTGCTAAAGCATGCATACCGTCCACACCCTATAAACATTTCTTTACTCGCTAATATAGGAGTGTTAATGTGGCAAATAATTGAATACAAAAAAAGCATGTGGGCAATGGGAAAATAACATGCTCAGGAACAACATCAAAAACGTTTTAGCATGGTAAACTTTGTCTATATGTATTGGTATATTAATTTCTATGTGTACCGAAAGGAATGCTAACATTAAAGAGCTAATTGAATAAATATAAAAGGAAAGAATTATAGCACACTAGAAATCTGCGCGGGACACACTACTAGTTGCAACTTATACAAGCATGTATTCGTCCCTCAAAAAAAATTTAGTAGCATCATGAATGTGTTCAACAATATAACCATCACATAAAGCATTCTTTTCATGATCTACAAGCATAGAAATTTTACTACTCTCCACATAAGCAAAATTCTTCTCATTCGGAATAGTGGGAGCAAACTCGAAATAGTGGAATCATTACTAGCTAAAGTTGACACGCTTCCAAATCCACTTTAGATGATAGTATTATTCATACTCCAAAATATATAAGTGAAATTCATGGAGTATTCTAGGATTAATATCGACTAGCAAATATCCAAGCTCAAAATATATAAGTAAAGCACACGAAGCATTCTATAAAACCTTACTCAAAAGATTTAAGTGAAGCACAAAGATCATTATATAAGATCATACTCAAAAGATATAAGTGAAGCACATGAAGAATTCTATAAATCAAGGAAGGGCTATCTCATACTAGCATGGTTCTTAAAGAAAAAGAAAAAGAAAAACACAAAGGACACTAATCATGTGAACAAAACAAAAACCGAGGTATACTGATAATTGTTGAAGAAGAAAGATGGGATGCCAACCGGGGCATACCCAAGCTTAGATGCTTGAGTATCCTTGAAATATTTACTTGGGGTGCCTTGGGCATCCCCAAGCTTGAATTCTTGCCTCTCTTTATTCTTCTCATATTGATAGCTCCTCGATCTTCGAACAATTCATCCACACAAACTTTAACAAAAACTTTGTGAGATCCGTTAGTATAATAAAGCAAATCACTACCTTTAGGTAGTGTTGAAAACTTATTCCAATTTCATATTAGCACTTCCTCTACTGTATTCCAACTTCACCATGGTTCATACCCCCGATACTTGAAGGAAATATGCCCTAGAGGATATAATAAAGTTGTTATTAGTATTTCCTTATATCATGATAAATGTTTATTATTCATGCTAGAATTGTCTTAACCGGAAACTTAGTACATGTGTGAATACATAGACAAAACATAGTGTCCCTAGTATGCCTCTACTAGACTAGCTCATTGATCAAGGATGGTTATGTTTCCTAGCCATAGACATGAGTTGTCATTTGATCAACGGGATCACATCATTAGGAGAATGATGTGATGTACAAGACCCATCCGTTAAGCTTAGCAACTTGATTGTTTAGTTTTATTGCTATTTCTTTCTTCATAACTTATACATGTTCCTATGACTATGAGATTGTGCAACTCCCGAATACTAGAGGAACACCTTGTGTGCTATCAAATGTCACAACGTAACTAGGTGATTATAAAGATGCTCTACAGGTGTCTCCGAAGGTGTTCATGGTGTCGTCATAGATCAAGAATAGGATTTGTCACTCTGAGTGTCGGAGAGGTATCTCTGGTCCCTCTCGGTAATACACATCATACTAAGCCTTGCAAGCAAATGACTAATGAGTTAGTCTCGAGAAGATGTATTACGGAACGAGTAAAGAGATTTGCGGGTAATGAGATTTACTAGGTATGGTGATACCGATGATCGAATCTCGGGCAAGTTGAAGGAAATATGCCCTAGAGGCAATAATAAAGATGTTATTTGTATTTCCTTATATCATGATAAATGTCTTTTATTCATGCTAGAATTGTATTAACCGGAAACTTAGTACATGTGTGGATACATAGACAAAACAGTATGTCCCTAGTATGCCTCTACTAGACTAGCTCATTGATCAAAGATGGTTATGTTTCCTAACCATAGACATGAGTTGTCATTTGATCAACGGGATCACATCATTAGGAGAATGATGTGATGGATAAGACCCAACCGTTAGCATAGCACTATGATCGTTTAGTTTTTTCTGCTATTGCTTTCTTCATGACTTATACATGTTCCTCTGACTATGAGATTATGCAACTCCCGAATACCGTAGGAACACCTTGTGTGCTATCAAACGTCACAACGTAACTGGGTGATCATAAAGATGCTCTACAGGTGTCTCCGAAAGTATTCGTGGTGTTGGCATAGATCAAGATTAGGATTTGTCACTCCGAGTGTCGGAGAGGTATCTCTGGGCCCTCTCGGTAACACACATCACAATAAGCCTTGCAAGCAAAAGACTAATGAGTTAGTCACGAGATGATGTGTTATGGAACGAGTAAAGAGACTTGCCGGTAACGAGATTGAACTAGGTATAGAGATACCGACGATCGAATCTCGGGCAAGTAACATACCGTTGACAAAAGGAACAACGTATGTTGTTATGCGGTTCTGACCGATGAAAGATCTTCGTAGAATATGTAGGAGCCAATATTAACATCCAGGTTCCGCTATTGGTTATTGACCTGAGATGAGTCTCGGTCATGTCTACATAGTTCTCGAACCCGTAGGGTCCGCACGCTTAACGTTTGATGACGATCGGTATTATGAGTTTATGAGTATTGATGTACCGAAAGTAGTTCGGAGTCCCGGATGAGATCACGGACATGACGAGGAGTCTCGGAATGTCCGAGACATAAAGATTGATATATTGGACGACTATATTCGGACACCGGAAGTATACCGGAAAAGTTTCGGGTTTAACGGGATTGCCGGAGGGGGTTACCGGAACCCCCTACGAAGGGGGATGGTCCATAGTGGGCCTTATGGAAAAGAGAGAGGCAGACCATAGGGCTGGCCGGCGCCCCACCTAGGGTTCCTAGTTGGACTAGGAGTTGGGGGGCGCCGCCTCTTCTTCTTTTCCTATTCCCTCTCTTCCTTCTTTGGTGGTTCCTACTAGGAATAGGATTGCAATCCTATTCCTAGTAGGATTGCACCCCTAGCCACACCAAACAAGGGCCGGCCGGCCACCCCCCTTGCTCCTTTATATACGGGGGCAGGGGGGCACCCAAAGACACACAAGTTGAATTGTTCCAGCCGTGTGCGGTGCCCCCCTCCACGGATACACACCTCGGTCATACCGTCGCGGTGCTTAGGCGAAGCCCTGCGCCGGTGAATACATTATATCCGTCACCACGCCGTCGTGCTGACGAAACTCTCCCGTGAAGCTCAACTGGATCAAGAGCTCGTGGGACGTCATCAAGCTGAACGTGTGCTGAACACAGAGGTGCCGTACGTTCGGTGCTTGATCGGTTGAATCGTGAAGAAGTTCGACTACATCAACCGCGTCACTTGACGCTTCCGCTCCTGGTCTACGAGGGTACGTAGACACACTCTTCCCTCTCGTTGCTATGCATCTGGTAGATAGATCTTGCGTGATCGTAGGAAAATTTTAAAATACTACATTCCCCAACACAAGTAACATACCGATGACAAAGGGAACGACGTATGTTGTTATACGGTTTGACCGATAAATATCTTCGTAGAATATGTAGGAGCCAATATGAGCATCCAGGTTCTGCTATTGGTTATTGGCCGGAGATGAGTCTCGGTCATGTCTACATAGTTCTCGAACCCGTAGGGTCCGCACGCTTAATGTTCGATGACGATCTGTATTATGAGTTTATGAGTTTTGATGTACCGAAGATAGTTCGGAGTCCTAGATGTGATCACGGACATGACGAGGAGTCTTGGAATGTCCGAGACATAAATATTGATATATTGGACACCAGAGGTGTTCCGGGTGTTATCGGATAAAATTGGAGTGCCGGGGGGTTACCGGAACCCCCCGGGGGAGGAAGGGGCATAGTGGGCCATGATGGAAAAGAGAGAGGCAGCCCACTAGGGCTGGCCACACCCCCTAGGAATCCTAGTTGGACTAGGAGTGGGGGGGGGGAGGCGCCCCTCTCCTTCCTTCTTCTTTCCTACTCCAAGTAGGAATAGGAAAGGGGGATTCCTACTCCTACTAGGAGAAGGCAACCTACTCCTGGCACGCCTTATAGGGCTAGCCGCACCTCCCCCCTTGCTCCTTTATATACTGGGGCAAGGGGCACCCAAGGACACACAAGAAACATTGTTTTAGCCGTGTGCGGTACCCCCCTCCACGGAAACACACCTCGGTCATATCGTTGCAGTGCTCAGGCGAAGCCCTGCATCGGTAGCTTCATCATCTCCGTCACCATGCCATCGTGCTGACGAAACTCTCCCGTGAAGCTCAGCTGGATCAAGAGATCGTGGGACATCATCGAGCTGAACGTGTGCTGAACACGGAGGCGTCGTACGTTCGGTGCTTGGATCGGTTGGATCGCGAAGACGTTCGACTACATCAACCGCGTCACTAGACGCTTCCGCTTTCGGTCTATGAGGGTACGTAGACACACTCTCCCCTCTCATTGCTATGCATCTAGTAGATAGATCTTGCGTGATCGTATGATTTTTTTGAAATACTATGTTCACCAACAATACTACCCATAGATTCATCAAAATAAGCGATCAACACATAGAAAACTGAATCTGTCAAAAACAGGACAGTCTGTAGTAATCTGGAAGTTTAGTAAACTTCTGTAACTCTAAAAAAATTATAAAAACATATGTCAATTTGAACAATTTGTACAGAAGTAATGTGCAAAAAGTTTCAGACCCATTTGTCCTTCCAGTAAAAAATGTAAAATCACGCGCTACAGCCAAAGTTTCTGTTTTCTGTTCTGCACATAGAAAACAAGCAATCTAATCATCCTAAAACCAAAGCTTGGCACATTATTTTTATAATACAATGGATATATACAAGGGGATAATTATTTACAGAGAAACTTCCATAAAAAATTCTACATCGTTTCCGTGATCATGACCCCAAGTGCTCAAAGTCGACCCTCACTTCTTCAATGCATAACTTTCCAATCACTTCTATTTTTGAAAAAAAAAATTAGGCATAAGAGGCAAGTAATTTTTTTGTATTTTCATTATTTTAATTTTTTTGTATGTTTCACCCACAACTAAACAGAAACAAAAAGGAAAAACCAAATCTACTTACTGAAGAAAGCAAACAAGCACACACGAGAATATCAACCCCACACTATTGCTCCCCGGCAATGGCGCCAGAAAAGAGTTTGATGGTCCCCAAGTTGTAGGATCGAAAGTATGTCTAGAGGGGGGGTGATTAGACTACTTGTAAATATAAAAATTCTGCCTTTTGATCAAGAACAGTTTTTGGCAGATTCACAATTATGATCAAGTCAAGCATCACCCTACACATGCAATTCTAGAGTATAAGCAGCGGAAAGTAAATTGCACATGTAGTAAAGAGAGGTGGAGAAGATCAAACGCAATTTGGAGACGCAATGATTTTTCCCGTGGTTCCGATAGGTAGTGCTATCGTACATCCACGTTGATGGAGACTTCAACCCACGGAGGGTAACGGCTGCGCGAGTCCACGGAGGGCTCCACCCACGAAGGGTCCACGAAGAAGCAACCTTGTCTATTCCATCATGGCCTACGCCCACGGAGGGCTAGCCTTACTCGGGGTAGATCTTCACGAAGTAGGCGATCTCCTTGCCCTTACAAACTTCTTGGTTCAACTCCACATCTCGATGACGGAGGCTCCCAAGCGACACCTAACCAATCTAGGAGGCACCACCCTCCAAAATGTAATAGATGTTGTAGATGATGATGAACTCCTTGCTCTTGTGCTTCAAATGATAATCTCCCCAACACTCAACTCTCCTCACTGATATGGCTGTGGTGGAAGAAAGGATTGAGTGGAAAGCAACTTGGGAAGGTTAGAAATCAAGTTTCATATGGTAGGAATGGAGCAACTTGATCTCAACACAAGGGTAGGTAGTTCTCTTCTCAGAAAGTGTAAGGTACGAGTGGTAGTTCTTCTGATGGCTCTCTCCACGAATGAAGAGGGGGTGGAGGGGTATGTATAGCCTCCACACAAAATCCAACCGTTACACACATAATTGAGCAATCTCGGTGAGACCGAAGTTGACAACTCGGTCAGACCGAAAGTTCAAATATAGTGAACGTTGGGGTTTTCGGTGGGACCGAAAATACCATCTCGGTTTGTCCGATTTGAGCAAAGACAGGAACTTGCCAGTTTCGGTGAGACCGAAATCATCAACTCGGTTATTCCGATTTGAGGACAAACGGTTACAGAAGCTTGGCAGCCCGTATTTTGGTGAGACCGATCTCAAACTCGGATTGACCGATTTTTCTAGGGTTTTGCTTATGGCTGAGGTGGTTCATCTCGGTGGGACTGGGTTTGGAAAATCGGTTGGTCCGAGATTACTTATGAGTGTGTATTGTAGTGAAAGTTGCTGATAGTTGAAGGAGATATATCACTAAGCACTTGAGCAACCAGATCATCAACACAACCTCATCCCCTTTTAATAGTATTGGCTTTTCCTATGGACTCAATGTGATCTTGGATCACTAAACCAAAAATGGAGTCTTGAGCTTTTGCCAATGCTTGCCTTAGCATTTTGAGGGGTCCACTTCTTCAGTCATTGCCATACCCATATCACTGAACTTCTCTGAAATGATTCTCAAGTAGCTATTAGTTCAATGATATATATGTTGTTATTAATTGCCAAAACCACCCGGGGATTAGTTGCACTTTCACAAGTGCAGGGAATCATCGTAGCAATTCCCAATGGTGGAAGTGATAAGTATGGACTGTCGAACCCACAAGGAGCTAAAGGTAAGATCAATATTCTCTCAAGTCCTATCTGCCACCGATACAACTCTACGTACACCGAACGTTTGCTTCCGACTAGAAACGAGAAATAAAACTATGTTGTTGGTATGAAGAGGATAACTTTGCTGATATCAGAGAGCTAAAATATAAAAGTAGGTGTTGTTATCATAAAGTTAGAATATATTACTAAATATTATAAATAGCGAGTGTGGAATAATGATGGATCGGTGTGCGGAATTGTCCTAGGCAATTATTAACAAGGCCGGTAGTCATCATTACAATTTCATACGAGGGAGAGGCATAAGCTAACATACTTTCTCTTCTTGGATCATATGAACTTATGATTGGAACTCTAGCAAGAATCCGCAACTACTAAAGATCATTAAGGTAAAACCCAACCATACCATTAAAGCATCAAGTCCCCTTTATCCCATACGCAACAATCCCTCACTCGGGTTTATGCTTCTGTCACTCAAGCAACCCCCTTATAAGCGAATCATGAACGTATTGCAACACCCTACAACAGGAATCCCTCACACTTGCGGGACACGGCGGGCACCATAGGACAGCACCAAAATAAAACATACAACTCGTACCAATCTAGATCATCAATCAACCCAAAGACAAAGGATATCTACTCAAAACATCATAGGATGGCAACACATCATTGGATCATAATATGTGCCATAAAGCACCATGTTCAAGTAGGGGTTACAATGGGGTGCTGGAGAGTGGACCGCGTAAAAGAGATGAGGATGGTGATGATGTTGGTGATGTTGATGAAGACGATCACGGCGGCAATGATTCCCCTCCCGGTGGCACTCCGACGCCACCGAGAGAGAGGAGGAGAGGTTCTCCCCCTTGCGCTTCCTCCTCCATGGCCTCCCCCCTAGATGGGGAGGTTATCCCTCTGGTCTTTGGCCTTCATGGCGATGATGGCCCCTCTAGGATCCTCCTCCATGGCATACGGTGATGATGGCCCCCACCGGCAGGGTGCCAGAGAGGGCCTAGATTGATTTCTCATGGTTACAGAGGCTTGCAGCGGCGGAACTTCTGATCTAGGTTATTTTCTGTAGGTTTATGTATTTATAGGAATTTTTGGCGTGGTCTCACGTCCAGGGGCTCTCCGAGTCGTCCACGAGATAGGGGCCCACGCCAAGGGGGGGGGGTGGGCATGCCCCCACCCTCGTGGACAGCCCGAGACTCTTTTGGCCCAACTCTTTTACTCCAGGGGCTTCTTTGGGTCCATAAAAAATCATCAAAAATTGGCACGTCAATTGGACTCCGTTTGGTATTCCTTTTCTGTAAAACTCAAAAACAAGGAAAAAAACAGAAACTGGCACTGGCCTCCAGGTTAATAGGTTAGTCCCAAAAATCATATAAAATAACATATAAATGTATATAAAAGATCTAAGATGGATAATATAATAGCATGAATACTTCATAAATTATAGATACGTTGGGGACGTATCAGGCAGCCGCCTGAGCGTCGTCCTTGGCCTACTTGGGGGGCGGTGGCGGTGGTCATGGAGTCGAGGCATAGGATTATAGAGGCGACAGATTGGGAGCCGTCGCGCCAAGACGCTCCCCAAAACCTTATCTCCCTTCTTCCGAGAAGGATCTCGAAGGATGGGATTCCGGAGGCACCTGCTTTCCCAACCAACCGTGCACGTGGTCGTCAGGACGAAATGTCGGAAGAAACACAATGAGAGAAACATTAGATGGCGGCTAGGGTTCCGTGAGGAGGGGAGTGCTACTTCTCGAGCTTGCGTTGTATTCCCTCGAAGAGGAAAGGGTGATGCATCACAGTAGCGTAAGTATTTCCCTCAGTTTTTGAGAACCAAGGAATCAATCTAGTAGGAGACCACGCACGAGTCCCTCAAACCTACACAAACAAATAAGAACTTCGAGGCCAACGCGATAAGGGGTTGTCAATCCCTTTACGGTCACTTACGAAAGTGAGATATGATAGATAGGATAGTATAACATTTTTGGTATTTTTGGACACAAGAACATAAACTAAATAAAGCAAAGTAAAGTAGACGAAAGATTAATATGTTGAGAATAGACCCGGGGCCATAGGTTTCACTAGTTGCTTCTCTCATGATAGCAGAATTCTACGGTGGGTGAACAATTTACTGTCGAGCAATTGAAGAAAAGTGCATAGTTATGAGAATATCTAGGAATGATCATTATATATAGGCATCACGTCCGTGATAAGTAGACCGAAATGATTCTCCATCTACTACTATTACCCCACACATCGACCGCTATCCAGCATGCATCTAGAGTATTAAGTTCATAAGAACAGAGTAATGCTTTAAGCAAGATGACATGATGTGGAGGGATAAACTCAAGCAATATGGTATAAACCCCATCTTTTTATCCTCGATGGCAACAATACAATACGTGCCTTGCTGCCCCTGTTGTCACTGGGAAAGGACACCGCAAGATTGAACCTAAAGCCAAGCACTTCTCCCATTGCAAGAACTATAGATCTAGTAGGCCAAACCAAACCAATAATTAGAAGAGACTTGCAAGGATATTATAATCATACATAAAAGATTTCAGAAAAGAATCAAATATTTCTCATAGATAATCTTGATCATAAACCCACAATTCATCGGATCTCGACAAACACACCGCAAAAAGATTACATCGAATAGATCTCCTCGAAGATCGAGGAGAACTTTGTATTGAGATCCAAAAATAGAGAAGAAGCCATCTAGCTAATAACTATGGACCCGAAGGTCTGAGGTAAACTACTCACAACTCATTGGTGAGGCTATGACATTGATGTAGAAGCACTCTGTGGTAGATCCCTCCTCCGGCGGAGCTCCGAAACAGGCCCCAAGATGGGATCTCACGGGAAGAGAAGGTTGCGACGGTGGAATTAGGGTTATCTCTGTTGCCTCAATGTTTTCAGGGTACATGGATATATATAGGAGGAAGGAGGGCATCGAGGGAGCCAGAGGGAGCCCACGAGGGTGGGGGGCGCGCCCAGGGGGAGGGGCGCACCCTGGACCCTCGTGGCCACCTCCTTCGTTCCCACGCGTGTACTCCAAGTCTTCTGGGTAGATACGGTTCCAAAAATATCTCTCCCCGAAGGTTTCATTCCATTTGGCCTCCGTTTGATATTCCTTTTCTGCGAAACCTTGAAATAGGCAAAAAAAACAGCAATCTGCACTGGGCCTTGGGTTAGTAGGTTAGTCCCAAAAATAATATAAAAGTGTATAATAAAGCCCATTAAACATCCAAAACAGAATATATAATAGCATGGAACAATAAAAAATTATAGATACGTTGGAGACATATCAAGCATCCCCAAGCTTAATTCCTGCTCGTCCTCGAGTAGCTAAATGATAAAAACAGAATTTTTGATGTGGAATGCTAACCAACATAATTTTCAATGTAATTTCTCTATTGTGGCATGAATGTTCAGACCCGAAAGATTCAAGATAAAAGTCTATATTGACATAAGAATAATAATACTTCAAGCATACTAACAAAGCAATCGTGTCTTCTCAAAATAACATGGCCCAAGAAAGTTATCCCTACAAAATCATATAGTCTGGCTATGCTCCCTCTTTATCACACAAAATATTCATATCATGCACAACCCCGGTTTCACCCAAGCAATTGTTTTCATACTCAAAATTTTTCAAACCTTTCAACTTTCACGCAATACATGAGCGTGAGCCATGGATATAGCACTATAGGTGGAATAGAGTGGTGGTTGTGGAAAAAACAAGAAAAGAGAAAGATAGTCTCACATCGACTAGGCGTATCAATGGGCTATGGAGATGCCCATCAATAGATATCAATGTGAGTGAGTAGGGATTGCCATGCAACGGATGCACTAGAGCTATAAGTGTATGAAAGTTCATCAAAAGAAACTAAGTGGGTGTGCATGCAACGTGCTTGCTCATGAAGACCGAGGGCATTTGAGGAAGCCCATCGTTGGAATATACAAGCCAAGTTCTATAATGAAAATTCCCACTAGTATGTGAAAGTGACAAAACAGGAGACTCTCAATCATGAAGATCATGGTGCTACTTTGAAGCACAAGCATGGAAAAGGATAGTAGTATTGTCCCTTCTCTCTTTTCTCTCAATTTTTTGGAGGGGCTTTCTCTCTCTCTTATTTATTTATGTATTTAGCCCCTCTCTATTTTTTTTGGGCCATCTCTTTTTTTAGTTGGCCTTTCCTCACATGGGACAATGCTCTAATAATGAAGATCATCACACTTTTATTGACTTACAACTCAAAGATTACAACTCGAAGCTAGAACAAAATATGACTCTATGTGATTGATTATGAAGCATGTCATATGAACGGAACAGTGGAAAGTTGCATGGAACTATATCTCGGAATGGCTATGGAAATGCCATGATAGGTAGGTATGGTAGCTGTTTTGAGGAAGGTATATGGTGGGTGTACGGTACCGGCAAGAGTTGCGCGGCACAAGTGAGGCTAGCAATGGTGGAAGGGTGAGAGTGCGTATAATCCATGGATTCAAAATTAGTCATACAGAACTCATATACTTATTGCAAAAATTTACGAGTCATCAAAACAAAGTAATCAACGCATGATCCTAGGGGAAGGGTTGGTAGGAGTTAACCATCGTGCGATCCCGACCTCCACACAAAGGATGACACACAATAAATACCTCATGCTCTAACTTCGTCACATAGAGGTTCACCATACGTGCATGCTACGGGAATCACAAACTTAAACACAATTATTTCTCAAATTCATAATCAGTCCACTAGCATGACTCTAATATCACCATCCTCATATCTCAAAACCTTCATCAAGTATCAAACTTCTCATCATATTCAATGCACTTTTTATGAAAGTTTTTACTATATTCATCTTGGATACCTATCATATTAGGACTAGTTTTATAACCAAAGAACATTACCTTGCTGTTATAAAAGACTCTCAAAAAGATATAAGTGAAGCATGAGAGATCAACAATTTCTAAAAATAAAACCACCATCGTGCTCTAAAGATATAAGTGAAGTACTAGAGCAAAATTATCTAGCTCAAAAGATATAAGTGAAGCACATCGAATATTCTAACAAATTTTAAATCCTATTTATCTCTCTCAAAAGGTGTTTCCAGCAAGGATGATTGTGGCAAACTAAAAAGCAAAGACTCAAATCATACATGACGCTCCAAGCAAAACACATATCATGTGGTGAATAAAAATATAGTCTCAAGTATAGTTACCGATAGATGAAGACGAAAGAGGGGATGCCTTCCCGGGGCATCCCCAAGATTAGGCTTTTGGTTGTCCTTGAATTTTACCTTGGGGTGCCTTGGGCATCCCCAAGCTTAGGCTCTTTCCACTCTTTGTTCCATAGTCCATCAAAGCCATACTCAAAACTTGAAAACTTCACAACACAAAACTTAGCAAAAAATCTCGTGAGCTCTGTTAGTATAAGAAAACAAACAACCACTCTAAGGTACTGTAATGAACTCATTCTTTGTTTACATTGGTGTTAAACCTATTGTATTCCAACTTCTCTATGATTCATATCCTCCAATACTACTCATAGATTCATCAAAATAAGCAAACAACACACAAAAAACAGAATATGTCAAAAACAGAATAGTCTGTAGTAATTTGTAACTTTCGAATACTTCTGTAACTCCACAAAAATTGAAATAAACTTTTATACGTGAGAAATTTGTCTATCAGTCATCTGCAAAAAGAATCAACTAAATAGAACTCTCCAGTAAAATTTGGTGGCTAATCTCATGAGCGCTAAAGTTTCTGTTTTTCATAGCATGATCATATAAATTTCACACAAGTCTTCCCAAAGGTTCTACTTGGCACAAACACTAATTAAAACACAAAACCACATCTAAACAGAATCTAGATGCAATATTCATTCCTAAACAGAAGCAAAAACAAAGAAAATAAAATTGGGTTGCCTCCCAACAAGCTCTTTCTTTGTAGCCATCAAGATAGGCTTGAGAATTTAATGATGCTCACATGAAAGATAAGAATTGAAACACAAAGATAGCATTATATAGCATGTGAAAATCATATCTAAGTCTAACATACTTCCTATGCATAGGCATTTTATAGTAAAAAAATTAGCAAGACAAGCAAGATCTAGCATATGCAAGGAAGAAGAAAGAAACAAGATCAATCTCAACATGAAGAGAGGTAATTTAGTAACATGAAGATTTCTACAACCATATTTTCCTCTCTCATAATAATTGCATGTAGGATCATATTCAAACTCAACAATATAGCTATCATATAACATATTCACAACACGATCCACATGCATGTGAAGTTGACACTCTTCCAAAATAGTGGGATTAACGTTAACTAAAGTCATGACCTCTCCAAACCCACTTTTATCAAAAAAATCATAAGATTGAACATTCTCCAAATATGTGGGGTCTAAAGTTCACACTCTTCCAAAGCCACTTTCAATAGTATTGCAAACATTATTATCAATCTCATATTCATCATGGGGCTTAAATAAATTTTCAAGATCATAAGAAGAATCACCCCAATCATGATCATAGCAGCAAGTGGTGGACATAACAATACTAGCATCCCCAAGCTTAGGGTTTTGCATATCATCAACACAATTGACATTAATAGAATTTACAAGAGTATCATTGCAATCATGCTTTTCATTCAAGGAGTTATCGTGAATCACTTTATAATCTTCTTCTTTGAACACTTCATCACAATTTTGGACTCACGAATTTCAAGCAAAACCTCATAAAGATAATCTAGTGCACGCAACTCACTAGCAATTGGTTCAACATAATTGGATCTCTTAAAAATATTAGCAAGTGGATGAGGATCCATATATAGATTTTTAGCAAGCGAAGATGCAAGCTAATATAGGGCACATGGCAACACAAGCAAACAAAAAGGCGAACGAAAAAAAGGGCGAATAAAACTGCAAAGGTGAAGTGGGGGAGAGGAAAAAGAGAGGCAAATAAATGTTATGCGAAGGATAAGGGTTTGTGATAGGTACTTGGTATATGACTTTTGCGTAAGCCTCCCCGGCAATGGCGCCAGAAATTCTTCTTGCTACTTCTCGAGCTTGCGTTGTATTCCCTCGAAGAGGAAAGGGTGATGCAGCATAATAGCGTAAGTATTTCCCTCAGTTTTTGAGAACCAAGGTATCAATCCAGTAGGAGACCACGCGCGAGTCCCTAGCATATGCACAAACAAATAAGAACTTCGTAGCCAACGCGATACGGGGTTGTCAATCCCTTTACGGTCACTTACGAAAGTGAGATCTGATAGATAGGATAGTATAATATTTTTGGTATTTTTGGATATAAGAACAGAAAGTAAATAAAGCAAACTAAAGTAGATGAAATATTAATATGTTGAGAATAGACCCGGGGGCCATAGGCTTCATTGGTGGCTTCTCTCATGATAGCAGAATTCTACAGTGGGTGAACAAATTACTGTCGAGCAATTAATAGAAAAGTGCATACTTACGAGAATATCTAGGCATGATCATTATATATAGGCATCACGTCCGTGATAAGTAGACTGAAATGATTCTCTATCTACTACTATTACTCCACACATCGACCGCTATCCAGCAAGCATCTAGAGTATTAAGTTCATAAGAACAGAGTAACGCCTTAAGCAAGATGACATGATGTAGAGGGATAAACTCAAGCAATATGATATAAACCCCACCTTTTTATCCTTGATGACAACAATACAATACGTGCCTTGCTGCCCGTGCTGTCACTTGGAAAGGACACCGCAAGATTGAACCCAAAGCCAAGCACTTCTCCCATTGCAAGAACTATAGATCTAGTAGGCCAAACCAAACCAATAATTAGAAGAGACTTGAAGGATATTATAATCATACATAAAAGATTTCAGAAAAGAATCAAATATTTCTCATAGATAATCTTGATCATGAACCCACAATTCATCGGATCTCGACAAACACACCACAAAAAGATTACATCGAATAGATCTCCTCGAAGATCGAGGAGAACTTTGTATTGAGATCCCAAAAGAGAGAAGAAGCCATCTAGCTAATAACTATGGACCCGAAGGTCGGAGGTAAACTACTCACAACTCATTGGTGAGGCTATGGCGTTGATGTAGAAGCACTTCGTGGTAGATCCCTCCTACGGCGGAGCTCCAGAACAGGCCCCAAGATGGGATCTCACGGGAACAGAAGGTCGCGGCTGTGGAATTAGGGTTTTCTCTGTTGCCTCGATGTTTTCAGGGTACATGGATATATATAGGAGGAAGGAGGGCATCGAGGAAGCCAGAGGGGGCCCACGAGGGTGGGGGCGCGCCCAGGGGGAGGGGGCACGCCCTGGACCCTTGTGGCCACCTCCTTCATTCCCTCGCCTGTACTCCAAGTCTTCTAGGTAGATACGGTTCGAAAAATAACTCTCCCAAAGGTTTCATTCCGTTTGGACTCCGTTTGCTATTCCTTTTCTGCGGAACCCTGAAATAGGCAAAAAAAACATCAATCTGCACTCGGCCTTGGGTTAGTAGGTTAGTCCCAAAAATAATATTAAAATGTATAATAAAGCCCATTAAACATCCAAAACAGAATATATAATAGCATGGAACAATAAAAAATTATAGATATGTTGGAGACGTATCAGGGAGTGAGTGTGTGTCGGCTGCACTAGCCAAGTCCTCCGATATATAGATCGTCTGGTAGGTGGGCCTGGGCTGAGGCCCACTACTGAGTCCGGTATTTCTATTCGTGACCCGTTAATTAATCTGTGATTAACTAGCAATTCTTGACCGGCAAAAATAAAGCGCATATGTGTGAGCTCGGCTTAGCTCATTCTTGCAACAAGAAACGCGCGCGCGTCATGACGAGGCGGGCAATAAAGGAGCGCGCACGTACAACTCTTCTTTCCAAGCTCCCAATAGTATGTGGTAGAGCAATCCTTATAAATGAGTCTCACTCTTACTACATTAGCAGTATTGTGACACCCCCAGATTAGTCATGCCATTATCCTAATTAAGAACGCTGCTATGTAGCGCCCGCGCACTATACGGGCTGACCTCGCGGCCGGTATTTATGGAAGGTGCCTCCCTGTCGGTCCCCACCCATGTGCTAAAAAAGGCAATTCGTCCACTTCTCATTGCCAGGTCCCGACAACCAACCATTCTTTCCCCTCACGTGATCCTTCTTTCCATCCAGCACCAGAAAACCCTACGCCCCAGACCAGATCCTCCATGCGACTCCTTCATACCCCCATGGGCCCCATCCGCTCCCGTTGCCGGATGCCATGGCCTAGCGTTTGGGGAGCTATCCTCCCACAGAAAAAATAACAATAGTAAAAAGGGCGAGAGATCAAAGCACAAAAACGTGGAGAAAAAATATCAGAAGCACGCCAAAAAATGTGTCTGCAATTCTTCGTACTGACCAGGCAATAAATCTGGAGCATTGTGGCCTTGTGGGCAAGAGAATTGGCGTAGCTGGGCAAGTCCCCCCCCCCCTGTGAAAACAGGAAATGTAAGAAAAAGGTGACGTTCCAGAAATTTCCGGCCGTGAACTTCTTTTACTGCTAGAACTAGTTGATTTCCCTCTCTGTGCATCCCCCCTAATCTTCTAGTTGCACGAATTGCCCCCTATACAAAAGTGTTGCATACCTTGACTCGTATCTTGTCCCCCCGTTCTTGCATCCCTTGTACCATGTAGAACTAGATTAGTAGATAAAAGTTGCTTACTCTTGAATTGTATCTTCACTATTGTCTTGCACCTTGTTTCTGCAAAAAGAAAAAAGAGTAGAGTTATTACCTTATTATGTGTCGGTAATCTGTGCCTAGTAAAAATGGTTAATAATGTATTTGTAGTTGCTCACAAAACGAAAATCTTGTAGTTGAAGTCCAGACGCTTACAAGAACACACAAGAAAAGTAGGCAAAAAAACCCAGAAGCTAGTACTTAATAAGTACTCTGTACATGATGCTTATGTATGACATTATGACTAATGATCGACGTGAGTGACTACTTAATAAGTACTATGTACATGATCTTGTATATGTGGTATGCTGAAAAAGACCATGTAATCTATGTTTTGTGCTACTGAAACAGAAGTGGTTCGTGTTATGCCATAAAAACTGATAACTAAGTTGCTTGTGTGCATTGTAGACATTTTTTAACCTTCTTGATGTTGATCATCTTTGCGTGACATCGTTGTGGTCAGTAGGACGTGGATGTCATCCCAGTTGTCGGTATTGCGTAGCATATATATGCTGCAATCATAACTGTTTTTGGGTAGAAGGAAAAAAAATCTGGTTTTTGTTAGTGTGACCCGAAAAATACGAAATGATATTTCTATTTACTAAAGAAAAATGCAGGAAAAAACAATGTTGCATAAAGAAAATATTTTCACCTACTTAAAATGATCTTGTGAAGCGACACTAGGCCACCGAGGGGTAGGCGAGATGCGTCCCCTCCGTGTTAGGCGACTTTGGGTTGGGTGGTCATGAGTTTTTAGGCGACTTGGTTCGTCTGGTGAGGCGACACTAGGCCACCGAGGGAGGCGAGATGCGCCCCCTCCGATGTTAGGAGATTTAGGGTTGGGTGGTCATGATTTTTTGGGCGACTTGGTTCATCGGGTGTGGTGACACTAGGCCACCGAGGGAGGCAAAGATGCGTCCCTCCGTGTTAGTCGATTTGGAGGCGGGTGGTCATTGTTTTTTAGGCGACTTGGTTCGCGGGTTAGGC
>LR738710.1:844065295-844096180 GCA_902687465.1 Secale cereale
CGCCCCTATGAGTTAGGCGATTTGGAGGTGGGTGGTCGTAGGTTTTTTAGGCGACTTGGTTTGTCGGGTGAGGCAACAATAGCCGACTCGGGGGTAGGCAAGATGCACCCCCTCCCGCGTTAGGCGATTTTGCATTGGGTGGTCATGAACTTTTGTGCGACTTGGTTCTTCGGGTGAGGAGACACTAGGCCAACGAGCGAGGCAAGATGTGACCCTACCGTGTTAGACGATTTGGAGGTGGGTGGTCGTAGGTTTTTTTAGGCGACTTGGTTCGTCGGGTGAGGCGTGATACGTCTCCAACATATCTATAATTTTTTATTGTTCCATGCTACTATTTATGATGTTTTGGATGTTTAATGGGCTTTGTTATACACTTTTATATTATTTTTGGGACTAACCTACTAACCCAAAGGCCCAGCCCAGATTGCTGTTTTTTGCCTGTTTCAGGGTTTTACAGAAAAGGAATATCAATGGGAGTCCAAACGGAATGAAACCTTCGAGAGAGGTATTTTTGGAGCAAAATACGCACGGGAGACTTGAGAACCACAGAATAGGGCTGAGGTGGCGTCCACGAGGGTGGGTAGCGCGCCCCCCCTATAGGGCGCACCCCCTACCTCGTGGGCACCCCTTCTGGCCCCCGGTGCCCTACTTCCTCCTATATATACCTACGTACCCCGAAAACATCAGAACAACAGAGAAAACCCTAGTTCCACCGCCGCAACCTTCTGTTCCCGTGAGATCCCATCTTGGGGCATGTTCCGGAGCTCCGCCGGAGGGGGGATCTACCACGGAGTGCTTCTACATCATCATCATCGCCTCACCATGAGTTGTGAGTAGTTTACCACAGACCTTCGGGTCCATAGCTAGTATCTAGATGGCATCTTCTCTCTCTCTCTCTTTGGATCTCAATACCAAGTTCTCCTCGGTCTTCGAGGAGATCTATTCGATGTAATCTCTTTTTGCGGTGTGTTTGTCGAGATCCGATGAATTGTGGGTTTATGATCAAGATTATCTATGAGAAATATTTGGTTCTTTTCTGAAATCTTTATGTATGATTATAATATCCTTCCAAGTCTCTTCGAATTATTGGTTTGGTTTGGCCTACCAGATCTATAGTTCTTGCAATGGGAGAAGTGCTTGGCTTTGGGTTCAATCTTACGGTGTCCTTTCCGAGTGATAGTAGGGACAACAAGGCACGTATTGTATTGTTGCCATCGAGGATAAAAGGATGGGGTTTATATCACTATGTTTGAGTTTATCCCTCTACATCATGTCATCTTGCTTAAGGCGTTACTCTATTCTTATGAACTCAATACACTAGATGCATGCTGGATAGCGGTCGATGTGTGGAGTAATAGTAGTAGATGTATAATCGTTTCGGTCTACTTGTCTCGGACGTGATGCCTATATATAATGATCATGCCTAGATAGTCTCATAATTATTCACTTTTCTATCAATTGCTCGACAGTAATTTGTTTACCCGCCGTAGTGTCGGGGAACGAATCCACGAGCACCTATGGGACCGGCGGACCGAGCCCCTTTCGGTTCGGCAGGGGCGAAGATCGCACGAAGAGCGGATCGAGGCGAAACACACGGGCGTTTTACCCAGGTTCGGGCCGCACGGATGCGTAAAACCCTACTCCTGCTTTGTGGTTTGTATTGAGTTCTTGCTCGGGAGCGCTGAGTGCTATAGTACACACCAGCAGCTAACGAGACCGAACGTGAGTGTTTTTTTCTCCTCTCCTCTACGTTGCGCATGGGCCTCCTTGTATATGCTCAAGGGGTCACCGACAGGTGGCAACGTAGACAAGGGTAAAAATGGAAAGGTGTTACGGTTGGTAAAACTACCTGTTACAGTGTATCATACCTAACTCTGACGGCAGGGGACAAGGGCATTGAATGCCCATCTGCGTCGCCCAAATAGTGCAAAAGGGACCGTCAGGGACGCCACCGCTCGCCACGATGGCAATCTTGTCAGCATCGCTTGCCACCACGCACCGCTGGCTGCACAGCCTCCCGCCACGTACGCCTGGAAGGGTCCTAGAGCGACACGTTGGTGGATGTGCTGGAGCGCGGGTACAGACTGGTAGCTTGCCGCGGCAAGCGCCTTGCCGCGGTCGTTGTCTTGTCGCGTCCGGGAGCTCGTCGCTCACCGGGCCTTGCCGGGACGCGTGGCACGTCACGGGAAGTTCCTTGAGATGCCTTGGTTGGCCTTCCCGGCAAGCTCCTCTCGCCGGGGCCTTGTCTCCTTGGCTTGAATACTTTGTTCTTGAATGGCTCCAAAGGAACCACGGAGGACCTTGGCGGTCACTCGGCAAGCCTTGCCGCGGGATGCTGCGACTGCCCATGCACAAGTTCGGGATACTAGGGTACCCCTACTCTAGTACACCGACAGGAGCCCCCGGGCCTGGGCCATACACGGTGCCGAGCGCTGTTGGGCCAGGCCCAAAACAGGGCACGGGCACGCGCGGCCTGGGTTACGCCGTATCTCTCTCCGTATCCACCGCGCCCTCCCCGAACGACACGCGTTGAATGCAGCGTCGTGGGAGAGATCGTGGGTGGTTTCTTTATTCAGAAAGACGAAACGTCCGCCCCCTCCCTCCTTATAAGCAGGGGAAACAAGGGCAGTTCGCCCACTCGCCGGTTGCTATTCCAATCTCGGAAACCTCCGCCGCTCCCCCTTCTTCCGAAAGCTGAAAGAGAGCAGCGCTCTGCCCCCCATCACCACCAGCACCACCAATGCCGTCGACCTCGCCCACCACTTCCGCCATGGCTCCGAAAGCCGACAAGGGGAAGGTCGTGAAGTCGACCGAGGCGCAGCGGCTCGTGGCGCTGCGAAAGGAGCGGGCAATCTCCCCCCCCCAAGCTCATCGCGAAGGAGCTGAGGGAGAGTTTCTACCTCTTCTGGTCAATGGAGACGCGGGCGCATTCGTGCACGAAGGTACTTCCAGCCGTCGCTTCGAGAATGGCTCCAAATGGATATCCCTTCTTCGCCTTGTTCTTCTACTGCGGGCTCTGCCCGCCTTTCTCTAAGTTTTTCTGCGATCTTATGAACACCTACGGGTTCCGCCTCCTTGACTTCACCCCCAATGCTGTTCTGACCATGGCAGTTTTCGCACATCTCTGCGAAAACTTTGTCGGAGTCTATCCAAACGTAGCCCTTTTTCGCCACTTCTTTATGCGCCAAGTTGAGAGAGGAGAGCCTTTATCCGGCGGAATCGCCTGGATCTCGAGAGCCGGCAAGAAGGAAGCTTATCTGGAGGGAGAGTTCCGCGGCAAGTGGGAGGAATGGAGAGCAGACTGGTGCTGGATTGTCGAGGAGAACCCGCAGCCGTTTACCGCCCGACGCCAAACCCCAGTAGTGCGCGGCAGCGATTGGAGCAACGTGGCCCCGGAAGACGATAGGCTGAAGATTGCCGTCACCCGGATCCAACGCCTTAGGCTTGCCGGGCTCACCGTAGGCGCGGTTGGCGCAGATTTTCTTCGCCGCCGCATCGCCCCCTGCAGGAGAGGAGGAGACCCGCCTGGGACTTCCGGAATGCGGCGGACATCATGAGGCTGCGCCCGGGCCTCAACTTCAACTTCACTGTTATGGAACTTGACGCAATGCTTCGGGAGCTGTTCAAGTATGACTCTCGACATCCCGAAGTGTTCAGGTTGCCGAAGGATGTCGTTCCGCTCTTCAACAACTCCTCGCTCAGCCGCATCCGTGCAATGATGCCGCTGTGCGACTCGCATGGAATTGTCCCAACTTGGCAAGAGCCTGCAGACGTCGTCGTGCAGAAGTTCTTTGATGGCTTGGTAGAGGTGCCGGTCCGCTCCGACGAACAGAAAAGCCTCACTCGCGCCACCACCGATGTGGAGATGAAACGCATCGCCACTAGGCTGGAAGAGGTGGCGACAGCCGCAGCCGCAGGCGAGTTTGGATTCACTGTGGAGGAGGCAGAGGCAGCAGAGTCGGCAAGCCGTGCCGAGCGAGAGGAGCTTGCCGGCGAGGAAGAGCTTGGCGGGCATGATGTCGGGTCGAGCGAGCCCGCCAAGGATACGAGCGGCTCGTTGGAGATCAACTCCTCTTCCTCCTCATCTTCAGACAGCTCGTCGCAAGCAGAGCCCCCAGCTCCCCCAAGAAGGCATCTCCGCAAGGCCGGGGACGTAGCAGAGCGGCAGACGAGTCGACAGTCGCTGCGCCGCACGACACGCTCCACCACGGCAAGTACTGTTGCCGCGGGAGCACCTCACGCTACTGCGGCAACTGGAGCGGGGTCCACCCGGACCACCGCTTCTGCTCCTGCCGCTTCTCACGCCGCCGCTGCAGCCGGAGCGGGGTCGTCTTGGACCACCGCCACTGCTCCCGCCAAGCGGCCAAGGGAACCTACTCCTCCGCCTCCTCGCCCCGGAGGTGAGTCGGACTTCGACTTCTCCGCGTTCAGCTCCGACGAGGCAGAAGAATAGTAAGATTCTTTGTTGTACTTGTAGTTCTTCAATTCTTGTTGTTTTGTCTTGTATCTCATTTGCTTTACCCCGAACTTATTCATTTTTAGGACTCTGGCCCAGAGAGCGGCGAAGCGAGCCAAGGTCCCGGCGTGTCCAAAGGGGGTGATTATCGTCGAGGACGAACCCACCGCGACAGCAGAGGATGCGTCCGAGACCACCTTGCCGGACCCGGCAACTATTCTCCAGAGCAGCCCCCAGCGTAAGTATATGGTTCGCTTTCCGCTGTTAGGCGCGCATGGATGCTCTTTCTTTGTTGACATCTGATTGTTGGTTTGTGTAGGAGCAGAGCAGCCCCACCAGGAGCGCCCGGAGGCCACCCCCGACATGCCATCTGCTTCGACTACACCGCCAAGGGAGAGTTCTCCGGCAAGGGATTCTGCCGAGGAGCCGGCTCGCGCAGGAGAGATGTCGGTCAGCGCTGCGGCGGCAAGCGGCAGCACCAGCGGCCCTCCGGCGGCGGAGACTACGACTGCAGAACCCGGTACAGGTAATCCTTTCGCTTCAAAACTTCCCTTGGGTTCTTCTTCTTTTGATCTTCTTTTTGGATATTTGCTTGATTTTTCTCCCTTTTCCGGCCGTCAGACCCATCTGCTGCGGAGCCGATGGAAACCGAGATTGCTGGCGAGGAGAACATCACCGAGGCCGCCCTCGATGATGTCGTCGAGATTGCCCCGGGCGGTGATACCGACGACGCCGCTGCCACCGAAGAACCAGCCGGCGCTGATGATCCTGCCGACAAAGAGGCCACAAAAGCTGCCGCCGCAAAAGCTGGCAAGGGGTCTGGCGATCGCACTGACGGCTCTGAGGCCGCAGGAGCGCCAGGCGCTACGCCGACCGCCGATCCTTCCGCCGCTGCCGCAGCATCAGGCTCGAAAGAGCCCCAGCCAGGTGTCCACTTGAAGGCCGGCGAAAACGTCTTCATCAACCTCCCCTGGGCGTCAAGCTCCAGGGCGCCGGTCGAAGGAGAAAGCTTCGATGAAGAGGTGCTCGCCTCCGCTGGGCTGACGCTGGTTGATGCGCCGAGCAGCAGCAGCGGCGAGCCTGAGGAGGAGCGGCTGCTATGGAAGCTGGTGTCGCTCTACCGTGCTCGGCAGGCCAAGCTGGAATCCCGAGAGGCGCTTGTCGCGAAGGCGGGAGCGGACATCGAGAAGCACGCGGAGGAGCTCCGGGGTCTTAACCAGGAAGCTCTCCAGTCCCTGGCAGAGGAGCGGGCGCAACTCGCCGAGGAGCAGAAGGCCTTCCTCCTCGAGAAGGCTGAAGTCGAAGAACAACAGCGGCTTGCCGCTGAGAAGCTTTCTGCGCAGGAGGGCGAGCTGGCGCAGCGGAAAGTTAACCTTGACAGCCATGAGGAGGAGCTTACTGCGCGCGAGCAAACATTCGGCGGAGCCCTCAAGCAAGCAAAGGATGCTGCCGTAGCTGCCGAGGCCGCCAAGAAGGAGCTGGAGACGAAGGTGGCGCGGCTGGAGGCCGATCTCAAGGCGAGCGGTGAAGAGCTTGCCGTGCTCAAGCGTGAGCGGGAGAAGGACGCCTACAGCTTGTCAGAGCTGCAGGTTCGTCTCGCCGAGAAGGGCAAGGAACTTGGCGCCACCAAGGACTCCAACGCATATCTTGAGTTGAAGCTGACTACTTTGACCAAGACGCTGGACAGCGCCAGAGAGCAGGAGGTGGCTTTGAAGAAGGAGATCAAGGCCGATAAGGCGCTGCTGGCGAGTGCTGCTGCCGCCCAGGACGCTCTTAGGGAGAATGTGGAGCACTGGACGGAGGGTCTCGTGGATGCTGCCGCAGACATTGACAGGGAACTGGCGCAGCTGGGGATGGAGGATCTCGGGTATCCCTCCGATGAGAACCTCCAACCCAGCGCCAAGCTCACCTTGTTCTTCAAAGGCGTGGCGACGGCCCTCCAGCGACTCCGGGAGAAGATTCCAAAGCAGCTGGCCGACGAGTCGTGCAAGATCTGCGCGGGAGCTCTTCAAAAGGTGTTGGTGAAGGTGGCCTTCCGCAACCCGGGCCTCAACCTCACCAACGTCCTCAAGACCCTACCGCCGGATGCTGATCTGGAAGCGCTCAAGACCCTTGTCGCACCCATTGTGGACAAGGTGAGCGGGATCAAGAGGATTGAGGGCGATCGCGTAGACTAGGCCGCCCGTTTTCTTCTTTTCTTGTCGCTGCTGGTCATGTTATGAGAACAATCTGTTAGAGCCGCGACAAGCTACCCTGTAATATAACTCTATTTTGGGTAATGATTGCAATGTTATTTCCTTTACTTGATTCCTTCCTTTGTACGTTTTTGCCCTACGCTTTTAGGGAACTTGCCGGCGCAGGCACCTTAGCCGCGAGCGCTGAGTGCGGGACGTCAGCAGCCTGCTGGCGGTGCCGTTACCGACAAGAAACCTTGTCGCAACTAGTCGCAGCACACTTAAGTTGTTGAGCGGACTCGAAACAAAGTAAGGGCGCAACTAGCTACGAGTTGGTTCCTCCGCGCACAGGTTTTCCATACAAAGCACAGTCGTTCAAGGAAGATAACTTAAAAATTTTAAAAATCTGATTGCTCAAACTTTGGCAACTTAGCTTTTCTGTTGTTTGCTTCCCGGTAAGGCGAAACTTTCTTGAACGACGCCTGGTCCATACCATTATCTTCTCCTTTCCTTGAGAAAAAGAAAGAAGAGAAAATAAAGATATGGAGCCTTACGACTCGTTATTGCTTACCGGGGGTAGGTGCTGCACAAAGTGTCAGATAACACATGCAAAAAATAGAAAGCATGAAATTGTCAAGATGTGCGGAACACATGAGCTTTATTTATGCACGGGGTCTGCGCCTGGCTTTGTACAAAGGATTACATGCAACAGCGGCAAGACTTGTACAAAAGGTGGTTGCCAGAACAGGTTCCGGCAACCGCGCCTTACGGGTAAAACTTACGAAGATGCTCAATATTCCAGGAGTTGCTCATCGGAATGCCATCTTCGGTCTCAAGGCGGACAGCGCCAGGCCTAGTGACTCGTTTCACCCGGTAAGGGCCTTCCCACTTCGGCATCAACTTGTTGGAATTCTTGGCGGACTGAACGCGCCGAAGAACAAGGTCGCCTTCCTCGAGACTTCTGGCGTTAACTTTGCGGCTATGGTAGCGGCACAAAGCTTGCTGGTAGCGAGCAGCTCATACAGCAGCCTGAAGACGGTCTTCCTCAAGGAGCAGCGCGTCATCTTGTCGCAGCTGCTCTTGCTCAAGCTCATCATAAGCGAGCACTCGAGGTGACCCGTATACGAGTTCTGTGGGGAGAACTGCCTCTGCTCCATAGACTAGAGCGAAAGGTGTCTGGCCAGTGGCTCGATTTGGCATCGTCCTGATCAACCAAAGAACCACCGGCAGCTCCTCAATCCAGTTTCTTCCGCACTTGCGCAGCCTGTCGAAAGTCCTGGTCTTGAGCCCACGCAGCACTTCAGCGTTTGCCCTCTCCGCTTGACCGTTGCTTCTCGGGTGAGCAACAGAAGCGAAGCAGACCTTGGCGCCAAGATCTTGGACGTACTGCATGAAGGTGCGGCTCGTGAATTGCATACTGTTGTCGGTGATGATCCTGTTAGGGATCCCGAAGCGGCAAACAATCGACCTGAAGAACTTGACTGCTGACTGTGCTGTCACCTTCCTCACTGCTTCCACTTCCGTCACTTTGTGAACTTGTCGATTGAAACGTACAAGTACTCAAAGCCCCCGACTGCTCGGGGAAAGGGGCCGAGGATGTCGAGCCCCCAGACTGAAAATGGCCAGGATAAAGGGATCATTTGGAGAGCTTGAGCTGGCTGGTGTATCTGCTTGGAATGGAACTGGCACGCTTCACACTTGGTTACTTGTGCAGTTGCATCCTAGAGGGCTGTCGGCCAAAAGAAACCTTGCCTGAATGCTTTGCCGGCAAGTGCTCTTGCGCCAATGTGGTGACCACATATGCCTCCATGTATCTCTGCCAACAGCTTTTGTCCGCCCTCCCGGTGAATACACTTCAATTTCACACCGTTGAGTCTTCTTCTGTACAGTGTGTTGTCGACAAACTGGTACATACTTGACTGCCGGGCTACTCTTTCCGCTTCTCCTTGCTCTTTGGGAAGTTCTCCTGTCTGAAGGAAATGGACAATCTGCTGTGCCCATGCTGGAGCTTGTGGCTCGACAACAAGGACTAAAGGCACATCTGCTGCTGCGAGAACATCTGCTTCTACGGCGAGAACCTGCGGCTCAGCCGGAGCTTGACGTTCCCCGGCAAGCTTGCCGGAGCAAAACTTGTCGGGAGCCTCTGCTTCAACGGAACAAACCCTAGGGCTTGCCGGCGCAGACTGCTCCTCAGCACTCTTGGTGTTGATCTTGGGGACCTTCTTGGCGGCGGCTTCGGGAAGCTCTGCCGGAAAATAGTCACCAGAAATCAACTTCCTCTTCTTGCTCTGTCCAGTTGATGGCGTTACAGACGGTTGAGTCAGCTTGAGCACAAAGATATCTGGTTCCACAGGTAACTTAAGTGCGGCGCACTTGGACAGGCCATCGACAATGTCGTTCTGAGCTCTTGGAACATGCTCCATCTGTAGGCCGTCAAAGTGCTCTTCTAGCTTTCTCACTTCATCAACGTAGGCTTCCATCAAAGGACTCTGATAACTCTTGTTCACTTGGCGGACGACAAGCTGCGAGTCACCCCTGACAATGAGCTTCTTGATCCCAAGGTCTGCCGCGATCCTGAGACCGGCAAGCAAACCTTCATACTCTGCGGTATTGTTTGTTGCTTTCTCCTTGGGAAAGTGCATCTGGACTAAGTACTTGAGGTGCTCTCCGGTGGGTGCAACAAGCAGCACGCCAGCACCGGCGCCTTGCAGCGAGAAGGCACCATCAAAGTACATCAGCCACACTTTGCTTGCTTCCTTGATGGGGATGCTCGTTTCTGGAATTTCTTCATCTGGTGTTGGCGTCCACTCTGCTATGAATTCTGCCAATGCTCTGCTTTGGATAGTTGAAGTGCTTTCAAACTTAAGGCCAAAGCTTGACAGTTCCAGCGTCCACTCAACAATACTGCCTGTTGCTTCTGGATTCTGCAGTATCCTCTTCAGCGGAAAATGAGTGACAACTGTGATCTCATGTGCTTGGAAGTAATGGCGCAGCTTTCTTGAGGCCATGAGAAGGCCGAAAAGCAATTTCTGCACACCAGTGTACCTTGACCTAGCCCCCTGCAGAAGGGAACTAACAAAGTAAACTGGGCGCTGCACCATTCTCTTCTGTATCTCCCCGCGCGCCTGCGCAGATCCATCGTTGTCGGGACCAGAGCTTGTCGGGGAAGCCCCTTGCTTGTCGCTGGATGCGCCTGCCGTGGTTGCTGGCTCATCATCTGCCTCCCTCTCCGCTACTAACGCAGCACTAACCACTTGATTGGTTGCCGCTATATACAGCAGCAACTTCTCTTGTGGCTTAGGTGCGACAAGTGTTGGAGTGGAGGACAGGTATCTCTTCAAGTCTCGCAGCGCAGCCTTCGCTTCCGGAGTCCATTTCATTGGACCTGCCTTTTTCAATATTTTGAAAAACGGCAGGGCGCGCTCAGCAGACTTAGATATAAACCTGCTGAGAGCAGCCACGCAACTGGCAAGTCTTCGTACATCCTTGACGCGCTTTGGTGCTTCAATCTGCTCAATGGCCTTGATCTTGTCGGGATTGGCTTCAATTCCCCGCTGAGACATGAAGAACCCGAGAAGCTTGCCGGAAGGGACTCCAAACACACACTTCTCGGGGTTGAGCTTGAGGCTGATCTTGCGCAGATTTGCAAAGGTCTCGTCTAAATCTTGAAACGGAGTTGCCTTGTCCTTGCTCTTGACCACTATGTCATCCATGTAGGCTTCCACATTTCTATGTATTTGTGGCTCAAAAGCGACATGGACTACCCTTGCAAATGTTGAACCAGCATTCTTTAAACCGAAAGGCATCCGTATGAAACAGTACGTGCCACATGGAGTGATGAATGCGGTCTTCTCCTCATCCTCTTCTGCCATGAAGATCTGATGGTATCCTGAGTATGCGTCAAGAAATGAAAGCAAGTCACATCCGACCGTGGAGTCAACAATCTGGTCAATGTGCGGCAAGGGAAATGGGTCTTTGGGACAAGCTTTATTAACATCGGTAAAGTCGATGCAAAGCCTCCATTTCCCGTTTGCCTTGCGCACGACTACAGGATTGGCCAACCACGTAGGATGGAGCACTCCTCTGACAAGGCCTGCTGCTTCCAACTTCTTGATCTCTTCTGCGATGAATTCTTGGCGCTCCACTGCTTGCTTCCTGACCTTCTGCTTGACGGGCCGCGCATGAGGACAGACGGCAAGATGGTGCTCAATTACTTTCCTGGGAACACCGGGGATGTCAGATGGTTGCCACGCAAACACGTCGACGTTCGCCCGCAGGAAAGCAATGAGCGCGCTTTCCTATTTAGGGTCAAGAGTGGCACTGATGGTGAAGGTACCACCAGTGCCGTCCTCCTTGGCGGACACCTTCTTGGTCTCTGGCGGAGCTGCCATTGTCTTCTTACACTTGCCGGTGGAGTTCGATGGTGCGTCCTCGACGGTAGCGCAGCACTCCGAAGAGGTGCGCTTGCCGGAGTGGGCATCAGAACTCTTGCCGGACTTGGTCTTCTTCTTCCCCCCGGGAGTTTCAACGGCAGGTGACTTGCGATCTGTTGCGGCTACCGCTTCCCGGTAGATCTTGTCGGCGCAGATAAGAGCATCCTTCTTGTCGCCAGGGACAGAGATGACACTTATCGGGCCTGGCATCTTCAGCATGTTGTATGCGTTGTGAGAGGCTGCCATGAACTTGGCGAGTGCTGGACGGCCGAGTATCCCATTGTAAGGCAATAGAAAATCGGCAACGTCAAAAGTGACCCTCTCAGTCCTGAAGTTCAACTCGCTGCCGAATGTCACCGGCAACGTGATCTTCCCCTTCGGCTTGCTCCTTCCCGGGTTGATTCCTTGGAATGTGCCGGTCTCTTCAAGCTCGCTGTCAGGGATCTGGAGTTTTTGGAGTACAGCGGAGGAGATCAGGTTCAAGCCGGCCCCGCCGTCAACTAGCATCTTAGTGACCTTGAGGTTGCAGATAGTTGGTGAAACCAACATCGGCAAGCACCCGACCGCAGTTGTGCGATCAGGGTGGTCCTCAATATCAAAGATGATAGGCATGCTGGACCATTTCAGAAGCTTGCGTGACTCGACAGGTGGTTCTGCCGCATTGACTTCCCGCACCCATTGCTTGAGTTGGCGGTGTGAAGTATGCAGAGAAGCACCGCCGTCAACGCACAAGACCTCTGTGGCTTTCTGGAACTCCTGCTCACTGGCTTCGACATCATCCATGTCTTCATCGTTGTCGTCATCTTCATCCTTGTCGCGGCCGCGGGGAGGTCTGTCTCCTCGCCGCTGCTTGGCCTTGCCGCGGTGTCCTCCCTGGCCGGTGTGCTTCTTGCCGGATCCTCCAGCACCTCCTTGGGCCTTCTCCTTGTCGCGTCGCTCGTATTCAGCCTTTTGTTGCTCGACAAGCTGCTCGACCTTCTTGCAGCTCTGGAGGTCATGGCCCTTGGTGCGGTGGATCTTGCAGTACTGCTTGTCGGTGTCGTCCTGCTTGTCGGCGACCGCCACAGCCTGGCAGTTGGTGCATGCGGCAATCTCCTTGCTGGAGCTACCAGCTTTGGCTTTCTTGGTGCCACCTTCGTTGCCGGACTGCTCAATGACTAGCACATCTTTGCCTTTCTTCTTGCTGTTGTTCCGCCGCCGGTTTTTCTTTGCCGGGGCAACATCCTCGCTGTCAGATCCTCCTGCTCCTGTATTCTCTCCGGGGAGTTTCCTCCCTTCCTCAGCACGTGCACACTTGTCGGCCAGGGCATACAGCTCACTGACGTCTCTGATCTTGCACATCGCCATCTCCTCCCGCATCCTGCGGTTACGCACGTTCTGATGGAACGCGCTGATGACCGTGGTAGGGTGGACATCTGGGATGTTGTGCTGTACACGGCTGAATCTCTGAATGTATTTGCGCAGGGGCTCTCCTTCCTTCTGGGCGAGCAGATGAAGGTCACTCTCTTGGCCATGAGGTTTGTGGCCGCCTGTAAAGGCGCCGACAAGCTGATGGCATAGGTCTGCCCAGGAGGATATGGAGTTGTCCGGCAAGTGCATGAGCCAGGACCTGACGTTGAGCTTGAGCACCAGCGGGAAGTAGTTGGCAAGGATCTTGTCGTCCCGCCCCCCGGCAGCTTGCACCGCGATGGTGTAGATGCTGAGGAACTCCGATGGATGCGACTTGCCGTCGTACTTCTCTGGTACGTCTGGCTTGAAATTCTTCTTGCTGGGCCACTGGACTTGCCGCAGCTCACGAGTAAACGCAGGGCAACCTACCGCGTACGGCAAGTCGCCTGGTTCCCCTAGCGCATGCATGTGGATAGAGGGCCCAGCGCGCTGGTCCGATTGACGCCGCGCTTCTCTTCGGCGCTCGATGCGAGTACGAGCGTCTTCTTGCTGTCGTTCGTGAAGAACTTGGCGCTGATCGCGACGAGCTCGTGGATCTGATGACACGGTGGAGTCGCTATCGAGGTGGATCCGGCGAGTCGGCGATCTTGGTCTTCGGGGCGGAGAGTGCACGGTGGTTGCATCCCCACCGGTCTTGCTGCCACCGGCTCGTGCCTGGCTAACTTGCCGCGGCTACGATGTACTCGGCTGCCGTGGAGTGTCGCCGTTGGCGAAGCTGATGAGACTCTAAATGGCGGCCCTCCAGTCGTCGATCTTGTCTGCCATTGGAGGGTAGTCCAGGAGCAGTTGAGCTCGCGCCAAAGCTTCTGCTGAAGTGGTGGGTGGCGGTGGCGAACGATGTGAGGAGCGGGATATGCTCGGACTTCTAACTATGTTAGAAGGAGCAGTATCCCGTCCAGGCGACCGTGCCTCGCTCGTGCCAGCATGTTGGCGTGCACGCTAGTCTTGAGCACTCCGAGATCCACCAGCTTGATCTTGGTGCAGCAAACGTATGGTACCGTGAGTACCATGACGCTGCCGGTCCCGCGCCTCCTGAGATGGGCGCGGTGCATGTACGGACGCCGAGGTCTTGGAGTGCGCCCGGTCGTTGTGGGAGCCGACTACGCCGCCGACGGGCAGCACAGCCTTGTCCTTGGACCTGGCAGCACCGTGAGCTCCCTCGTCGACGCGGCTCCGAGATGGCCTTGCGTCTACGCCCGTTCTTCCGCCGGCGTCTACCCCACCAGCCGTTTGCTCCGGCGGTGGTGGGTTCGACGCGGACGGAGCTGCCGCCTCCGGAGCCTTCTTCTTCGGCGGCATGTCGATGAAGACGATGAAGATCTAGCTCGTGTGAACGCCGGATCAGGTTCACACAACCTTGTCCACTACCTGGCGCGCCAAAGATGTCGGGGAACGAATCCACGAGCACCTATGGGACCGGTGGACCGAGCCCCTTTCGGTTCGGCAGGGGCGAAGATCACACGAAGAGCGGATCGAGGCGAAACACATGGGCGGTTTACCCAGGTTCGGGCCGCACGGATGTGTAAAACCCTACTCCTGCTTTGTGGTTTGTATTGAGTTCTTGCTCGGTTGCGCTGAGTGCTACAGTACACACCAGCAGCTAACGAGACTGAGCGTGAGTGTTTTTTTCTCCTCTCCTCTACGTTGCGCATGGGCCTCCTTTTATATGCTCAAGGGGTCACCGATAGGTGGCAACGTAGACAAGGGTAAAAATGGAAAGGTGTTACGGTTGGTACAACTACCTGTTATAGTGTATCATACCTAACTCTGACGGCAGGGGACAAGGGCATTGAATGCCCATCCGCGTCGCCCAAATAGTGCAAAAGGGACCGTCAGGGACGCCACCGCTCGCCACGATGGCAATCTTGTCAGCACCGCTTGCCACCGCGCACCGCTGGCTGCACAGCTCCCCGCCACGTACGCCTGGAAGGGTCCTAGAGCGACACGTTGGTGGATGTGCTAGAGCGCGGGTACAGAGTGGTAGCTTGCCGCGGCAAGCGCCTTGCCGCGGTCGTTGTCTTGTCGCGTCCGGGAGCTCGTCACTCACCGGGCCTTGCCGGGACGCGCGGCGCGTCGCGGCAAGTTCCTTGAGATGCCTTGGTTGGCCTTCCCGGCAAGCTCCTCTCGCCGGGGCCTTGTCTCCTTGGCTTGAATACTTTGTTCTTGAATGGCTCCAAAGAAACCACGGAGGACCTTGGCGGTCACCCGGCAAGCCTTGCCGCGGGATGCTGCGACTGCCCGTGCACAAGTTCGGGATACTAGGGTACCCCTACTCTAGTACACCGACACGTAGAATATCGCTATCATGAGAGAAGCCACTAGAGAACACTATGGCCCCGGGTCTATTCTCAACATATCAATCTACAATCTACTTTACTTTTCCACTTTTACTTTTTGTTTTTATATCCAGAAACATGAAAAATATAAAATTATCATCTTTATCAGATCTTACTTTCGTAAGTGACCGTAAAGGGATTGACAACCCCTTATCGCGTTGGCTGCGAAGTTCCTATTTGTTTGTGCAGGTGCGAGGGACTCACGCATGGTCTCCTACTGGATTGATACCTTGGTTCTCAAAAACTGAGGGAAATACTTACGCTACTATGCTGCATCTCCCTTTCCTCTTCGAGGGAATACAACGCAAGCTCGAGAAGTAGCAAGAATAATTTCTGGAGCCGTTGCCGGGGAGGCTTACGCAAAAGTCATATACCAAGTACCTATCACAAACCCTTATCCTTCGCATTACATTTATTAGCTTCTCGTTTTCCTCTCCCCCACTTCACCCTTCCCGTTTTATTTGCCCTTCTTCTGCCGTGTGTTTATCGTTCGTTGCTTCTTGTTTGCTTGTGTGTGTTGGATTTCTTGCTTGTCACTATGGCTTAGAACAATACCAAATTGTGTGACTTCTCCAATACCAACAATAATGATTTTATTAGCACTCCGATTGCTCCTATTACCGGTGCTGAATCTTGTGAGATCAATGTTGCTCTGTTGAATCTTGTTATGAAAGATCAATTTTCCGGCCTTCCTAGTGAAGATGCCGCTACCCATCTGAACAACTTTGTTGATTTGTGTGATATGCAAAAGAAAAGGGATATGGACAATGAAATTGTTAAATTGAAGTTATTTCCGTTTTCACTTAGAGATCGTGCTAAAACCTGATTTTCCTCTTTGCCTATAAATAGTATTGATTCGTGGAATAAGTGCAAAGATGCTTTTATGTCTAAGTATTTCCCTCCTGCTAAGATCATCTCTCTTAGAAACAATATTATGAATTTTAATCAACTAGATCATGAGCATGTTGCACAAGCTTGGGAGAGAATGAAATTAATGATAGGTAATTGCCCTACACATGGTTTGAACTTATGGATGATTATTCAAAACTTTTATGCTGGCTTCAATTTTGCTTCCAGAAATCTTTTAGATTCGGCAGCAGGAGGCACTTTCATGGAAACTACCTTAGGAGAAGCTACCAAACTCCTAGATAATATTATGGTTAATTATTCTCAATGGCACACCGAAAGATCTACTAGTAAAAAAGTGCATGCTATTTAAGAGATTAGTGTTTTGAGTGGAAAGATGGATGAACTTATGAAATTATTTGCTGCTAAGAGTGCCTCTTTTGATCCTAATGATATGCCTTTGTCCACTTTGATTGACAATAGCAATGAATCTTTGGATGTGAACTTTGTTGGTAGGAATAATTTAGGTAACAATGCTTATAGAGGAAACTTTAATCCTAGGCCTTTTCCTAGTAATTCCTCTAATAATTATGGTAATTCCTACAACAACTCTTATGGAAAGATGCCTTCTGAATTTGAAACTAGTGTTAAGGAGTTTATGATTTCACAAAAGAATTTCAGTGCTATGCTTGAGGAAAAAGTGCTTAAGATTGATGAAGTGTGGATAGAATTACTCTTGATGTTGATTCTTTGAAACTTAGATCTATCCCACCTAAGCATGATATCAATGAGTCTCTCAAAGCCATGAGAATTTCCATTGATGAATGCAAATAAAGAACCGCTAGGATGTGTGCTAAAAGAGAAAATTTTATAAACGCGTGTTCTTCTAGTTATCACGAAAATAAAGATGAAGATTTGAAAGTTATTGATGTGTATCCTATTAGATCCTTGTTTTCTAGTATTAATCTTGATGAAGATAGGATTGGAGATGATTCTACTTTAAGGTGTCCCAATGATTCGGAGTTTTTAGATCTTGATGCTAAAATTGTTAAAAGTGGGAGTGAAGAGATTAAAACTTTGTATAGTGATGAACCCACTAATTTGGATTTCAAGGGATTCAATTATTATAATTGCTCTTTGATTGATTGTATTTCCTTGTTGCAATCCGTACTAAACTATCCGCATGCTTATAGTCAAAATAAAGCTTTTACTAAACACATAGTTGATGCTTTGATGCAATCTTATGAAGAAAAACTTGAGTTAGAAGTTTATATCCCTAGAAAGCTTTATGATGAGTGGGAACCTACTATTAAAATAAAAATAAAAGATCATGAATGCTTTGCTTTGTGTGATTTGGGTGCAAGTGTCTTCACTCTCCCAAAAACTTTGTGTGATTTGCTAGGATTCCATGAGCTTGATGATTGTTCTTTAAATTTGCATCTTGCGGATTCCACTATTAAGAAACCTATGGGAAGGATTAATGATGTTCTTATTGTTGCCAATAGGAATTATGTGCCCATAGATTTTATTGTTCTTGATATAGATTGTAATCCTTCATGTCCTATTATTCTTGGTAGACCTTTCCCTAGAACGATTGGTGCAATTATTGATACGAAGGAAGGAAATATTAGATTCCAATTTCCGTTAATGAAAGGCAAGGAACACTTTACTAGAAAGAAAATCAAACTACCATATGAATCTGTTATGAGAGCCACTTATGGATTACCTTCCAAAGATGGCAATACCTAGATTTATCCATGTATCGTGCCTAGCTAGGGGCGTAAAACGATAGCGCTTGTTGGGAGGCAACCCAATTTTATATTTTTTGTTTTTGCTTCTGTTTAGGAATAAATATTGCATCTAGCTTCTGTTTAGATGTGGTTTTGTGTTTTAATTACTGTTTGTGCCAAGTAGAACCTTTGGGAAGACTTGTGTGAAGTTTATATGATCCTGCTGTGAAAAACAGAATCGTTAGCGCTCGCTGGAATGGTCACCAGATTTTACTGGAGCATGCTATTTAGTTGATTCTTTTTGAAGATGATTAATAGACAAATTCCTCACGTGTACCAATTTAGTTTGATTTTTTTGGAGTTACAGAAGTATGCGAAAACTGCAGATTACTACAGACTGTTCTGTTTTTGACAGATTCGGTTTTTCGTGTGTTGTTTGCTTATTCCAATGCATCTATGAGTAGTATTGGGAAGTATGAATCATATAGAATTTGTAATACAGCAGGTTTAAAACCAATATAAAAAAAGAATGAATTCATTGCAGTACCTTTGAGTAGTGGTTTGCTTTCTTATACTAACGGAGGTCACGGGAATTTTGTCTAAGTTTTGTGTTGTGAAGTTTTCAAGTTTTGAGTATTGCTTTGATGGACTATGGAACAAAGAGTGGCAAGAGCCTAAGCTTGGGGATGCCCAAGGAACCCCAAGGTAAAATTCAAGGACAACCAAAAGTCTAAGCTTGGGGATGCCCCGGGAAGGCATCCCCTCTTTCGTCTTCATCCATCGGTAACTATACTCGGAGCTATATTTTATTCACCACATGATATGTGTTTTACTTGGAGCGTCATGTATCATTTGAGTTTTTGCTTGTTAGTTTGCCACAATCATCCTTGCTGGACACACCTATTTGATAGAGTTAAAGATGTCCTAGGAATTGATAGAACACTCTATGTGCTTCACTTATATCTTTTGAGTTGAATAGTTTTTGCTATAGTGCTTCACTTATATCTTTTAGAGCACGATGGTGATTTTATTTTGTAGAAATTGTTGATCTCTCATGCTTCACTTATATCCTTTTGAGAGTCTATTAAAACAACATGGTAATGTGCTTAGGCTATAAAACTAGTCTTCACATGATAGACATCCAATATCAATGTAGTAAAAACTTTCACACTAAGTGCATTGAATATGATGAGAAGTTGGATGCTTGATAATTGTTTTGAGATATGGGGATAGTGATATTAGAGTCATGCTAGTGGAGTTATTATGAAATTGAGAAATTCTTGTGTTAAGGTTAGTGATTCCCGTAAAATGCACGTATGGTGAACCGCTATGTGACGAAGTTAGAGCATGAGGTATTTGTAAAGTGCTAACCTTTGTGTGGAGGTCGGGGGCGCGTGATGGTTAGCTCCTACCAACCTCCCCCCTAGGAGCATGCATTGATTTCTTTGTTTTGATGACTCGTAGATTTTTGCAATAAGTATATGAGTTCTTTATGACTAATGTTGAGTCCATGGATATTACGCACTCTCACCCTTCCACCATTGCTAGCCTCTCTTGTACCGCACAACTTTCGCCGGTACCATACACCCACTATATATCCTTCCTCAAAACAGCCACCATATATATTCCTCAAAACAGCTACCATACCTACCTATCATGGCATTTCCATAGCCATTCCGATATATATTGCCAGGCAACTTTCCACTGTTCCGTTCATATGACACGCTTCATACTATCATATTGCCATGCATGATCATGTAGTTGACATCGTATTTGTGGCAAAGCCACCATGCATATTTCTTTATACATGTCACTCTTGATTCATTGCACATCCCGGTACACCGCCAGAGGCATTCATATAGAGTCATACTTGTTCTAGTATCGAGTTGTAATTCAATGAAAGTGTGCTGATCATCATTATTAGAGCATTGTCCCATGTGAGGAAAGGCTAAATCAAGAAAGCCCCTCCAAAAAAAAGAAAAGAAAAGAAAGGCCAAAGAAAAAATAAAGGCCAAAAAAAAAGAGAAACAGAAAAAGGGGACAATTGCTACTATCTTTTTCCACACTTGTGCTTCAAAGTAGCACCATGTTCTTATGATAGAGAGTCTCATGTTTAGTCACTTTCATATACTAGTGGGAATTTCCATTATAGAACTTGGTTTGTATATTCGAACGATGGGCTTCCTCAAATGTCCTATGTCTTCGTGAGCAAGCAAGTTGTATGCACACCCACTAGTTTCTTTTGTTGAGCTTTCATACATATTTAGCTCTAGTGCATCCGTTGCATGGCAATCCCTACTCACTCACATTGATATATATTGATGGGCATCTCCATAGCCCGTTGATATGCCTAGTTGATGTGAGACTATCTCCCTCCTTTTTGTCTTCTCCACAACCACCTCTCTAGTCCACATAGTGCTATGTCCATGGCTCACGCTCATGTATTGCGTGAAAGTTGAAAGGTTTGAAAGAATAGAGTATGAAAACAAGTGCTTGGCTGAAATCGGGGTTGTGCATGATATGAATATTTTGTGCGATGAAGAGGGAGCATAGCCAGACTATATGATTTTGTAGGGATAACTTTCTTTAGCCATAGTATTTTGAGAAGACATGATTGCTCTGTTAGTATGCTTAAGTATTATTATTTCTTATGTCAATATAGACTTTTGTCTTGAATCTTTCAGATATGAACATTCATGCCACAATTAAGAGAATTGCATTTTAAAACTATGTTGGTTAGCATTCCACATCAAAAATTCTGTTTTATCATTTACCTACTCGAGGACGAGCAGGAATTAAGCTTGGGGATGCTTGATACGTCTCCAACGTATCTATAATTTTGTATTGTTCCATGCTATTATTTATGAAGTTTTGGATGTTTAATGGGCTTTGTTATACAATTTTATATTATTTTTGGGACTAACCTACTAACCCAAAGGCCCAACCCAGATTGCTGGTTTTGCCTATTTGGGGGTTTTACAGAAAAGGAATATCAAACGGAGTCCAAACGGAATGAAACCTTCGAGAGAGATATTTTTGGAGCAAAATACACACGGGAGACTTGAGAACCACGGAATAGGGCTGAGGTGGCGTCCACGAGGGTGGGGGGCGCCCCCCTATAGGGCGCGCCCCCTGCCTCGTGGGCACCCCTTCTGGCCCCCGGTGCCTGATGGCTTCTCGCCCCTCGTTGGTTACCCCAAGTGGAAGGTTGAGATGTAGCGTAGCGGCAAATTTCCCTTGCCAAAGATACCAAGGATCGAATCCCGTGAGACTCCGAGGGTCGACAAGTAGGTGTCAACGGCGCCAGAAACTTAGCGGTTGACGGGACCTGCACACAGATACAGATAACTTTGCTCCCAACGAGTACAGAGAGGTTGTCAATCCCTCCGGCCTAGTTGTTTACAAAGGATCAAACACAAGAGATAATAATGATAGCTATGACTGCAACTAGGAAATAAAAACAGGAAGTAAATAGAAGGTGTGATCAGCGGTGGTAATATGGACTGGGGTCCCATGATGTTCACTAGTGATGTCTCTCTCCCAAAAGACGATAAAACAGCAAAGCGAGGTAAACAAATTACAGTTGGGCAATTGACATGATTATGTGCGCAAACCAATGCTAACTATGCTGCAAAGAAAAGTAGAGGCTCAAAAGCATGGGCGGTACGCCAAGGAAGTAGACCGAAATCCATCTGCATCTACTACTAATCATCCACCTTGAGATATCTATCCAGAACATCTCGCTGGTATTAAGTTGCGAATCCCACCCAAAGTGTAAACTCAAAGCAACAGACAACTACATTAAAAGAACTCTGCGTAAAGTAAACAATCCTTGCACCCGCAAGTACAAGCACCGTTGTTTTCTCCCTTGTGGCAACATCACATCCCTTAGACTCATGTTTCTGTCACTCAAGCTAGTCATCAGGGGGCATGAACCCACAATCAAGCATAACGCTCCCTCTTGGAGTTACTACCAACTACTTGGCCAAAGCAATAAACAGCAACGGAGAACATGCAAGAATTACGCAAGAACAAAGATATAAAAGAGGTGAATTAAATATATTACTCAAACACAATCTGAACATAGTCTCATAATCCATCAGATCCCAGCAAACTCAGCAAAGCAACAGTAGAAAGATTACATATGTGCCTCGATCATGTAGGGCAGCTCACGAGGTCTAAACCATGAAGAGCAAAGAGGGGAGGAGAACATCACATAGCTACTGATCATGGACCCATGGTCCAAGGTGGACTACTCACGACTCATCTGGGAAGCGTCCATGGTGGTGGAGAAGCTCCCGGTGGTGGTTCTCCCCTCCGGCAGGGTGCCGGGAAGAGTTCTCCTGATGCTCCCGATCTTGGAAGCGCTGCGGCGGCGGAACAGAGGCGAGATCGCGAAAAAGGGTTCTGTCCTCAAGGGTTCCGGGACGAGAGGGATATATAGGCGAAGAAGGGCAACCAGAGGTGGAGCAGGGGCCCCAGGCGCCCCCCTGGCGCGGCCAGGGGTGGGGCCGCGCCAGGTGGCCGCCTGGGCCTCCCCTGGCTCCCCTCTGGCCCATCTTTGGTTCTTCGCGAAGCTTCCTGTACGCTGATTTTACCTATATTTTTCCTGGAATTTTTGGAGCACTTTTAATATGGGGGAAACCTGAAATAGAAAAACAGCAGAAAACAGGAACTGGCACTGTGGTGCACTGACTTAATAGGTTAGTCCAAATATGATCAAAAGTGTATGGAAGTGCATCAATATCATAGCAATATCACACAAAAGAAGCATGGAGCAAGCAGAAATTATAGATACGTTTTGGACGTATCAACATCCCCAAGCTTAATTCCTGCTCGTCCTCGAGTAGGTAAATGATAACAAGCATAATTTCTGTGGTGACATGCTACCAACCATATAAGAACTTTTTAAGTAAAGCAATCAAGGCATGTAATTCAATTCAAGTCATAACAAGCAAGAGTCTATATTAGCATTGTAACAAGCAACATAAGAACATAAAGGTGCAAGAGCTCTCGCTCTCCGTGACTCGAATGTCTCCAAATGGTGTTTGCGTGCAAGAAAGGGGATAGGGATATACGAGATAGTAAAACATAGTTTTTGTATTGTTGAGAACTTAATCTACTAAAGTTTCACACTTGGTCTTCTTTGGAATCTTATCTTGACTCATCCCCAGACCACTAGCCAGGTACAAGTCAAAATGATCCACTCCCTTTCGATATTTTGAGCACTCATGCAATGGATGAGCGTAAGCAAGAAAGTTGACACTTAGGATGGCAAAGAGAGAAAAATGATGAAGGGGGAAGACAAAAAAGGTGTGAAAGGCTCACATCAATGAGGACGATCATAGGCGAGAGAAAGCCAAATGATAGATATGATGTGAGGAGTAGGGATTGCCATGCAACAGATGCACATATGAGCTAAGGTAAGCTCTCCAATGGAACTAGTGAGGGTGCATCCAACTTGCTCGCTCAAGAAGACCTAGAGCTCTTTTGAGGAGGCTCATCATTGGAATATACAAGCCAAGTTCTATAGTGTGAAGGTCCCCACATAGCTATATGCATGAATGATAATCTCTATGGAGTACAAGTTATAAGATGAAGTACGAGTGTGGATCTCTCAAAAGGAATAGTAGTGTGCCCCCTTCTCTCTTTTTATTTCTTTTTCTCTTTTTTCTCTTTTTTTTTATTTTTGTGTGGCCTCAATGGCTCTTTCTATTTAACTCTCATTTGTCCTCTTTGGGATCTTTTGATTTTGTCCTCTTTGGGATCTTTTCCTCACTTTAGGGGCAACACTCTATGTATTACAAGAAGTATAGAAGATCTTTCACACTTTACAAAAGTACTCAACATAAAGAAAATGAAACTATCATGATGTATGCAAATGTATGCCTCTGCCGGTGTAGCAGGATATGCAATGATACTAGCGCGTCTTGTAGCAATGATTAGGGCAAGGCCCAACTAGCATGCGGCTCATCGATCAAGCAAAAAGCATGTATGACATGAAGATCAAGTCATGAGAAGATGGATGTTGCATGGCAATGTATCTCGGAAAGGCTATGGAAATGCCTTGATAGGTAGGTATGGTGGCTGTTTTGAGGAAGGATATAATGAGGCTTATGATGACAGAGCGTATCATGCCAAGGATTTGGATGCACCGGCGAAGTATGCGCCAACTCTCGAGGTGAGAAAGGGCAATGCACGGTACCGAAGAGGCTAGAAAAATATGGCTAGGTGGAAGTGTCAACTTTCGAATACTCACATTAGTCCGAAGAACTCATGCACTTATTATCGGTAACTCTCAATCTAATTAGGAGGTTTACAAAGAGACAAGTACCCCGAGGAGGAGTGTATGGGGGTTTGGTTATCCTTGCGCATCCTCGACTCATGGTACGTGAGTGTACTCTAATATTCGATCCCTCCAAAGATTAGTGATCCATCTAGTAGCCAAAGTTCTCAACTATTTTGTAGGGTTTCGAAAATAAACACGGATTGCCGAAAATACGACATCTATCACTAATAGGCTAAAGCTCTTGACACCAAAAGTTCAGACATTACTCATGGCAATACCTCAAAACTATTGCAAGTTACTACTAAAATTAAATAGCAACCTCAATTACCTACTTTAAGTTAAGACACACAACTCAGTGCAACAGGCAAACTCTCTTGACAAGATAAACATGAAAACTCAAGAGAGTTCAGCAACCAACTAAACAAAAGCTCTTTAAAAAGAAAAGCATGAAAACTAAGAGCTAAACATGACAGCAGCTATGGAAAGACAAAGAACACACACAGCAAAGATAAGCATGAACATCCTATGTTGTGTTCTAGGTTGAAGTGGAGCGTGTTTCTCTACCACACAAAGAAAGCTGGGTTCTAACTTGTTATGAACAGCAAGCAAAGCTAAAGAAAACTAAAAAAAAAGAAACTAAGAGCAAGACGCTCCACGCATAGCACATAACGCATGAAGTGATAAAATTATAGTGGAACGAAAGACGAACTGATAATTGTTGATGGAGAAGGGGATGCATGGGGGCATCCCCAAGCTTAGATGCTTGAGTCTTCTTGAATATTTCTTGGGGGTGCATGGGAGCATCCCCAAGCTTGAGCGATTGACCCTCCTGAATCTTCTTTTATCATCTTCCCTCGCACACTTGAAAACTCCCTTCATACATAACTCATCATAATCTGATTAGCGAGGTTAGTACCCACAATAAAATAATTTTTCCCTACTGGAAATAAAGATAATCTTGAAGAGCTACTGTTTCTCAAGATTGCCAAAAGGTTTTTGCAAAGAAAAAGCAAGCTCTGGGTTTGCAAAACGAAGAAAAGGCAAAACAGGACAGAATCTGTGAAAAACAGACCAGCATGTAGTAAATAATTTTTTCGGGGCACTTCTGCAACTCAAATCAAAAAACTCAGAACAGATGCTCGAAAGCCAATTGTATAGAGCACGCTGTCAACACAATTCAGATCAAAAAGATGATCTGGTGATTTTATTCGAATTTTTCTGTCCAAGGACATAATCTGTTTTCTGGACAGCACGTCACAACTTTTGAACTTTCTTGCAATCGGCGGCTAAACTTGGCACAAAGCTGAAAAGAAAAGATACAATGATGATGCTACTGTAGTAACAAACATCAAGACACAACAAAAGCAAAATAAAACCTAATTCGTTGTGGGCTGCCTCCCAAAAGCACTTTCTTTTATGCCTTTAAGCTAGGCATGATGCAAAAAGAGAAGATCAAGTTTTATCAAGAGTAAGAGAATAGCTAGCCCGTGTAACGGACTCAAAAGGCAACTTAATCTTCTTTCTAGGGAAGTGTTCCATCCCTTTCTTGAGAGGGAATTGGAATTTTATATTCCCCTCTTTTATGTGAATGATAGCACCAACGGTGCGAAGAAAAGGACGTCCCAAAATAATTGGACATGAAGGTTCACATTCAATATCCATAATAGTAAAATCAACGGGAACATAATTGTCATTGACAATGATAAGAACATCGTCGATCTTCCCCAAAGGTTTCTTTACGGAAGAATCAACAAGACGAACACCAAAAGAACAAGGATCGAAAGGTTTCAATTCAAACATATCGTACATTCTTTTGGGCATAACGGAGGTACTAGCTCCGACATCACATAAAGCATAGCAAGAGAAGTTATTCAACTTAATTTTAATCATAGGATCCCAACTATCTTCTAGCTTTCTAGGTATGGAGGCTTCTACCCTAAGCTTCTCCTCCCTAGTTTTGATAAGAGCATTAGTGATATGCTCCGTGAAGGCAAGATTAAGTGTGCTAGTGTTGGGATCTCTAGACATCTTGTGAAGAAAACCAATAACTTCAGAAGGGGTGCAATTATCAAAATTAAGGTCACTACTATCAAGTAAAGTGGTAGTGGTGTCCTTTAGGCTCACTTGTTTGGTAGCTTCTATGGTCATAGGAGTTTCTTCTTCTATGGTTGAGGTCATAGCATCACCATTAATAGGTCCAATGGGACTAGGAGTGCATTGGGTGCTAAGAGTTTGGATATCCTCAACAACTTGAATAGTAGCAACAGTGTGGTGGGTAGGAAGGCTATTAATTCTATCTTCTTCCTCCTTTTCTCTAGCCCATCTCTTTTTAAGTTTAGCCATCATCCTAATGTTTTCATTAATTTGCACTTGAATAGCAATCATAGGAGTGGTCTTCTTCTCCTCAAGAGGAGAAGTTCTAATTTTAAGCAACTCTACCTCATGGGCTAAATTGTCTACCTTCGAAGAGAGATTATCTAGTTTGTCTAGTTTTTCTTCTACACTCTTATTGAAGGCCTTTTGGGTAGTGATGAAGTCTTTAAGCATAATCTCTAGTTCAGAAGTGGAGTTCTTGGTGCTAGGATAATCATTGTTGTTCCCATTGGAATTAGAGGGGAACGGTCTAGGGTTGCTACCAAAATTACTCCTGTAAGCATTGTTATTGAAATTGTTTCTAGAGATAAAGTTCACATCTACTTGATCTTGAGCAATCAAAGAATTTAAAGGAACATCATGAGGATCAATAGAAGATTGTTTGGAAAGTAGAGACATGATCAAGTCAACTTTTTCATTTAGGGAGGAAATCTCCTCGACAGAGTTTACCTTCCTACCTGTTGGAGCGCGTTCGGTGTGCCATTGGGAATAATTGGTCATCATCTCGTCGAGAAGCTTCGTGGCAGCACCAAGTGTAGTTGACATAAAGGTTCCTCCCGCGGCCGAATCTAACAAGTTCCGCGAGGTAAAGTTCAAGCCTGCATAAAAAGTTTGGATAACCATCCAAGTAGTCAAACCATGAGTAGGGCAGTTCTTGACAAGAGATTTCATGCGTTCCCAAGCTTGGGCAATGTGTTCATTATCCAATTGTTTAAAATTCATTATGTTACTCCTTAATTGGATAATTTTAGAAGGGGGATAGTACTTCCCAATAAAGGCATCCTTGCACTTGTCCCAAGAATTTATACTATTCCTAGGCAAGGATTGAAACCAGATTTTAGCTCCTCCTCTCAAGGAGAAAGGAAAAAGCTTAAGCTTAACAATATCACCATATACTTCTTTGTACTTTTGCATATCACATAGCTCAACAAAATTATTTAAGTGCAAAGCAGCATCATCTCCAGCCCTGGAGAATTGATCTTTCATAACTAGGTTCAGCAAAGCAGGTTTAATCTCATAAGAAGGTGCTGAAGTGGCAGGTGTAGCAATAGGCGTGCAGATAAAGTCACTGTTGTTATGACTAGTGAAGTCACACAACTTGGTGTTCTCGGTGGAACCCATAGCAGCAGCAAGCAAAATAACTATTTTTGTGATTTTTGGTAAAGGACACTAAAGCAAAAACTGAAAGGTAAACTAACAAGACTAAAAAGCAAAGATAAAAGATAGCGTGCAACTCCCCTATCTTGAAGAGTGGAGTCCCCGGCAACGGCGACAGAAACTTGCTTGATGGCTTCTTGCCCCTCGTTGGTTACCCCAAGTGGAAGGTTGAGATGTAGCGTAGCGGCAAATTTCCCTTGGCAAAGATACCAAGGATCGAATCCCGTGAGACTCCGAGGGTCGACAAGTAGGTGTCAACCGCGCCAGAAACTTAGCGGTTGACGGGACCTGCACACAGATACAGATAACTTTGCTCCCAACGATTACAGAGAGGTTGTCAATCCCTCCGGCCTTGTTGTTTACAAAGGATCAAACACAAGAGATAATAATGATAGCTATGACTGCAACTAGGAAATAAAAACAGGAAGTAAATAGAAGGTGTGATCAGTGGTGGTAATATGGACCGGGGTCCCATGATGTTCACTAGTGATGTCTCTCTCCCAAAAGACGATAAAACAGCAAAGCGAGGTAAACAAATATCAGCTGGGCAATTGACAGGATTATGTGCGCAAACCAATGCTAACTATGCTGCAAAGAAAGGTAGAGGCTCAAAAGCATGGGCGGTACGCCAAGGCAAGTAGACCTAAATCCATCTGCATCTACTACTAATCATCCACCTTGAGATATCTATCCAGAACATCTCGCTGGTATTAAGTTGTGAATCCCACCCAAAGTGTAAACTCAAAGCAACAGACAACTGCATTAAAAGAACTTTGCGTAAAGTAAACAATCCTTGCACCCGCAAGTACAAGCACCGTTGTTTTCTCCCTTGTGGCAACAACACATCCCCTAGACTCATGTTTCTGTCACTCAAGCTAGTCATCAGGGGGCATGAACCCACAATCAAGCATAACGCTCCCTCTTGGAGTTACTACCTACTACTTGGCCAAAGCAATAAACAGCAACGGAGAACATGCAAGAATTACTCAAGAACAAAGATATAAAAGAGGTGAATCAAATATATTACTCAAACACAATCTGAACATCGTCTCATAATCCATCAGATCCCAGCAAACTCAGCAAAGCAACAGTAGAAAGATTACATATGTGCCTCGATCATGTAGGGCAGCTCACGAGGTCTAAACCATGAAGAGCAAAGAGGGGAGGAGAACATCACATAGCTACTGATCATGGACCCATGGTCCAAGGTGGACTACTCACGACTCATCCGGGAAGCGTCCATGGTGGTGGAGAAGCTCCCGGTGGTGGTTCTCCCCTTCGGCAGGGTGCCGGGAAGAGTTCTCCTGATGCTCCCGATCTTGGAAGCGATGCGCCGGCGGAACAGAGGCGAGATCGCGAAAAAGGGTTCTGTCCTCGAGGGTTTCGGGACGAGAGGGATATATAGGCGAAGGGGGGCAGCCAGAGGTGGAGCAGGGGCCCCAGGCGCCCCCCTGGCGCGGCCAGGGGTGGGGCCGCGCCAGGTGGCCGCCTGGGCCTCCCTTGGCTCCCCTCTGGCCCATCTTTGGTTCTTCGCAAAGCTTCCTGTACGCTGATTTTTCCTATATTTTTCCTGGAATTTTTTGAGCACTTTTAATATGGGGGAAACCTGAAATAGAAAAACAGCAGAAAACAGGAACTAGCACTGTGGTGCACTGAGTTAATAGGTTAGTCCAAATATGATCAAAAGTGTATGGAAGTGTATCAATATCATAGCAATATCACACAAAAGAAGCATGGAGCAAGCAGAAATTATAGATACGTTTTGGACGTATCAGTGCCCTCCTTCCTCCTATATATACCTACGTACCCCGAAAACATCAGAACAATAGAGAAAACCCTAGTTCCACCGCCGGAACCTTCTGTTCCCATGAGATCCCATCTTGGGGCCTGTTCCGGAGCTCTGCCGGAGGGGGGATCTACCACGGAGTGCTTCTACATCATCATCATCGCCTCACCATGAGTTGTGAGTAGTTTACTACAGACCTTCAGGTCCATAGCTAGTATCTAGATGGCTTCTTCTCTCTCTTTGGATCTCAATACCAAGTTCTCCTTGGTCTTCGAGGAGATCTATTTGGTGTAATCTCTTTTTGCGGTGTGTTTGTCGAGATCCGATGAATTGTGGGTTTATGATCAAGATTATCTATGAGAAATATTTGGTTCTTTTCTGAACTCTTTATGTATGATTATAATATCCTTGCAAGTCTCTTCGAATTATTGGTTTGGTTTGGCCTACTAGATATATAGTTCTTGCAATGGGAGAAGTGCTTGGCTTTGGGTTCAATCTTGCGGTGTCCTTTCCCAATGACAGTAGGGGCACCAAGGCACGTATTGTATTGTTGCCATCGAGAATAAAAAGATGGGGTTTATATCACTATGTTTGAGTTTATCCCTCTACATCATGTCATCTTGCTTAAGGCGTTTCTCTGTTCTTATGAACTCAATACACTAGATGCATGCTAGATAGCGGTTGATGTGTGGAGTACTAGTAGTAGATGCAGAACCGTTTCGGTCTACTTGTCTCGGACGTGATGCCTATATATAATGATCATGCCTAGATAGTCTTATAATTATTCGCTTTTCTATCAATTGCTTGACAGTAATTTGTTTACCCGCCGTAGAATATCGCTATCAGGAGAGAAGCCACTACAGAACACTATGGCCCCCGGGTCTATTCTCAACATATCAATCTACAATCTACTTTACTTTTCCGCTTTTACTTTCTGTTCTTATATCCAAAAATACCAAAAATATCAAACTATCATCTCTATCAGATCTCACTTTCGTAAGTGACCGTAAAGGGATTGACAACCCCTTATCGCGTTGACTGCGAAGTTCTTATTTGTTTGTGCAGGTGTGAGGGACTCGCGTGTGGTCTCCTACTGGATTGATACCTTGGTTCTCAAACACTGAGGGAAATACTTACGCTACTGTGCTGCATCTCCCTTTCCTCTTCGAGGGAATAGAACGCAAGCTCGAGAAGTAGCAAGGCGACACTAGCCAACTCGAGGGTAGGCAAGATGTGCCCCAATCTATGTTAGGTGTTTTTGGGTTGGGTGGTTGTGGGTTTTCAGGCGACTTGGTTCGTCTGGTGAGTCGACACCAGGCCACCGAGGGAGGCGGAGATGCGCCCCTCCCGCGTTAGGCGATTTTGAGTTGGGCGGTCATGAGTTTTTGGGCGACTTGGTTTGTCTGGTGAGGCAACACTAGGCCACCGAGGGAGGTGAGATGTGCCCCTCTCGTGTTAGGCGATTTGGAGGTGGGAGGTCATAGGTTTTTGGGCGACTTGGTTCGTCTAGTGTGGTGACAATAGCCGACTAGGGGGTAAGCGAGATGCAATCGGTTTGTGTGTTGCTTTTTTGGATTGGGTGGTCGTGGGTTTTCAGGCGACTTTGTTCGTCCGGTGACTCGACACCAGGCCACCGAGGCAGGCGAGATGCGCCCCCTCTCGCGTTAGGCAATTTTGGGCTGGGTAGTCATGAGTTTTTTGGCGACTTGGTTCGTCTGGTGAGGCGACACTAGGCCCCTTAGGGAGGCAAGATGCGTCCCTCCGTGTTAGGCGATCTGGAGGTGGGTAGTCGTGGTTTTTTAGGCGACTTGGTTCGTCGGGTGAGGCAACACTAACCGACTCGGGGGTAAGCAAG